>PVIW01000545.1:0-461557 GCA_004026585.1 Noctilio leporinus
GAACGGGGTAGGGGGGAGGGAGAGGTAGAGGCAAAGATGGGGAGCAGCTTAGACAAGAACCTAGTATAAAGGAACCATGGACATGGACAACAGGTGGGATTGACTTTGGGGGGAATGGGTGGGTGGGTGGGGGGACAGAGGGGAGCAAAAAGGGGATGGATGTAATACAACAACAATAAAATTTAAAAAAAAAAAATAAAAAAAAAAAAAAATAACAAATGTATTCTGTTTTACCGAGTGACTGTGTGAGAGGAGATGGAGTCAGGAGGTGCTTAGTTTTCTTTCAAATTCTAAAAACAGGTGGTTTATGTTGGTGAAATTCAAGGTCATGTTTGTTCAATGGGGAAAAGATCTGGGATGAATTTCTCTTTCTGCCTCTAACTCCTCTCGATCTGAACTGTTGCTTAGTTTTAGAGATGACAGCCATATCATTGCTAATCATAATTAGAGAATCTAATATACTAGTTACCCTGGTTCAGCACTTGCACCTAACAAAGTCTAGCTGAGAAGTAACGTGGCACAGATGTTGAAAGTGGAGACACTATCCATCTGACCTGGGCGAAAAACTAGCAGTATTGCATGACCTTTAGTTCACCACCCAGCCTCTCCACACCGCATTACGTTCATCTGTAAAATAAAAATAGGAGTAGCACCTACCTCATAAGTTATTGTGAGGAATAAATTTATAGTATGTACATACAGTTACTATTAGATAAATAGACATACATATGACACATGGTTGATAATGAATGCATATTATCATATTGTATTATGCAATTTTTAAAAAAAGATTTTATTTATTATTTCCAGAGAGAGGGGAAGGGAGAGAGGCAGAGAGGGAGAGAAGCATCCATGTATGGTTGCCTTTCACCTGCCTCAGGCTATGTATCTGGCTGGAGACCTGGCCTGCAACCTGGTTATGTGCCCTGGCTGGGGATCGAACCAGCAACCTTTGGGTTCGCAGGCCTTATCCCCTGAGCCACCAGCCAGGGCCTGTAATTATTTCTCAATATGTCCTTCATGAAGTCGGGTAGTATAATCATGGTCAGTGCCATGTTAATATGCAGATGAGGGGTCGTTCTGCATTTCTTGTGAGTGGAGGCCCCTCCCTCCATCCTGCACACCTTGGGTCCCAGCAACGTTTGTAGGAACTGTATAAAAACATTTGCACAGAGGGATCTTGAGGTTGCATGCTGCTACGGGCAACCTCGGGTGTATTCACTGTTACTGAATTGACTGGGAGCACATAAATCTGTAAGGAAGCAGTCCGCCTTTGCGTGTGGTCATGTCCAACCCAGCTGAAGATGGTAGCAGAAGTTGGCATTAACACGTCTGGCTGGCAGCTCTTTGCCACCTGCACAGGCTGCCATCCAGGGCACCCTTTGCAACCACTTTGTAACAGCTAGTTTTTAAAACAAAAATTCAATGATATTTTTATCAAGTACTATAGATCTTTAAGAATCTGATGAGATTCATAGGAACTCGTTTAGAATAAAAAATGCGCATCTGTACTTACCCGGAATTGTTTGCATGTGAAGGTCGGGTCTTTAAAGTCTCCCTTGAAGGCCATCTGTGTACCTGATTGACACACATGTAACAAAATAGAGATAAAGGTTTAAAACTGAAATATATAATTTCATATCATACGTAGTTCATGTAACTGATATTATATAGAAATTGCATGCATGTTATATTACATACAATATTCTTATTATATGCAAGTTGTATATGTGACACTTGTGTTTACATGTGAATATGTACACATAGATATAGGTTATATACATATGCATTTTTATGAAGAGACAGAGGCAGAGATAGAAAATGAAGGAATTAATCTGAGGAATGAAAACGGCTTTACTTCCAAGTTTTTGTGCCATTATTGCTTGGAGAATGGCTTCCCATAGAAATTTCACTTTATCGGTGACAAAAGAAAAGCCACTGTTTTTTCTTGAAAAGAGTTGCAACAATAATATTACAACTGGCAAGAGCCTGTTGCCCAACTAAATGCATTCCAAGTGTCACAGAGGCAGAGGGGAACTTTGAACACGCACACACGCTCTTTGTTTTTAAGCATTTTGACCTCACAAGCATCTGTGTATTCACTGGGAAGAGCTTCACAGCCTAACAATTCAGTTAGGAAACATGAATTGATTCCCCACTAGATGTTAAACTGTTCACTGATATAGAAAACGTAATATTTAAGTGAAAACAGGTCTTTCGTTCGCCAGGTTTCCTGACATGATGAGAGCAAGAAACAAGATACTAAAATACAATCATTGTGATGGCAAATTTCAAAATTTATTTGATGCTAGCTATTGTGACAATGAAGTGAGGATTTGTCTATTTTCCCCAGCAAGTTTGGTTTTTAAACTATTTTAACAGTTTATTAAGTATCTAACACACATGCATACAACTGAGCTGTGTAATAGGATGATCTCCCTGTGGTCCG
This sequence comes from Noctilio leporinus, assembly GCA_004026585.1. NCBI lineage: Eukaryota > Metazoa > Chordata > Mammalia > Chiroptera > Noctilionidae > Noctilio > Noctilio leporinus. Next base: position 2,450 of record PVIW01000545.1, read on the forward strand.
AGTTGTACAACCGTCATCTCCTCCAAAAGCTCATACCCATTCATCGGACATTTCCTGTCCCTCCCCATCCCCAGCTCTAGGCCACCAGGAATCTGTATTCTTTACAGATTTGCAAATCTATACTTTTTAATACACACGGGATCTTACAATTGATGGCATTTGAATTTTGTGGCTGGGTTTTTTTTCACGTAGCATAATATTTTCAAGGGTTTTCTATGTCTTGCGTTTTGTTCGTTTTAATAATACTTCATTGTACAGCTATATCGATTTTCAGTTTTCTGTTCCTCAGTTTGTGGCGATTTGAATTGTGTCCATCTCTGGCTATTGTGAGGAACGCTGGTCTGGACACCTGCATGCAAGCTTCTCGGTTTCTCTTGCATGTCTCCTTTTCCCCCGGTTATATACCCAGAGTGGAGCTGCTGGGTCGTGTGGTGACTTTGTTTCCCCGTCTGAGGACCTGCCCAGTGATCCTCTGAAGAGTCTGCATCATTTCACATTCCCAGCTGCAACTGTGAGAGTTCAGGTTTTTCCACATCCTCTCACATGCTTCTTATTTGATGTCTTTTTGATCACAGCCATTCTTGTGGAGGTGTCAGGTTCATTTATGGTGGTTTTGATTTGCGTTTGAACTTAATCCACTTTGACAAAGTAGCTGCTCTTATACTTTTATTCACTTAAGAAGTTATTTGGCTCACTTTGTATTTAACCTCTCTGTTTCTGTTTATCTTCAATTCTTAGAAAAGTGTCATCATTTTTTTTGTTTTATTCACTTTAGATATTACCTCCGTGAATGCTCTCTATTCTCTTCCTCTGAAGAACTTACATAGATCGTGCAGGTTAGGGTTTAATCTTCAGTATTGTCATTTTTTCTACATCGTCTCCAACTCTGACCCTTTTCAGGCTTTATCTTCAGAAAACTGTTGGCATTACATTTCCAGCGAGTTGAGTAACAGCTTAATAGTAATTTGCTCTGTATCTTTGTCCATTGTAATAATTAGAAAATATATGTATGTATATCATCCCCAGGGAATAATAGTTGCATATATTTAAAGCTGTCTTCTGGTTGTGCCATTTCTTACTCATATGCACATTCTATTTATGGAGGGTTTCGTTAATTTGCAATAATATTTCGTTATTTAAGATCTTTAGTTGAGAGGAGCAGCGAACTTCTGCTTACACGGTTGTGTGTTCCCTGTGAAGAAGAAAGCCTAGCACTTCTGTCACTTGCACTTGAGCTTGGTGCTTGGGGAGAGTGGGGACGGATCGGCTGTGTTGAGGGGCACTTGTGGTCCATGGGTCCGGAGCTGGGGCTCCCTCTGTGTCTTCGATGCTGCCCGCAGCCTGGGGTCCTGCTGCTCTGCCCCAACTGTGGGGCCTGGGGCTCCTCCTGGGCACGGATGGCGTTGCCCCTCTCCCAGGCCCCGTCCGGCATCTGCGAGTCTGGGGTGGAGTTGTGTGCGGCCCACCTCCAGCCTCTGGATGAGAGGTGCGCATCATGTCTATGTTTGTACCTCTCCATCTGTTGATCGACTATCTATCCAATCCCAAAGCGGTTTCAACATGATTATTTGATCTCAGTGTCAACCCAGAATGGTTCCTCCAGAGGCCTGAATTACTATTGGAGTCCTCTATTCGTATGCTGTGATGTACACATATGAAGGCATACACCGTGCAAAGAGATCCATTTTCTGTACAAAACTTGCTACATTTGAGTCTTCCCAAGTCACTCTAACTTTCTGCTTGCGTAGGTGGATCCTTTACACAGAAATGAAGGCGCCAGAGACCAAGCAAAGCCTGAAGCTGGGCAGCATTCAGGGGCAGGGGGGGACCCCCCCCAACTCTTTTGACAGAGGTGCTGGCACCATCCTCGGGTACCTGGCTCCTTCTTTAGGATGGCAAGAGCACGCTTGCAATTTTTTTTTACCCCATTAGCATAGACTCATTTATCACATAAACCGGCTGTAATCTATTAAGGACAGGAGACGACAGAACGCTAAGCAGATAGGGTTTTAAATGATGTTTCAGGGTGAAGGGTTAGCAATGGAGGATTTCAGTGTTGTTGTTTTTCTTACTCGAGCAGTTCAGGGGCACAGGAAGCACCAGGAAACACAAAAGCTGGGTAGTATTAAAAAATCCCCAGCCAGGACACATAATGAGGCTGCAAGCCAGGTCTCTAGCCCGGTCCGTAGCTGGAGGCAGGTGAAAGGCAACCAAACATGGATGTCTGTCTCCCTCCCTGCTTCTCTCCTTACCCCTCTCTCTAAAAAATAATAAAGTAAAAAATCTTTTAAAAAATTAAAATAGTTGAACATTGCAATAATAATAATAAAGATCCTAGAGATAACCTTTCCAAAAAACAAAGCAGTGAAATATCAAAAGGTGATGACAAAAATGCTTACAGTATAATGAGTTGGACACACTCATATTACATCAAATATAAATTGGTACAATCTTTTTGGAAATATGCTTTAAAATTAGGTCGCATAAATATTAAAATATCCACATTCTTTGGCTTTGAGTGAGTAACTTCATTTCGGTACTATTTCTCAAGAGAAGAATGAAGATACAACCAAACCTTTTAGACTTATATAAGACTTGGTTTAGTCCTAAAATAAGTCTTATTTAATGGATTTTAATAAACTTACTTATAAAATATACATTTAAAAAATTATTTAGGGAGGGGGACAGAGGGGAGCAAAAAAGGGATGGATGTAATATAACAACAATAAAATTTTAAAAATAAATTATTTATATTAAATCAGGAAATTGGGAATAACCTAATTACCCCAAAATAGAATGAAGTAAATAAGTTCAATCAAATGAGTAACTATTATATAGCCCATAAAATACATTAAGAAAAAGTTACATAGATTCACATTTATAACATTTAAGTGAAGAGGAATTAGACAAAAAATATCTATGTACATAATATAGATAAGAAGATATACCATATAGACATCAATTTAAAATTAATAAGGAAACCAGCTGAACAAAAATAAAACAAAACAGAAACTGATACTCTCTTAGAAGTAAAGATAAAGGTGACTTTTTATTTTGATCCTGAATATTTCCTCTATTTTTAAAATTTCTAGAATTATTGTGTCTAATTTCTATAAACATCATCTATCATGCTGTGTAACTTATAGGCATTACGAAGTCAGTAACTTTTTTCTAGGTACTTTTTTACTTTCTTTCCCTTTTTTAAAAAATGTCATCTTTGTTGTTTATTTGCCAGTAGTCGCCTTCCCCAGCCATCGCCACCATGGGGCTTGCACCTCTTCCGTATTCTTCCCTAAACGTGCATGAAATAAGGGGAAGGCTGCGGTGCTGTATGTTGGGAGTGAGGCTCTCTCTGAGTGTTACAGTCCACACGGTGACAGGACATTACACATCCAGCTAACAGGTGCTCACCAAGACTCTGGTGTGCATCAAGGACTGGGGGACTGGGGAAAGGCCCCCAAATGGGGGTGCTGTGCAGAAACAAAGACCACAGCTGAGCTTCGTGTTGGGCATGGGCTACCTGGGCTGCCTAGGACTGTCCCCCAAGTGCCGCGACCGGGTTAATGATGGATTTGCCTTTTCCTTATGGATTTCAAATTTGGGATGGGGAAGAACGAGGCTGTTTCTCCATGAATGGTGCCTCTATTCTCTCTAGTGCCCAGCCCCTCCCACTGCACCCCAATTTAAAAGCAGAGGAAAGGAAAACCATCTCCGTTGCATTACAAAGTCACAATTTTGATATAAAACATGCTTAGAACTCAGAAGGCAGTCAGTGCATATACTCCTCTTTACCTGCATATCCATTTTGAATTTATTTGGTATCTCAATTTATTTGTGAATTATCCTCAGAATATTGCAGTGCTGTTTCTGGTCCTAAGTCTAAATTTCTATTTCTCTTTGAAGTCTGAAGTCTAGGGAAGAAAATCTAAGGATGATAATGACATAACTGTTAAGATTTGACTTTGGTATACTTAATACTTTCCAATAATGACAAAATAGGAATTCTGAAAAGGAGGAAACAGGAAATCACTTTCAGTTTTATAAGATCAGTTTCTAAATAAGAATATTTTGATTCTCATTTATTTGTATTATTTTACTCCCATCCCCCACCGGCTCCCCTGTGGCAACCATGGGCCTGTTCTCTGTGCCTGTGGGTTGGTCTGTTTTGCTTTGTTTATTCTTTCGTTTTGTTGTTTTAGATTCCACATAGAAGTAAGATCACACAGTATTTGTCTTTCCAGGAGTATTTTAAGAAGAAAAATTAGTAGATGCATAATTTAACTCTATAAAATGTCATAGTTTATAGGCTATCCTACGGTAATAAAATTTAACTAAAAGAACTTTTTGTTATCATTTGAAATGGAAAATAATATTTGAGAAGATCAAAAAAGTAAGCTCTAAAATTAAGCTGGATAAATGTTTCATAACAGCTGAGTGGCATCAAATCCACGATATTTAGGATGCCCTTTAGAAACACAAACAGGATAAAACAGCAATTTTTGTTGGAGAGAAAATCAAATTCTCCCACTCTAATGTAAATGAGCAGAGGATCCCCCTGAAAGCTTTTAATCCACTCCGAGTCAATCTTCTTACAGGGAGAGCTGCCCGATTATTATTCAGACATTCTAAGTGAAATTCCCCCGGAATGAACAGTGGCTGCATTGTAATAGGAAAATGAGAGCTGCTGTAAACGCTCAATTCTGCTGCGGTAATTGTGGACGGAGGGCATGGGGGGTCAAGTCCCTTACAAACACTCCGGGTTCACAGTCAGCAAGTTCCCTCTCAGCAGAGCAGTAAACAGTCGTTCTGGTGTGAGCTTTGGAGTGCCACCCACTCTGGGTCAGCGGGTGCGGGTTTGAGGGCTCTGGTTCAGCTCCGGACACCGGTATGTCACAGGTTGTGGGGCACATGCGGCCAGAGATTCCGCGTTGGTCCAACTCCCGGGTAGTGGGCAGAACAGTTTCACCACGTGTATCGCAATCTGTTGAAGGGACAGTAGGAATACTGCAGTGATGGCAGCGACGTGTCTGCTCGCAGGGACAGCAAAGGCCTTCACAGACGTGATCCTTGGGGGTGTCTTTGTGACCATAATGAAAGTATTTATAGCAGCTAGTGTAACCTCCTCTGATCAACGTTAGGGCAACATATATGCTAAAAGAGCATCTATATTTGACCGTAATTGGATTTGCCCCTGATTCTGGAGGAGGAGGAAGTAAGAAGCAGAAAAGGCTGCATAGTCTCATTGTGGTAGCTCCATGTCCCCTGCTGATGGGTGAGACTGTCACAGGCAGGAGATATGTCCTGCTCACTCTCCTATGCCTGGCATGGAGCATGGTGCAGACAACATTAGGCCTCCCAGAATTCAGCACTGTGTTTACCGTCCACACAGAAGGCGAATACATATTTAACCACCTCGAAAAAGGTTGGGTTGATGTTAGCAATGATAATATCTACAGTACTTGCAATTTAACGTTGGGATTATCCAATGAGAGGCTACCTCAACTGCTCATTGAGATACTCTGGAGTTTGTAAAAGAGGGTGCATTTTCGGTTTGAAAAGTTTTTCCATAGCTGGAATGAAGAGTTTCTCTTCAGAATGATAAAAGCTTGACACCATCTTAATGACTCAGCCAAAGAGTATTTTGAGTGCTCAGAGAAAAGTTATAATAATAAAATTCCTAAAATACGAATTTGACATTTTCTCTGAAGCGCACTTGAAAGTCGCTGTGCCATTTTCAAGTTCTCTGTAAGAGGAACAATCTGATTGTGATGGTGTATGCTCAATAAACAAATCAATGCATCCATTTTTTAATAAAATTAATCAAAGCATGAGGGTATTTCCCATTTCCTACTATGCAGTATTGCTTAATAACATGATTTGACCTCTGTGTTTAGCTGACTTTTAAATGCATATTCAATATCATACAAAAAGAAAAAGAAAAAAGAAAAGAAAATTGAAAAGAAAAGAAAAAGGAAACTAATAGAAGTCATTTGCTTTTAGCTGCATATATAGGACTCGTAATTGTGCCCTTGCATTATTATGTTCTAGGGTTGGGTCCACACTGAAAAGTTTGGCCACTGTGACATTTTCAATGAAGGATTCTATAAGGAACTCTGAACCATCGCCCCATGTTTGGAAAAAGAGGAAGGTAGATGGATGAATGGAGAGATGATAAACACGTAGCCCTCTGTGTCCATGGTTTCTGCATCCATGAATTGAAACAACTGCAGATGGAAAATACTCAGAAAACAATGTTTTACTGTTGCTGACATGAGCTGTGTAGTTAGACCTATGATGGTGTGTCTGAACATGTGCAGACTTTGTTTCTTGTCACCATTCTTTAAACAACACAGCAAAACAACTGTTTACAAGGCATTCACATTGAAGTAGGTATTATAAGTCATCCAAAGATGATTTAAGTGTACAGGAGGATATGGATAGGTGATATGAAAATATTACATCTTTTATATAAGGGACTATTTATTGCATCTAAAGATTTTGGAATCCACGAGGTTCCTGGGACAATGCCAAATAGACACCAATGGAAGACTGGAAGGATGGATGGATGGCTAGAAGGTAGATCCTTACTAAATTATTATTGTATTTGGCTCTTTTAAGAAATAAAACATGAATTACAAAAATTCATTTTTATTGGGAAAACAGAGGGTCTAGATTATTCCTTAGTGGGTTCTATTATCCACATTGTGCATTAAATTATTTTAAAATAATGACAAAATCTGTCTTGGTCATTTTTATGTGAATGGCTCTCCGTGAGCTGGCTAAGCTAATAGGTTGACCATTCTCACTCAAGGTAATGGACTGATACAAAGCTTAAGTAGAAATGAAAATTTACATGTCTGTGAAACACAGATTTGAATACCCAGCTGGTGATAATATCGCTCTAAGTTAAAATTAGTTTTAGTTCCTCAATATGTATGATTTTGACCTTTTCCAGAGTTCCCTTATGCAATTCATTTTATCTTGAATGAGAGGAGAATGTCACACAATTTTTAACACTCAAGAATCATAGACTTGTCTCTTCATATTTTCCTTTACAGCTGAGCTCAAACAGGCAAAATGATTGAGTGGTTAATTATTTTTCTGGTTCTAAGTTGTATAATTATTTTCTATGATTTTTAATGAAATATTTCATGTGCCTAATTTTATTAAGTACTATTTTATTAGTGGGCCCATGAATCCTCTGAGCTTGCTCATGGGTAGCTTTAGCCTGAGAGCGCTTCGCCACCCTGTCTCTCTACAACCTGCCCTTGAATAGGGCAACGTGGGGCCCAGGCACACTGTCAGGACCACAGTCTGACGGCAAACCAACACTGTGAATAAAGGGTGTTCAACTTTCCAGTATGCTTGCCAAAAGAGAAAATGTTTGGAAGTATACCGAAACTCAAAGAAACAGAAAATACCAGTTGTTTTCGCCTAAGGTTGGTTTCTCCTTGAGGTGGCCTTGTGGAAACTTGACATGTGTAACAGGAGAGCAGGGTGTCCTTTGTTCCTTGTGCCGGAGCCCAGACCGAGGGATGTGGGACGTTTCCTTTGCCAACAGCACGGTGGCCGGGCAGGGCGGTTAGGACAGCATCCTCTCCGTCACTGGCAGTTAAAATAGGAACGCGTTCCACAGCCCTTTCTCCTTGCCAACGTGTGCAGAGTCCCTTTTTATAGATATTCCAGATGAACTTTGCACGCAGAATTTAAATACGTCCAAGGGTATGTGTGGCTCGGAATGATATTTCTATGAAAGACTGTAATTAGGGCCTTAAAAGATAGGGTGAGGTGCAATGGAAGATGAATGTATCATCAGCTATTCTTAAAATGAATTAATGGCATCAAGTTATGGTGAGTTGAAGAATACATCAAAGATATTTTAGATAGCTAGTCTGGAAGCACTGTATCTACAACAGTGTGCATAGACTATTTTAGAAAATGAAAACTGTACAAATATTGACTATCTTGTATATTGATAATTACAGTGTCATTCACAGGAATAGCTAAAAGTTCTGTAAGAGTTTCTTAAACTGATTTAGATAATATTACTTAATTTACAAGTGTACAAATATGAGACAATGTTTCAATATATTCACATAAGTTAAACCCATATTATTTTTACATCAAAGGGAAACATATTAAACTTTAGAAAAAGGATTCCTTTATAGAAGAAATAACAAAAAATACAGTTTGGTATTTGTTTTGAATATTCGGTTTTATGTTACATACACTCTTAAAGATAAAAAACAAGAAACTATCTGCATGCAAATGAGTATTACCTGGCATTTTGCATTTAATTCACAAGTAATTTCTTTAGAATCAATTGATGTTAACCTGAAGACTACAAATTAAAATATTCTTCATTACTGATTCACTTGTTTTTTTAACGAAGTTTTCAATTAAGTTTCAGGGATGATTAAGCAAAATAAATGACTGGTACTGAAAGTCAATTTAAGAGGTGTTTTTATTTCATCTTCTAGTAAATAATTAACTAGGTACTTGAAATATGTAGATAGAAGATTAAAAGAAATCCACACATATGTAAGACTGTCAAAAATAAACTATAACCCAGACAATAATTGTTTGCAGAAATAGGTGCTCTCAATAATCAAAAAAATGAGTGAAGCCCTGGCTGGTGGCTCAGTGGATAAGGTGCTGGTCTGCTAACGCAAAGGTCGCTGGTTCGATTCCCAGTCAGGGCACGTAACCAGGTTGCAAGCCAGGTCTCCAGCCAGGTCTGTAGCTGGAGGCAGATGAAAGGCAACCATACATGGATGTTTCTCTCCCCTTTCTTCCTCTCTCCCTCCCTCTCTCTCGCAAAATAATTTTTAAAAATCTTAAAAACAAAAACTGAGTGGAAGATCAGCCTTGCAATTTTAAATGGATTATTTTCAGCAATCATTACTGTCGTTTAAGTGACTTGTGTTCTAATACAGAAACTTTGCAAAGAAATAGTAGGCTTGTGTGCATATTTACATTTTGCCTTGACTTCCCAGAATTTCTGGGATGGATGGTTTATTGTTTTTTTGAAATTTTTGGAAAAAGCTTGGCCATTCTGTCTTACAATACTGGCTCCACAGCACCCTTTCTCCTTCTCTGTGAGAGGAGATGCCAGGCGCAGGTTAGCAGTTGAATGGGCCCTTTTACACACAAGTCTTTTCTCCCTTCTGTTTCCTTCCCTGCCTCCTCCTCCCTCTCTCCCACCCAACTTCCATCTTCTCTTCTTTCTGTAATGTTCCCACTCACGTGTTTGCTTCAGGACAAGTCACCCTTACAGATTTGAAGAAACTGACTTTTTGAGCCTTCAAATGTCCGGGAGCCACCAGTGACCCACCAGCAGCAAGTAGGCCCAGAAAGGAGCTCAGCCCCTGCAGGAGGCACCTTTCCTGCGCCCAGTTACTGCGGGACACGCAGACCACGCAAGTCAATGGGCCGTGCCCTGCTCCCAGGGGACAGAACGAGAGACAAGAAATGTTTTCTGGCCCCAGGCCACGTGCCCACTAGGCGTCCCTCTGGTGGTCATGCTCAGTAAGAGCACCGACAGTGCACTTGCCTTCACTCCAGGAATGGGGTGGGGCTGTACGCGCCCGCTGCCCAGGGGTTAAGTCTGGCTCAGTGGCTGCCTTCCAGGGAAATGTAGGGGGAAGCCCTTGTCACTCTGGAAGGACTGCCTAGCCTCTGGGCTGGGTAGTCACGGCTTCCCTTTCCTTCCTGCTTCATTACTGAGCGTGTTTCTGGAAGGGTGGGGCCCAGAGTCCAGTTCCCAGAAAGAGGACAGCAGAGCACACCTAGCTCAACTGTGTTTGCAAACAGTTGTTTTTCCTTTTTCCTTGTTTGCCATCTTCAAACGCTGGGATTTGGAGTTTGTGTGTACCCCAGCGGCACAGGCCACCTCCTGCCGACCCGATTCTCTTCCTTCTTGGGTGCTCAGCCTCCTGAAACGCAACGTTTTCCCAAGTTGGTGGCCTGTGTTGCAGTGTTACCCGTTTCAGCAGAGCTTATTTTTTAAATCAATACGAGATTATAGCACTTCTCCCTTTTTTTCAAACTCATTGTTCTACTAAATCATTTGAGCTCTCACACATTGTTTATTTTTCTAAAATGAGAATGTCAGCCGTTGATTCCATTTTCATAATGAACTACAATTATCCTATATTAAAAAAGATTTTTACTTTCTGATGTCAGATTATTTTTTAAAAAATGATTCCCAACTGAACACAAGAGTATAATTTAATTTCTGCTGACATGATAAACTATATGAGTTCAGAATAAGTAGATTATGAATGACAGCGAACAATTAAGTTAAATTATATCCTAAAGATTTATTCCAACAGAATAAATGTGTTTTTTTAAATGTTCTGTTGAAATTCAAATAATGTCTTTTCTTCATAAAGGCCAATGAAGCAGATTATCATCCCTACAGAGTCATGATTGCCTAAGATTTAGAAAGTGTAAAAGGTACTTTATGTTATTATAGGAAGAATTAATTTTCACATAACTAATATATGTATATGGTCACAGGTTCTATGTTAAGAATTTTCCATGTATTGCCCTTTTCTTAATTTTTCTTTACACTTTAAAAGTCTTCGTAAGAATCACAAAATATATTATACAATGTTGTTTTTCATTTTTAAAACTGAAAACACGCAAGAAGTATGGAGAAACCCTAGTGTTTACTGCATTATGATGGGTTGTAGGTAGATCATGAAACATCAAGCAAGAAGTCAAATCACATTCACGTGTTCTAATGAGGAAAGCGCCTTGACTTCCTTAAAGGTTACATTAAATCAAATAGTTTACAATAAGCAAGGAGTGCTTTTCCATAGGGATCATGTGCCCTTATACCTATTCTGACAGCAATGTTTCTTTGTACATGTCCATCCAGCCATCACAGTGCATGAGAAGCCTTTTTATGTTACTTATTTCCTCTTTCTGCAGATCTTTTACTTATACCCTCCTTTTCGCATCATTTCTAATCCTATAATCTACAATAACTCTTTCTTGTCTAATCCTATGTACTTTCCCCTTCATCGTTGCCATTGCCTTCCTGATATACATATGGAGTCTGCTTAAAATTACCAACAGGTCTTCATCTCTCACACACAAATCTAAAACTTGTAGTACTAGAGCATGTAGTATTATTAAAGATATATGTGTAACTTCTTCCAAGTCTGGTCTCTCATCACCCCATGGAGTGGGAAAAATGCAAGCTGACTGCAGAATTGTACGTGTATGTGACTGAATCTGTCGACAGACTTTTAGTTTATTTCTACATATGGGTTGCTGTGAATAATGTGGCAAACGAACTTGGGAGCACAAATACCACTTCTGTACTGATTTCATTTCCTTTGGGTGTATACTCAGAAAATCATACAGTAGTTTTACTTTTTTTTTTTTTTTTTTGTTTGTTTGTTTGTTCGTTTGTTTATTGAGGAACCTCCATACTATTTTCCATAGTGGCTGGGTCAATTTGCATTTCAACCAAAAAATACATAAAGTTCCTCTTTCCTCCTCACCGTTGCCAACATTTGTTACCTCTTGTCTTTTCCAAAATGAAGCTGAAAATTAAAACTGAACCTTTCCATTAAAAAAATCTCAATTTGTCAACCAGCCATACCAGATTGTCACAACAGAACTGCAGGGTATCAGAGACATGGACAGCGTTTTTCTTTGCCATCAAGACCAACTAGCATGTTGTATTATTTATTTACTTATTGGATACTATGCCCTGCTGCAAAAAATATGTAAAAATCTATCTATGGAGCCTCTGTTGCCTCTTTCTTTCCGTGAACTACTGAGTTTTGACTTTGGCGTGTGTATTATTTTCTCACTTACTTACAAGGAACTTTAAATTATAGGGAGTTTCAGTAAGAGTTCAGCACCATCTATGACTCACACAGATGGGTTACTCTAAAATGAAAAGTTCATAAATGGTGGGCTACTTGTGCTGAATCATGAATAGCAAGTGTGAATAGGGTTGCATACGGTAAATGTATATGGAGCAGGAGGAAGTGTTAACATTTGACCTCTTTACTCTGGGGCCAAAACGATACAGAGAAGGCTGTTCAGTGGGAAGTGGAAATAAGCCTTTAAAATATAAAATCCACGCGTGTCACTTTCATGGATTAATAAAGGCCAAGCTAGAATTCACTGCATGAACAATGTGCCCTACTTAAGTCTGCTAACCGGAGCTGCTTTCATTTCCTGTCTCGACCCAGTTTTCTGTGGTCCCATGGACCCCTTGTGGGTTGAATATTTGTTGACGTTTTATGGAAAGGTGTCCTCCTCTTATTCATTTTGGGGTGCAGAATTCGTTGTGGTGAAGCTGCGTAACCCCCAGTACAGTGCTCTAGCCGTGGAGGGAAGATGGGGCTCTCTGTGGACAGACTCCTTTACCTCTGCCGTCTACCGGGAAGCGGCAGGTGACGGACGCCTCCCCGTTTCCCTCGGTGCGGGGCGCAGTCCTGTCCGACACGGGGCGCTTCTCCCATCAAAAGCCGCTTCGGGAGGGGTCGAAGCTGCCTGTCTGGGGTAAGCCAGGGCCTCATTTCCGGCGTTTTCTAGCTTGTACTGCACATTACTGGAACCGAGGATTCTGACTTAAGTATCTACGCCACTGAGGAGTTGTTTCACATCAAATGGTGGATCTTTCATTATCAAATAGAACCCCCCCCCCCTTTTGAAGGGATGGGCGCGGAGGGACTAGGATCTAAGCATCCACAGTCCTGGGTTTAACTCCTTGAGCTTTAATGAAATTTGGAGCATGTGTTCGCCGATGGCGTAACAAATCGCTGCGAGAGCACTCAGGATGCCGTCAACATGTGGGAGTGACACCTTTGTCCCCCCTTCAGTTTTACATATAAATCATGCTAAACAAAACCAGCAGAAAAGCGACGACAGGGTTTAAGAGAGCTGCAGACGAGCAGGTATGGCGCCAGAAACACAGAAGTGCATACTGTGTGTCCCCGCTCGTGTAGTTCATGGGTCCCTGGGCAGCGGGAAGCCAGGCGTGTGCAGTGCCGGCAGGGCCCTGGGACCAGAGAAGGAACCATGCTCAGCTCAGGTGACACGATGGAATCTGCAGCAGGAGCAGCCGCGTGAAGCGTCCTGCTGAGGCCTGGATTCAGCTCAGAGCAGGCAGGAAAGGCCGAGAGAACACGTGTGTGTGCAGAGAAGGCATGTGCATGTGCAGGGAAGGCATGTGTGTGTGCAGAGAACACATGTGCGTGTGCAGGGAACACAAGTGTGCAGAGAACACACGCACATGTGCAGCGAACACGAGCGCGTGTGCAGAGAACACATGTGCGTGTGCAGGCAACACATGTGCATGTGCAAAGAACATGAGTGCATGTGCAGAGACCATGTGCATGTGCAGAGAACACATGTGCACATGCAGAGAACACGAGTGCCTGTGCAGAGAACACAATGTCTCGAGCGTCGGCCCTGGAGTCCCGCAGCTTCTGACGGGGTCCCCCTCCTGGATAACCCTGGTCTGAGCAGAACACCCTTCACCCCACCTGCCGCTCCGCAACTTTGCGTTGAACTGATTTGACAGCAATAGCCGCCGCCTGCGGGAGGGACCGGTCGCGGGGCTCAGGGCGCCGGCGGCGGGACGCGGAAGGCGGGCCTCGGGTGTCCGCACGGCCGGGACCGCCGCAGGAGAAGGCGCAGCGGCGCGGCTCCCCGGGACAGCAGCGCAGGCGGGGACGCTGTTACCCCGCATCTGCAGGCTGCGATGGCCCTGGACAGGGGGGGTGGGGGTTCCGCGCCTGTTGATGGACAGGCTGCGCCCGCGTTCTCATTCCAGCGCCCAAACCAGAGGTTTCCAAAACCGCTCCAGGGACTTGGAAACGGGTCTCCTACACAGAACAAAGTGTCACTTTGTCAGGGAAGGGCCTGCAATGGGTACCCGTGTTTCGGAGCCATCGATAATGAAGCAACTGCTAATAATAAAAAGGATGAGTCTCAGCATTGAATAAGAAACACATTTGCATGGTAACTGCATATAACAGATAAGCTTTCTCTTTCCCCTAAAGAAGTCCTTCTTCATCATGACACACATACGAAGTGAATTAGTGCTATAGTTCAGGTTCTGAGCAAGTTTAAGTCATGGCTTTTCATTTAACCCTGGGAAATCATTTGCTTCCTTTTCTCGTCTGTCAGGACAGATAGTAGTTCCTGAATTAGGGGTATGTGGGGAAGATTAAATGTATCAATGCACATTAGCCATTCAATAAATATGAGAAACTATTATCATGAACATTACTATCACTAATATTAAAAAAATACTATAATGTCCTCAAAATGCTCAACACAGAACAGTATGGAAATACAAACAAAATAAAGGGCCAGCTGCCTATACTGGTATCCATAATACCGTTTTAATTACTTCAAATATGCAAATGTGTTAAGAGTAACCAACTGAAGTATTAACAAATTAACAGAAATTGCCTCAGCACTAAGTCAGTTCTGCCCTGATGTGCCCAGAGTTCAAGGCAACAGATACGCAGTCAAGGAAAAGCCCATGCCAGGCCTGAAAACCGTGCAGTCAATTCAGTGGTTTCCAGCCTGGGAACGAGGGTGCCTGGGAACAGCTTAGGGAGACAGGCAGGGAGACGCAGGGTTGGAGGCCAAGTGTTCGGATGGGGCTGGGCTGGCTCTGGGGAAGCCCTACCTGGAAACCAAGTCAGGACTGGGTGTGGGGAGCAAGCACACCCACCCGCCACAAACCCCCAAACGCAACAAAACAACAAAAAGCGACCCTTAAAGCTATTTCAGGAATTTGGTTTGATGGCAAGGGAAGAATGTGAGTGTATCATAAACGAGTCCGGACGCAAACCATTCCCTAGACAGATCTGTTCATTCACCAAGGTGTCAACGGACCCCTTCCAGTCTCTTGCTGGTGGGCCCTGCGGGCGCCGAAGCGTAGGGATTGTTGTGTCCGCTGCTGTCGGAGTGAAGTTCCTGGAAAACACCTACTAATACAGGCTTGCGGACCATACAGATGCCAGTATGTTGTGAAGTTTGTTGGGTTTTTTTTTTCAAGTATTTTGTCCATTTTTCTAAAGGGCTTTCTGTCTTTGTTTTTATTTATAGAGATTCATTCTATTTGGGGGATAAAAGTACCTTGTTGAGCAAATGCGCTAGGATTTTCTTCCTGAAAAACTAAACTTCTTCATTTTAATGTCATTTAATTTGTCGTATTTTTATCCTGTTAGCATTTTTGTGTCCTTTTCGCGTTGCACATTCCAAAGTCAAAGGGTATTTTCCTACGTATTCTTTGAAAAGATAATGCCTTTCCCTTTCCATTTCGGATCAACAGTCCACCTGGAATAGGCATTGGGTGCGTGAGGAGCAATACACTTTTCCATGTTTACCCGATGGCCTCGGTACCATTTATTTAAAATGACGCTATGCCCCACTTACACTTCCAGTTCCTACTCTGCCTCTGCCCACTGTTGTTTGTCGTTCCTTGGTAACACGTGCGTGTGACCAGCTTTCCCACCCCAGCTCCTCGGTCGGGTTAGATACCTCTGCCAGGACCACAGCGCCTGTCACTATTGCGCTATGACACTGTACTTCTTACAGATCTGTTCTCTCTGCCCTTTTCATTCTCTTGAGGACTGTCTTGTTTTATTCTAGCAGTTTTAAATATCATATGAATTTTAGCTTAATTTTTTAATTTTTGGTAAAAAAAAATGAGTATCGCTGAATTTGGAGGACATTAAACTGACATTTTTTCTACCATAAACCTCATCTATATAAACCCACTTAATACTTCAATGTAGAGATTTAAAATATTATTTATTAATATGATTTCTAGGCTTTGGTTTTTTAATTGTACTGTAAATAGTTAGATTTTAAGATGTTATTTTACTTTAGTGATAGTATTTCTGAATATGCTTATTTGTTCTTTTGGCTTTCAATCCAGTAACTTGGCTAAGACACATGTTTATTCTAAGTCTGCATGGTTTGTTCTTAGGTATCTAATTAGATGGTCTGGGAATGTCTTCCTTCCCAACTTTTATTATATTTATTTCTGTCCTTGGCCAGTTACACTGGCTAGATCTTCCAATCCAATGCTAAATGAGAAGGCATGATCGTGGGCACCCTTGCTTCATTTACTGTTTTTGGCAAACATTGAAAAAAATTCAGTATTTCACCATGAATGAAAGAATTACAGTAGCATCTCGCTAGATGCTTGAACTCACTCTGTGCCAACGATGTTGCTTAACATTGCTACAGGGACTTCCTGTCCCTATTCAATTTTTGACTCAGAGCCCTGGATGGCGCTTGGGTTTCACTTCCTGATGTAACATGCATCCTCTACACAATGTGGTTTAAAATCATTTTCCTTGGATAAATTAAAAAATGCAACATAAGTCTCTTATTTTTAGAAGTACATTTGTAAACTCACAAATATTAAAATGCAAGAGAAACAGTATTCCTGGTAAGCGTAGTGTGATGCATTGATTTCAAGAAAAGCGTTATTATCAAGAGATTATTGGGGCAATGGACTCCTGCTATCCTCTGTTTTTAATCCTACGGATTAAAAACACTATGGATTAAAAACATTAGGGTTTTTGCCTCTTTGGAGTTATATTTAGAGGATTAGGCCTCTTTCTGTTAATCCTACTTCATAATATACTGGCTGGCTTCTTTCAAAGCACTCTATGCCATTAAATAATACCTGAATTTTAATGAGCCTGTGGAGTTAACATTTCAATGCTTTGTGCACCATAATTTCAGGAGGAAAACATTGCTTTTGCATTTATAAAACTGTTAACATAGGACTGCACTTTATTTACAGTATTCCCTGGTGGGAAAGTAGCAACAATGATACCAACCACACACAGGAACTCGGAGCTGCCTTGCCTTTATACATGAACTATGTTCCTTTTAAAAAGTAACTTGAGAAATGAACTTTCATGGGGTAGACATTCTGCCCCTCCCCCCTTTTCTTATCAAACACACATCGATGCTAAAGACCATTTTTCAATAGCTATGAAATGCTAGGTTCTCAGCTGGGCATGTGTGCATATGGTATCATCTCAGCCCTTAGACAAGTAAAGTCTAGGAGATAAAAATCAGCTTTGGTCACAGATACACTAATTCAAAGCCCTTTTATATCCTGCGCCCATTAGAGCCCATTAGTGGGTGCTTCAGGGACCCAGAAAGAGAAACAGAGAAACACATTTCCTTTATGGCCAGGTCACATTTTAAAGTTGCATTTTTACTTCTGTGCCTCTGCTCTCTTTATGAACTTTTCCATCATCTCAAAGATCTTGAAGTTTCAGGGCAATTCGTACCCACTTGGAAATTCCTGCCTTCTTTGTTAGCTTTAGCTACTGGGTGATTAATGATTGCTCATTAAGTATAGTTACGGCAAATTTCCTTGCAACACGCAACAAAGGAGTTACTGGGAATATTGCTGCTTCAAAATTTCAACAGCTCCTTTTCATAAATTAAAACACATATTTTATATGTCAGATCAGTTATCTAACTCAAGTCTCGACATAGAGTACATAAAATATATATTATAAATGTTAAAAAATAGTACCTAATTCTCAGAACAAATAGAATACCTTGTTACTAATTTATACCGAGATCACTTATTTCTCTGTGCATTCAGATTGATTGATCTCTAACCTTTGGGCTTCCCCCGAACATACGTTTTTTGTTTATTATATTTCTGACTTTTTAAATGGCTAGTTCATCATTCAACATTAATGCATTAAGCAGTTTTAAAATGATGCCCTACGTGTGGGGCTTTGTATATCCTTTCTGTTAAAGTCTTTTATTACTTGCTGTTTATACGGTTTCAGGAAATGTTGTCTTGGTACTGATTAAATTCTAAAACTCATTTGTTCTGAGCTACCTGTTTAAGGACAAATAATTGAAGTTGGTTTGTGCCCTATCACCTATTCAACCCCTTCGCTGATGCCATTTCTTTAATCCTTATGCAATCATTTTAAGTCAGTCCACTTCAGCCTCTGATGTGGGTTGAAATTATTAGGGATACTTGTTAAAGAACTCATTAAAGCAGGGTGTTGCCCCAGGGGTGTCACATGACAGGTGATTTGGAAGCAGGCCATCCTTAAAGAGGAACTAAGAATAGTTACGCATGGATTTATCATTACTTGGGCAAATTATTTCAATATCATGGCTGTAAATTGTTCATCAAGTTCAAATACTATGGCAGGGAAAACAACAGCTTCTCAAAGATGGCCACACCCTAATCCCTGTAAATAGATGAGCTACTGCAAAGGCGCCATGAAGGTTGCTAAGCAACTGACTGCAGGAGAAGAAGACTGTTCTGGGTTATGTGAGTACATCCACTGATATCACGAGGGTCCTTACCAGTGGAAGACGGGGGCCCAGCAGAAGACTCAGATGGACTTACAGCTAAGGAGGGAAGTCAGAGAGATGCGGGCGTTGTTGGCTTTGAAGACCAAGGAAGGGGCCATGAGCCAAGGTTTGTGGGAAGATTCTAGAAGCTGCAGAAGGCAAAGAATTGGATTCTCACAGGAATCTCAGAAGGAATGCAGCCCTGTCCAGCTGGACTTCCAACCCAGAGAAGTACAAGAGTTTCCGTTATTTTCAGCCCCAAAGTTAGTGGTAATTTGTGACAGTTGCAATAGAAATCTAATGCAAATACAGGGTGACATTTAAAATATATATATAAAAAGACATGAAGAGCAACAATCTCCTTTTCAAAGTCTTCCCTATTCCCAGAGCTAACTCCTTTTAACCTATTTTCTTTTTAGGTTCACTCATGTTAACTTTCAAATATTTAAATATAATCTCTATGTTTTTGTTTTCTGTTTTCCTAATTTAGGGAATATCTATTAATCACTCACTAAAAATGATTTTTAAAAATACATACTTGTCTCTAGCTTCCATTTCTCTTCTCTTCTAAAAAAACAAAAACTTTACAGTTCTTCTCTTGCTTGGATTTATATATCATATCAGATTAAATTCAGTAAATACCACTGATCACTTCCATTTGAGGTAAATGTGTTAACATCCTAATTAAACACTTACCATTTTTTCATCCTTTTCAGTGAAACCTCCTGTCAGATTTAGCATTATATTTATAATACCTAAGTTGCTGACATTTTAATTATTTTGTAGAACTACAGTACCTTTATGCTCCACCAGTAGATAAATGATAAACATTAACCACAAATTATCAGAATTTATATTGTCAAGAGCATCTAAACATTGTTCCTTATGGCTCAGTTAACTCCTCTATTCTCTAATTTGTGTTTTCCCCTAATTACTTATTAGTTTTAAATAATCATTACATGCTGTGAAAAACTTAATGTTTTTACTAAATGCTATAGTATATAATATTATATAGGTAGTAGTATATAGACATATATGACAAAATAGCACAGTGTCAGAGTGTCAATGGAAATACACTTTTGCAAGGTACTTATAGTTCAAATTATGGGGAACAAAATTAACTCTAGACTAGAATAAGTTAGGAATACATATCCTAACACCGAGTAGGGGAAAAGGAAGACTAGTCAATAGAGGAAAGAAAATAACAAAGAATATTCATTTAAAATAATGAAGGCAGGAAAGGAGATACAGGAAAAGAAAAAATAGTAGGATAAGTGGAATGAAAATACCT
This sequence comes from Noctilio leporinus, assembly GCA_004026585.1. Taxonomy (NCBI): domain Eukaryota; kingdom Metazoa; phylum Chordata; class Mammalia; order Chiroptera; family Noctilionidae; genus Noctilio; species Noctilio leporinus. The sequence continues at coordinate 22,089 of PVIW01000545.1, forward strand.
AAGTGCTCAACTGAACTCTAGACCTGTCAATAGTTACATTCCCTATGAATGGCTAACTAAGGTTTCCAGATATTCTAAATACAGACATATTTCATTATGCACTCTTAACATCACCACTGATCTCTTCTGGAAGCCTCTAGGGTTTGGAAATCTGTGCAAAGCACAGTGGTGGATGCAAGTTGCTGACCATTTTCATTTCATTTTTAAAGCTTCCATGTTATCATGGGAGCACATGTCGTGGATTTCCTCTAAGTGACAGGTTCACCTCCTTCCTGTTTAAGAGCCTGTCCATTGGATAGTCAAGCCTGCCCCATCGCGGCTTGGCAGTCACACGTCCTCCAAGCCAAGCTGGCATTCCCCAATTAAAGCGGACGGCAGGGGCTGGCAAGGCAGCACAAGTTCCCCGCTGGTGTTCCTGCAGCGTCTGGGGCCTGAGTGGGGTGCAGAAATGAGAAGCTTGGGAATCCAAGGCGTAGAAAACCACGTGGTTAACGTTGAGAGAGCTCCACACCCTCCATGGCTGTTGTGGAGCCAAGTTTCATGAAGTTATGAAAACTCCCAGTCTCTCATTGGTAGAAGTCTGGTTTCAGTGGGAGGTGAAAACTGAGCAGGAGACCTCATTTCTTCTCTGCAATGGACTCCGTTACAAACGAAGGACTAATCTTGCCTCTCGTCACACAGCAATTTCCAGCCCTGTCATGTCCTGGCTTCTATTTCTTTAGCCTCATAAACATTTGGGGAAATTATGACTTTCACGCCTGTGGAGTCATGTTTATGATGAAGCCCCTGAGAGCATCATCTGATGTCTCGGAAATGACAGCTCAGTGTTTATTCTTAAAACATGGGTTTTAAAACTTCACACTGCATTTTTATTTGATAGAATCTCTCATTTTATGATGAAGAATTTGCATTGCCAATGACTTGCATCGTAGTGTATTAATGAGAAGCATGAACAAATCCTATAGACTTTTCGGAAATTGTCAGTTATGTTTTGATTCACAAGTGTTGGCATGTTAAGACGTGTTCGTGACTTCAGTATCCTTTTGTGGACACTTCCTGTGTGTACTTCAGAAAAGTCATTTAAGAAATACATTTATTGTTATGCCAAATTGTGGATCATTTTTGAATGGGAAATAGGAATAATTGTATTGGAAGGTGTTGGCAGTGCCATTTCACACTCGTGTACAACTCTAGTGGTGAGTGAGTTCGGAGCCCTTGTGGATACAGGAGAGACTAACTATACCTCTGTGTGCTGCGTGCCCCAGGAGTGCAGAAGGGACAAAGACATGGTGTCCTATTTCAGTCCTTAATCACCTTCCATTACTTTATAAAAGTCCAAAAATGGCATTCAAAGTAATCTGTGTTTCCTTCTAATTATTGGTAGATATGTGTGCATATGTAAATACACATTTATAATGTTCTAAAAGATTTTATCTATTTATGTGTTATATGTAAGGTTTTAAAGATTGATAGACATGAGACATACATGTATGAATATATATGTGTGGTTGAAAGGTATAATTTCATAGGTATTCATTTTTTTTTTTTGGTATTCATTTTTTGACAATCATAAATTATTGATTAGTATTTAATGAAATTATGGTCTCCAGTTGCTCTAGTATTAATCTGTCTTTTAATGTAATCAAATAATTGGTGAACTTAGTAAAGTAATTTGACTGCCTTGGGAAGGCACATTATTTTATCCTAAGTCTGAAAAGCATTAAAATTACTTATTTTATTAAAATAGAAACTGTTTTTGATTGATAGCAAACACTATGGCATTCTTTTACTATAGACTATCTGACAAAAGTCAGTGTGCATAAAATTAAGAATTTTCAAAAATAACACCTGAAATTCAGTTATGGAAATTATAAAATTATAGCTTATTTATAAATTTACTAATAATATAGAAATGGATAAGGCTGCATGAATATTTTTAACTAATTCAAAGGAATGAATTATTCCAGAAGAGGAATGAGAAAAGGATAAAAGTCCGGATTTAGAGTTAAAACAGAAAGCACTAATTCCCAGAGAAAAGGACCTTCCTATGCTTAGACAGATACTTCTGTAAAACGACACAGCTGCAACAGCACCAATGGAGGAAAAGAGCTGGAAAAAACAATTCTAGGATTGTATTTCTGGTTTCAGTTAGTAAAAAGGTTTTTAAAAAAGTATTATAAATCTGCGCATCTTCTCTTCACAGTTTACTAACCCAGTGGTTTTTTGCACAACACCCACCAGCGCTTACGCTGATATGACATCTAGTTCTCTACACCAGAGTCCTTAGACTCAAAGCTGACTAACGGGAAGTCACCTGTGGGCTTAGAACTTGTTGACATGGGATCTGTCCCCAAAACCATGAAATCAGAACATCTAGTGCATTGGCTAAAAGCTTCCCACGTGACCACCACAGGCTGGGCTGTAAAGGCTGTCGGTCAGCCCCGCTCCTGCCCACCTGTCCTGCCCATGCCGCCTCGTCCTGCCTCCACCCCGCAGACTGGCCGCCCTCCCGCCCGGGGCCGGGAGCCCCTGGGCCCCTCCCGCCCGGTCCAGCTTTGCCTCCCGAGCACCTTGCGTGTCTGGCGTGTACCTGTTTCATCGCTAACACACCAACTCCTCCTCCCACAGCGGGGCCCCCCAGGAGTTTCCTTCCTGCTCCCACCGTCTAGCCTGCTCCCCACCAAACAACCCCGCACACTCCGGTCAGCGTGCTGCTTTTACACAAAAATCAAACATCTACTCATGGAACTGTCTCCCATAAAAGCGGCTTCATACTAAATTTCAAATGCGTTGTTACACACAGCACATGTGATATTATAATGAAGCCATGTAACCCTTACGTTGTGAAGCAGGATATTGACTCCTTTCCCAGAAAAACAGTAAGGATGTCTGCTGTACAATTATATGAACAGAATGTTTTAAACATTCTCTTTAATGGAGCACTTTGGTAGGCTACTAAATTATTAAATTAACATCAAAATAACCTGCCGCATACAAACACAGACATACTCTAGGTATCTATGATTTTAAGTGACTGGACTAATATTATGGAACATTAATCATTATTTGATAAAATAAGTGTTACATTTTGCATGAAATCAAATATTTTATGCTGCAGGTACTCTTAGAGTTCATGATGGATTTATAGGACATAAATGTTTTAAGATAGACACTGGGTAGCTATTTTCTCTTGAGACAATTTTTTGCCAGAAAGATATTTAATGTGAATGTGATCTTTTAATTTAGATGCTTTTATTTTTATTTATTTTTAATAATTAAGATAATGCCTTTAGAATAAATATACATTTGCTCACTATAAATTATCTGCTTCTCACGTCAGAGATACTCATTTGCCCTTACCATTTTATAAGCCTTGTGGCTCTGGGGTTTGGAAAAAGTAATTAAATATAAAGCAGAGTGTATTTTTGTGGAGAAAGCACCTAATAATAGAAGTTAATTAGCTGCTTGGATGGCAATGTGGCTATAATGAAAACCCACAAAGGAACAGGTAAGCAATTAAAAACAGCAAATACATTTGAATCCTAATGCATTTTATACACAACTAATTTTATGAACACCACACAAGTGTTTTCTTGGGTTTACACATCCAGGCTTCAAATATAACAAACAGCATACCATTTTTAAATTACAATAATATGTCTTATTTTATAGCTTAGTTTTTTCTTTTATTCCTTTCTTTTTTTCTTTCTTTCATCCTTCCTTCCTTCCTCCCTCCCTCCCTCCCTCCCTTCCTTCCTTCCTTCCTATAATATGATTCTCACTCAAATAAATTTTTGTAGCCTTTTGCCATTTACGAGCTCAGGTTTTCTTGTCATCGGTACAAAATCTTTGTATACCGGTCTTTAAAGAAGTTACAAAAAAGTGATAAAATTTCTGTGACATTTACTATAGTATTCAAATTGGAGTATTTTAAAGTGGCACCTACTTGATTTCTTTCTGTGTATTTATTGTTTTATGTACAGTCCACATTACTGGTCTATCACAATATTTCTAGTTTTAATTGGAAGTCAGCTTAGGTAGAAGCAGGAAATTTCTTGCAGCTTGAAACAAAAAAATATGATTACAGGATATTGATGGATATTACATAGTAAGATATTGAAAAGAGTTTATTGTTCCACCTTCAACTTCTTAGGAGTTATGGTTCTCATTTGATGATGAGGATCAAAAAACAATAATTGATTGCTCTTCGGAAAAACTTCAGGCACTATTTTAAGCATTTCTCTCAAGAGTTCTTGAGGCAGGCTCGAAGACCGAACATTTGAATGCCAAAACTTACACCAGCATGACATGCAAACTTCACTTAGAATTGTGTAAGATACTCACTTTCACTAAAGAACATAGTTTTAACATTTGAGGTCAAATAATAAATGTCCCCAAATAATAACGTCCTCTCAAATTATCTAATGTACATAACTATTTTATAGGAAAATTATTTTTCAAAACATGTAAGAAAAGCACCTACATCTTTTCCATTTCCTTTTTCCTCTCCATCTATTGGTACCTCCTGGTCTCACATTCTTTTTTTACATTAATATTGTGTCATAAATAGAAGGTAAGGTCCATGAGATCAGGACTTTGTCCATTTCATTCACTGAAACAATTCCACTTCCTAGAAGAGTGCTGAAAATAGAGTTTCTAACAAAAACTTCAAATCAACTATTAAGTAAATTTAGTGTCCTCACTCTTGATTTCAAGCAATTGTAGTGGATCTGGTTCACTTATAAAACGCAGGGGTTTTCACTGGCATGTGAGCAAATAAAATTACTGGATGCGTTTACAAACTTTTCCTATAAAACCAAACTGCACTTTGATTGAAAACATAGCTTTGATTATAAGTAATACTAGCCAGTCCCCATATTGAACTGTACCTCGCAATGTTGACAGCTCGGTGTCTAACCCACATTTAGGTGAATGGATAAATGGGATAAAGTAATTCTTATACAGAGAATACCATAACAAAGCTTTTCTTTATTATTTAACATACTTTATTAACTCCTATTCTAATAGTCTAGTTCTCTGGAACAGAAGCAACTACAGGAGATAGTAATATTGCCCTAAGTATTGTGTACTCTGTGACGTAAATTCTAAAAAACATTAATAAATTAAGCACCTCAAGATGAGTATTACCCATCCATCAGGAGTCACTACTTATTTTGTTTATTCACTTATTTTTTATTGCGTAGCTTGAATATAACTGATGGAAAGGAGCGCTCCCTTCTCTCCCTGTTCACTCCTGGTCCCCGAGATTCATCACAGGGAGCAGCTGTCTCCTCTGTCATGGCCGGGCATGCCCCCCTGTCTCGGACGGGGCGCTGTTGGTCACAAAGGAAACTGGATGAGTGAGTTAAGCTCGCTTGGGGAAAACTTTCACGGTTTCAGACGAAACAGCTAAATGCAAACTGCTCAGACAGTGGCTGGTTAGTGGCGTTATCTCTACGCACTGAGGACAGCCTATAAAATACAGGTAGCATCAATATAACACAAATAAAATGCTTATTATACCAACAGAGTAGGACCTGCGCTGATATTAATATGAAAAGATATTTGTACATGGTATCTGCAGAAATATTCATTAAAATGGAAATTGGATTTTCACCCAGAGTTACAAAGGTAACAGTTTGGTCACATTTATTGTTGCATCTATCTGTGATAGGTGTCTATTGCATAATTATAGCTACATAACTGGTTTTCCCACAAAAATCAAAGGGCCTGATTTTTTCAGTACAAAACACAGAGGCACACATTCATTTATTCATAAAAAGGGCAGAATTTTGCTTAGTGTGTTTATTTTACCATGTTAGCTACTGATAAACATGAACAACACATTTAAAGCCAGGCAATATAATGTTATTTTATGTTTAGGACAGAAGTAACAAACACATTTGGCTCCTTTGAACTCTGCATGATTATCAATATTTTATAGCAATGTTTTGCAATTAACTATTTCACTTTGTTGATCTAAACTATATAATAATGAGTCTCCAATTACTGCACAGCGCATAGACAGCGGCTAAATCAATTTCTTTTGGGAGCTACACTAACACTTTGAAGTTACCAGTAAAAAGTTTACGTAATGCCAAAGCAAAAGTAAAAATTACTAATTGTGATTTAGAGTGATCCTGTGTTTACAAATTTATTTTCATACATCTTCCTCGTGCCTAAATTGCCCTTAGCAAACAGACTTTTTAAAAGTGCTAACACCGTTGCTTTTAAACTGTTCCAAAGGTTATCATGAGAACAGCTTTTAAAAATGTCATAACATCTTCAAAGATGTCAGTCAGGCAAAAAGATCATGAAGTCAAAAGGTCAGAATTCTAAAAGCTGCCAAAGACGACATGATACATGTAATGTGAGTGAAAATAATCTTTGCAGCTTTTAATTTTAAAATGATTTAAAAATACAGGTGTCAGTTATTCATTTTCAAATTCATCTGAATTGCAAGCTAACCTCGACAATACAAATCATGAGTCTAACCACAGAGTTAAAAAACGCAAGTCTTTATGTGTGATCTCAAAGCTTTTTTTTTTTTTTTAAGATTTTATTTATTATTTTGAGAGAGAGGGGAGGGGAGAGAGGCAGAGAGGGAGAGAGACATCCGTGTACGGTTGCCTTTCACCCGCCTCCAGCCGTGGACCTGGCCGGAGACCTGGCTTGCAACCGGCCATGAGGCCTGGCTGGGAAGCGAACCAGCGATTGTTGGGTTCTCAGGACTTATCCACTGAGCCACCAGCCAGGTCGAAGCTTTTAAGGTCTGTTGCATTCGTTTAAAATTTTAGGAAAAGAGTAGTCTTCAAATGTTGGTAAAACCCCAGCATTGAGACTGATCTACTTGCAGATCACCGTTGCATAAAAGATGAATGTTTTCATGTGCAAAGTGAAAACAGAACATGTGAATGTAAATAGTCCCGGAGATGCCTCTCCTCACTGGTTTTGTGATGCTGAGCTGACAGCCCTGGTGGCTTCCCTACCACGACTAACATTCTCAACTCTGGGCAGAGAGGTACAGAGATCTAAACATGCAACGAACTATTCCTCATCAACAATGTTTTGTACTCTTGCCAACCACCCTTGGGGTTAAAACCGTTTTCCCAACTCTTTGATAAACACTTTGAGCGACTGAAGGGAAGGTGGCTTCCACCCACCGTCAGACCCTTGCTAAAATATTCTCATAACGGTGAAAATGCCGTGGCTTGGGCTCGGGAAGCAGCCTGGGAAAGCCTGGGTGTCCCAGAAGCGAACGCACCTCCCATCTGAGTTCGGGGGTTGGCTGGTGCGTGGACACCACCGCGCGTTGTGTCGGATGGGGAGGGCGCTGTCCGAGACCCAGGCGTGCAGGGTACCAGGCCCACTGCCTCCGCAGCTGCCAAGAGGCACCAGCTTTTTTCTTTGCTGCACCTCACACCCGCCTTTGTCTCCACATGGCTTTCTCCCGGGTGTGCTGGCAGATCTCCCCTCACCTGTCATGTGCCTTTGGGGCTCAACCTGTCCCACTATAGCCTCATCGGAACCAGTTACATCTGCTGTGGCCCCTTTGCCTGGGACGGTGATGGCAATGTACGATTTTGGGGGTGCAGAATGCAACCCATCATCTCAATTGTTTCCAAACCCCAAGTACAGAAGAGGAGCCGCCCTGTGGCCACACAGGGGACACTCAGGTCCCCAGTCAGGCCTATGTGGTTTTTTTAATCTTGGAGACTGAATGAAACTGAATGTCTTTTTTCTTTAGATTTAACCTTTATTGTATTTTTCCCCTGATCATTTATTCCCCTTATACCTCCCACGTGCTGGCGATCCCCACACTGTTGTTCGTGTCCATGAATCTTTTTTCCTTTTTGCTTGATCCCTCCCCCAACCCTCCCCTGCCACCCCAGTCCCCACGCTCATCTGCTCCCCATGTAAGAGTCTGTCTCTGTGTCACTTGTTCGGTTTGGTCCTTAGAATGTCTTTCTTATTTGCTCTTCAAAGCCTCCGTCTCTCCACTTTCTACTTCACAAAATAAGTGGCGTGCGCTTCCAATTTGAATAATGCTGGCTTTGCAAATGGAAACCCAATTCCTGGACCTGTCACATCTGAGCAGGTACCACGAACATTAGAATATGACATCAGGGCGTCGCTTCAGGTGGGCTAAGCTGCGTTTTAGGAAGCCCATCAAGAAGCAACTATCCTAACCTCTCACCACATATAAATAAAATCCTGCACAGCACTCTCTTTTTATTTATAGACAACTGCATGTTAGCCTTTCATTTTAACTGCATCCATCACAGCGGAGAGAAGTACTTCAGGTGCCGATGTGTGGAAGCTCTGATCATGACTGGTCAGAACAGTGACCTGGGGGCGCTGCTGCATGTCAGCTTCTCCTTAGTTAGTGCAGCGGCAGGGGGGCTGCCGGTGTGAATGATGTTCCATCTGTAATTGATGGGAGGTCTGCTTGGTGCTTTCTTCTTAGTTTTCAAAGGTGCAAGATAATATAACCTAGATGAATTGCCTATTATATTATTAAAACAGTATTAGATACACAGTGATGACCAAATAACCAAACAGTGTAAGTTGTGTGACGTAGATGCATTCCCAAAATTGGAAAAACAAATAACTGTATTTCAACATAGGAATATATGAGGTCTGTCCCAAAAGTATCAGACACGGAAACTGTTTTAATGATATTGACACTGGCTCAATACTTTTGGGACAGACTTTGTGCTATGAATTGGGAACATCTATGTAAAAAACTATGTAACACTTTGCCTAGAATTCAAAGAGGACCTATACATCCTGGCTATTTTACAAACAGAATTCATATACCAAATTATTTCTGAGTGCATGGCTCAAATTCTCCATTCATACTTTTACATAATCAATATTCATTTAAAACCCAAGGAAGATTTATGTGAGAAGGGGATAGAAGGTTTTGGATTATTCCAGTCCGCATGGACTGAAACAGTCTAGAAGTATTTGAAATGTGGGAAGAATAGAGTACAGAGTCAGTGGTCTTAAATATTCCTGTAGTACAGCCCTTGTTACTGGGTAGAAACGGGCAGTCTCAAAGATATTCATGTGGAATTGTGATACTAAGTAGTATTTGAACGAAGAAATGGCATGCCCACATACTAAATCTAAGATATTCTGGTTGCATTAAAGAGTTATTTGTAATGAGTCAAGGACTAATAGGAAAACAGGAGAATTTTGCCTACATTGATGGGTTCAACATAAAAATAACTGCAGCAGGTGATGAACAGGAGTCACATTCCCCTGGGATCCGGGTTCTTCCTGACTTAGGTCCCCAGCTCCCTCTTTCTAGAACTCTTACTCTTACTGGTCCTTCCTCTGCACTGAAACGTAAGTCTTCTTAAAAGCCCCTTCTCAAGTCTGTGTTAGAACTCTAAAAGGTCTCTGGAGGACCTGGGGCCATCCCTTTGAACTGCAATCACCAGGAAAGATGAAACCCCTGAGCCTCTGTTTCTGGGGGAGGGTCTGAGTCTAATGTCTGCAGAAAGGGGCACCTTGTTACAGGCTGGCTGTCAGGAGTTCAGAAAACATGTATTCTATTTAATGTGTGTGTGTGTGTGGTATGTGTGTGTGCGTGTGTGTGTGTGGCAAAGCCAGGTAACAAACACCAGTGTAATAAGATCTCCCACCCATTCCAGCTCTTCCACTTACTATTTTTTGTTTCAGTGGGAGTTGAGTTCAGTTCTGATGACTAAAAACAGTCTTGTTTGTTTAAATCCACCTGGTTCCAGCTTTGCCTGGGCACAGGCCGCAGACGGTAGTGGCTGTAAAATTGCAGGAGATTAAAGCTCAGCCTGCATCAGACCACACGCCGGAGCCCGTGTGCAGAACGCAGATATGCAGTATTTCCACCCGTGGCTACAGCTCACGGTAATATCGCCAGGGCCTAGATGACATTCAAACATAGTGAAACGATTTGAAAATATTTACTATCAAATGGGGCAACTCTCTCTGTTCAGGAGAAAAGAAACGTGTGTTAAAAAAAGCTACCCAGAAAACCCTTGCTGGAGCAGCAGAGGACTCATGTTTGGAGGCTGTGGTCACTTCCTCAGGAGAGGACGACCAGCACTTTTCCACACAACATGCCACCTAAATCGCAGAGTTGTCTGTGATGCGGTACTCGGAAGGGAATTGAGATTCTACCTGAGTTTCTGTGTGTGCATGTGTGTGTACGTATGTATACACGTGTATATGCACACACACTTGGTGTGCATGAATTAAGTCTCTGAACTGTTTCAGGCTGACTTGTCTGCCCTTCAGCTAGGCAGCGAGAACCTGCCTGTGGAAGGATCTAGACATTTCCTGTTCTCCTATTTGTTTATGTTTGGCTTCTCTTCAAAGGTAATGTGTCACTTGCCTACTTTTCCTCTAAGCTTTCCAATGGTTCAGGGTTAGCAAGAGTAAAGTTTATAAGATTCCCATGAGATGAGACTAGAGGTCTTAAGAAATCGAGTGGTCTGAGTTTTGGTGTGATCATGCCTAGATTCATGTTTTCCCAATGATAATATGAAAGACAGTTTTATGAGGTGGAAACAGCTTTGAATAAGAAATCAGGTGACCTGAAAGTTCACCTGTTTGGCCAGCCAGCTTCAGGATTTTTGGCAACTTAGATATTAATTTTCTGTGACTGCAGAGGTCAAAGTGTTCACTGACTTCTTAGTATTAAAGCTCTCTGATGCTTCCATTTATTTTGATGCCTATGTTAAAGATTTCTCCTTTGTCATTAATACATTGCTTAAAGTGGTCTTCTATACATAATTCAGAATGTATTATATATGCACTTAATTTGCCACGATTCCTTTAATTACCTTGCCATGGTCAAATCATTGGGTTCTTTATTTTCTCGAAAGTGAGAAAATGAATGTTACTTTCAACCTCATATATCTGATGAGGCAGAAAAAGTCATTTCCTTTCTTTTGCCTACATAGTGTCTTGAACTAAAACACAAACCAAAGGAATAATGTCTTATCTGGAGCAAAGTTGCAGTGACTGCTACCTCATTAGGGTATATATCTTCAGGTACCACCCTTTCTACTTATGTCTACGTGTTGTTTTGAAATTGTAATTTAATTTACAGAGTCACTAGTAGAGAAAGTTTTAAAATGAATTCATAATCTATGTCTATAATTACCATTTAAGTAAAAACAATACTTGGATGATAAATACAGCAGGAGAAAGTAAGGTTTTTTTAGAGTCAGTGAGAAATGTACTAATGTGGTCCTACTAATTTTCACATTTCTATATTAATTCATTCTGTCTATATTAACAAGATGCTTTTACTTGACCAGGCACATAACCCAAAGTTTGTGTACTCTAGTACTCTAAATACACAAAATAATATTTACTGTTGAAGAACCTTGGGTGTTTTTAGACTGTCAATTTTCAGATTCAATTTAGTTTTATGTATTTGAATATGAAACTTTACAAACAAAATTATGGGGAAATGTATGTGTAATAGAGGTAGAGAAATAAGAATATTTAAATGCTACAGGGAGTACTTTGCTTCTATTTTAAACCTATAGGAGACCAAGGAAAATATTTTGGATTGTAAATATTTTGAAAGCAACATATTTTGCAGATACACTGCCTTATAGAAACGATCATTGTTTTCTGAGTTAGTACATTATTTCTTAGTGACAAAGTTCCCCACCTCACCACTAACCCAAATATCTAAAATGCTAAGCAAGTACTTTTGTCACAGAGTAAACATAATTAATAGAAATGTTATTTTGCTCATCTATAAAGCTGAAGTGGAAAGATTGCATCATAAAATAGAAATATTCAAAACCAACTTATATAATGAAGTTCTTGCCTGATGCTTTGTTTTCCAAAATGATCCATACTCCATGTGTATTCAGTATTCAGACATTTTTCAAATTTATGCTTAAGTGTCTTCTAGGTTTAACATATTTTGTAACAATGCATGTGACTTTAAATACTACTGAGTCTTCCACTGTTGAGAGTAGAGGAGTTATTTTTCAAAACTTTTCCACCTTTGACTAATTAGCCCTGGGTAATTAATCATTTTATAAATAAATACACACTGATAAGTACACAGAAGAATAAATTATAGTCCAAAGAAGAGGTGGGTTCCCATGAGCAGGAATAACTTCTTGCGGTAAATGTGAGGAACACTGGTGTTCAGGTAAAACTGGGGAGACCTACAGAGGCTAAAGGTCTCATTACTGAATTGGAAATGGGTGAAGATTAGGTGAAAGAAGTAGCTCCTGAATTGGGCTTGCGACCATGGCAGGCCTTGCAGTGCCATGCGTTATCTGTGAAAAATGAATTCATCCTTTGAACCCTGTAGCAATCAGAGGATGAAATGCACGTCAGCAGTCTCTGCCGGTGCCACCACACTGCGCTTAACTCGCGAGGGCTGGTGCCTGGTGCCGGCAGATGAGCTTGCTCTTAGGAAAATATTGGGTCTTTTGATTAGGGCAAAAGTGAACAAATTTTAAAGAAGGCCTCCTTCTAGGTGGTTTAAAATAACATCAGTGACTGAATGCCTCTGACCTTTGAATGTCACAAAATGTCATTCTAATCTTCAAGCATAGAGTGAGGATAGAGTTCCATTTGTCATGGTTAGAAAATGATACATTTAGTTCCTTCCTTATATATTATCAGCGACAAAACACCTAGTAGAAGTCTATTTTTGTATCAAATAAAAAGAGCCGCAAATGCTATTCTCACAGTGCCATCACTTTTGGTTAAACATCCCCGTCATGCTTTGAGTTGGCGACAGCACCAAAGAGAGCAGACAGCCATTGCCATTCCTGCTTACCTCGTAGAGGTTCATCCACCATGACCAAACAGAAGTCACTCAACTTGTGTGCAAGCATGGATTATGTATTTTGTGTTGAGCAACATTTTATTTGGTGAGAATAAGAACAAAGAATTGTTTAAATGACTCAAGGGAACTTGCAGGGCAGTTGACAAAGAGAACGATGCAAAACAAAATGTGCATCGCGTTCATGTAAAGGTTCTATGAGGTTCCCAGCGCTTCAGAGAATAGCTAGTTACGTCCAGGGTGAAATCGCTGTAAAAGATGATGCTTGCAGACCTCTCAACTGTTAGACATGAATAGGCGGAACCGTGGGCATGTTTCATAGTGGAGGCAAATAAGTACAGATGCAGAGGGAAAAAATTTTATGTCAGGCTACTTTAAGAAAAGTGGTACATCACCGGATTTAATACAAGGGGTGAAGGGAAAACAAGCTGAACTTAGTGAGCGCGTGTCTTATCAGGGGGTTGTCATAGCCACCGAAATCCAAGTGCATTTTCCAAGCTCACACGCCCAACAGGTGGCTGCACTGGGACTTGAAGTCAGCTTCATTAACGGTTGTGAGCCTGTGAACTGCGACTCTGTCATGTCATTGGTGCCAACTTTTATAGTTTAAGTAGAAGGGCTGTGACTACAAAGCGATTTCTATCGGCGACAGAACCATGACTTGGTCTTCAGGATTTAGGTTTACTCTAAATTCTTCTTGACATAATTTCCCACAGTGTAACAACTCATACCTTCTTATACGTATACGATATAATATGTAGGTCTGAGTGTACATATGTAATCTGACTAATAAACAAGTTATGTGACAGATGTTGAAACAGATTTCTCCTTAGGGTGCGGTTTTCTTCATAGAACGGACCTCACTGTACCTTGGTCAATACTCTGGCCACTTGAGTATTGACGTCCTGAAAGGCTCAGGTGACTGATTTGAGCACACTGCTCTTCCCTTACAGCAAGGTGTACCCGAGCAAGTATGATTCTTAAGCCAAGCACATCAGTTAAAGGTAGATCACATTTAAGCAAACACAAAAATATCGATCATCCAAATCCCTGATGCCTGAAACCAGGAAGGTTATTCAATATTGCATGGAGCCAATGGTTTTGCATATTTTTGAAAAATGTTCTGCTGTGCCTTCAACCTAAAAATTGTTCTATTCTTGCCTAATTTTAGACCAGAATAGTATATATTTTCTACTTTAAAAGAGCACAGAAAGAGAAATCATCTTTAGGCATGGATAGCAGATGAAATTTTTAAACACATTTCAAGAACAGTAAAGTTTATGGCATGAAACTATCCCATGTGTCATAGTTGTGCAATATCTGGGAATACACAGAAAATGTGAATTTTTCTATTTGAGGCTAAGATAATAACAATTTCCTAATTTTGGCTATGTCAGTCTTATTCAACACTTGAGACATTGGGACCTCAAATTACACTGGCATTCAGGGTGGTCATGATAATTATACTCTTTAACAATCATTATCCACAGAAGGTGCGTATTTCTGCTTGTTACAGTCCAAGTGACAGTGCTATTAGAGAGTTAAAAAAGAGATTTGGTAGATTTACATCTGTGTGGTTGTCACATATTTACGTAGCTTGGCTAAAGCCAGCTGATCATTTGTGAGTTAGATGCTTTTTTTCTCAGGCTCCATTGTTCTATCTGCAAACAAATGGGTAATTCTGGGTAAAGAATTCTAATATACATTTACAGCAGTAAATGAGGGCCCCAAAACTAAATTACCTGATGTCCCAGTGCAACTTACTTTATATGTTTCAATGTAATTTGAAATGCATAGATATTAAATGTTTGGAAATGTATTTATAACTGCATTTCCCTAAGAAACCCACTAGGAAATAAACTACAATTGATTCATTAGCACACAGAGAAGAAGTAAAAGTAATTTGTTGTTTTCAAGAATATGTTCTTACATTTACTCCTTATAAATTGTTATTTATAACAAAAAATAAATTCCTTGGAGGAAGCTAGAAATTACAAATAAAAAAGCATGAGAATCCACAATAATTATCTTCCAATAACTAATAAGGCAATTTAGATAGGAACACATGGTGAACTTGAATCTACGTGATAAAACCATGTTTTATGTTATTAAAACACGCTCCACGAAGAGAGGAAAAATGGCCCTGATGTCCTTGGCTGAGCGCGGCATACCCATGGGCTCCTGTGTGGGCAGCTCAGCCCAGAGTGCGGGTTCCTTGGAGCACCTGTTTCCCTGGTTCCTCCGTGACATTCCCAGGCCTGCCTCACCACAGTGAACGTGCCGTGCAGTACAGGCAGTAGGGCACCGGAGATTCTTTTTTTACTTAAGTGGTAATTATAGACATATATTATGAATGCATTTTAAAACCGTGTGCGCCAGTTTCCTAGTGCCAGCTTCCATATGGCAGGATGGACAGCAAGGACCAAGGGTGGCGGGGCTGGACCCCACAGGAGGGGAAATAACCAGACATAAATATAAATTCATTTTCCTCGTGGGAACCATACCGTTGTTCATGTGGAAAACACACACATCATTATCCATCCAATAGTAAGTGATTTCCATTCTAATGTTCAGTGTTACCATTAAATTTTCCAATTTCATAAGTGAAATGTGTAGCCTTAGAAACAGGCATAATATTTATATTTAATACCATCATAATTGTTTACCACATAATTCAAGGCATAAAGTTTAGTGAGCTCTTAACGTATTAATTGATGTAGAGACTGAAAGATTGATTTTTGCTTCATGGTTTTTATATATTCAAACTGCAGAAGTTAAGTCAGTAGCCAGATGATTTATCATACTACAATGACTTCACAGATGTATTTTTAAAAAGTATATCCTACTATTAACTCTTCGTATTTTTATTATGGATGTCACTAGTGTAAAATTATATTTAATATGTATTAAACCTTTGTGGATACAAAAATCACCTACTGAATATTGATTTTTTAACATACTTGCCAAAGTAAAAGTTTTGGGTGGTTCAACAGGGAAGTTTATTAATTACTTAGAACATGATATGACTCTTGGTTCTTTCTAAAAGTTTGTATTTTTATACAGAACTGCATGTATGACTTGTTTGTGTCAATAAAAGAAAGGTAAGAAGTGATATCAGGAACAGTATCAGATTGGTGTGTATTTCACAGATACTCTGATATTCATTCTTACTCATTCTAACAAATGTTCTCCTAAGTTTAGAATATATATATATTCCCAAGTAGTGTCTGAGAATTTACAGCACCCTCAGCAAGAGATGGGTCTAAAACTAAGACAGACTGAGTTGTTTTATTGGCGAACGAATCAAGAGTCTTTGGATGCGAACAAAACCGGTAGCCCTGGAAGGCAGCTGGACAGAACGGAACGTAGCGCAGGAAACGGAAAATAGGAGCCAGCTCTTCGGGAACAGAAGCCCCTGGCTGAGCAGAGGTTTGAAGCCTATCACAGGCCATCTGTAAGCCACTGGCACTGTTTGTACGGGACCACAGAGCCCTGTGCACGCGCGCGTGGTTTACCCGTGGCTCTGGCGCCCAAGCGCCCGCGTGTGGCCGGGCTACACGCAGCGAGGCAACGCGAACGCGGGGCCGGTGTGGCCAGCGCAGGAGGACGGCACGGCACCCAGTGTGAAGACGTGCAAACGGACAAGGGCAGTTTTTGAAAAGCATGAAAAGTGCCTGGGGATGGGATGAAGCCAGTTAGCAACACGAGTCAGACTTCACGTGCTGGGGATTTTAACCCAAACGCGAGCCCTGGGCTCGCGAAGCCCCAGCCCGGCTCCAAGCGGCAGTTCCGGGGACTTGGTGACCCCCAGGATCGCAGGCTGGTGCCTTCTCCACTGGGCCACCAGCCAGGGCACAAGACACATTTTTATTATGGTTAAAAGTTTATGGCAACTATCCCGTGTCTTTTATTTCTAGCTACTAATAATTTTAAGCAGAGGGGAGGTTATTGGATGTAAATATTCAAGAATGTCAAAAGTGAATTTTAAACTTTATCATTATGCTGGTTATTTTATGGTTATAATTTACAGATGGTCATTTAACCTGCTCCATTTCCCAATCCCCTCAGGGACCATGCACTTAGTCACGCCTCACCCCTGATACTGCTGTTTGAGGAGAGGTGCCTGGCTCATAAATTAAGTCAGAGAGATTATGATATTCTATTATAAAGATTTAATTTTCACGTTATGCCTCAAAGGCGAGGTAACCCTTCCCTTGGAGAGGAACTTAAAATATCTCTTCTTTGCCGTGACAGGTTCATGGAACTTAGTCCACTGAAAATGTTCTCTTGCATTACAACAAAGATGCTTATGTTTAGGGGGGTCTCAAGGGAGGGTGTTTGTATCAAAGTCGGACACTAGCATTTCATTTAAATGCTACTTATTAAACACTGACTATACGGTAGTCAGTTTCCTGCCTATGTGCATCACAAACTATTAAAGAGAACAAAAACTCCGTTGAACTGAAGACTTGACACAAAAAGATGGTATTTCAACCAAGTGCCCACCTCCCAAATTTCAAGACACAAAAGAAGTATCTTGACACAAAAGAAGATTTTAAGAACCTGAGGGGTAGGGGGCAGAAAAGAGGAAAGCTAGGTAAGCCAGAATGATTTCTATAGTTGGTAAAATGAAAGATTATTCGCTCCTTACTTTTGGGGAATTAAGATGAGTCATAACTCTATTTTTAGAGTTTGTGTTCAAGATGTATTCAGATATTTTCAACAAGCTTTTCCGTTGCTTTCCTAATGCCTTATGGTAAAACAAAATCCCATAAGAAGTATTATATAAAATACCCTTGCCTGATTGTTTAAAATTTCAATATGTCAATCAAACTTCTGGTTCTAACAGTGAAGTAAGAAGAAAAGGAGATGTTGTATAATTAACGCAGCTTATCAGGCTTACGTCCTTTACCTTTCGTTGTGAAGTTCTTATAAATATAAGCTAAACTAGCAAGATTGCCCAAAACCATTGTTGGCATATATTTTTGTTATACAAATACTGAATTCCTTAAAATGTGTCTCTCCCACATCATTGGTTCTCTCCCTCGCTTTCTCCATCACCTGCCTCTAAAAATAATAAATACAAAATTTAAAAATCATAATAAAATGCTTGTAAAATATGTAGTTGTAGCTAGTTCACTAAATAAACTCTCACTATTTAACACATATCATCCATTAGACATTACTATTTTTTATCATGAAAACTAAAATACACTGAAAAGTACAACTGTTTTTATAATAGAGGAACTCAGAGACATTTTGGTGTCTCATAAACGATCACAATGTAATAATATCTATGCAGGTAGACAAGACAAAGGATCCTGGATGCCATGTAGGCTACTTACACAATATCCTCAGAGAAGGTCTATGATTTTTGGTATGCCCCTAACCAAAGGGATGTCATTACAATTTTACATGTTGACAACCACAGTTATAATTTCAATAACTATTTGTGTATTTATGTAATAAATATCTATGTCCCTTAGTGGAATAAAAACTCTGAAAGACAAAAGATTGCATGTCTCCTTTAAATTAATATCCTAGGGCTAGGACATTGTAGTCATCAAAATATATTTAATAATGTATTTTAATTAAATTTAAATGAATCAAATTAAGTCACAGAGAAAAACATTCAGGGAATGGAGTCTTTACCTTTCTGAGACTTTAATTTACACAGGTTTTACTAAATTGAAACATTGCATTATAATTTTCTATCATTTTATAATACCTAGGAATATATGCCCTATTTTATCATGCAGTCTTTTAACAATGTAGAAACTTGGTCAAGAATAAATAGCATTTGCATTTTAAAGGTAATGTGCTGAGTAATCCAGAATCCTTATATCTCTGCACCATGCCCGAGAGTGTACTCAAGTAAATGTAGCAAGAAGAGGACTAGAATAATCACTTGTTTTGTGCTATATACTTGCAGCCATTCACACGTTCAGAGTTAAAAATCAGGTTCATTTTGAGCTATAGACTTACAATTCATACGATGAAGTTTAAAAATCAAATTACTTGCTCAAAGTAGATATGTTTATAGTACATTTAATCCTAAAACTCACTATGAAGTATTAGGCTGATTTATATAAATGAACTCTATCAGATTATGAGCTTTCTCTCTAATACTAGTTTGTTTGAATTCTTATATAAATGGGATTAAGTTCTTACATAAATGGAACTTCAACAAACAATACTTACTGCATCTAGTGAATGAATATTTCATATTTCTGTTTATTATGTTAATGGAATGATGAAAATTGATTGATTTTTAACATGTTAAACTGACCTTACTTCCCTGCAATGAATCAAACTTAGTTATACTATCATTTTTGTATGTTGCAGAATTCAGCTCATTAATATTTCTTTAGAATTTTGCATAGATATTAATGAACAATTTTGGCAAATGAACTTTTCTTTTTTCTTTTTGTCTAGTACTGTTGAAATATAATTGACAAAGAAAAGCTGTCCATATTTCTTATGCACAGCATGATGGTTTCATTGCATATATATTTTGAAATGTTTACTACAACAAGTTAATTAACACATCCATCACCTCATAGTTATTTATTTTTTTGTGCAGTGAGAACATAATATCTACTCTCTCATCATATTTTAAATATAAAATATTAAGTGTAGTCAACGTGCTGTGATTAGGTTCCCAGACCTTAATCATCTTATAAACCAGTATTTCCCCTTTTCACCAACCCCGTCCCCCCAGCTCCTGATTATGTGGGGTATTTCTTGGTTTCATGCATATTTTAGGATAATTTTCTATGTCTGTGAAAAAGTGCCATTGGAAATTTGATAGTGATTCCATTCAGTGTGCTGTTAGTTGTCACCCTCACGGGATTCGTTTGTCCTTCTACTTCCCGGAGGTGTAGAGTCAGGCCGCGTGCCTGGGGTGTTTCTTCCTTTGTGCTGTGGCTGTTTGTCCCTGTCAACTCCCCTCGTGGGGTGGGCCTGCCGCCTCCCCTGTTTTGCGTTCTGTGTCTCAGCCGCTGTCTCAAGATACTTCTCGACTTCCTCCTGGCCTTCTTAGACCCTGGGGCTGTCCGGGAGGGTGCTGTTAGATTGCCATTTATTGGTTCATTTTCCCATTTTCTTTTTTCTATTGATTTCTACCTACATAGAATTATGGTCGTAAAAGAGGCTTGATGTGATTTCAATCTCCTAAAACGTACTGAGGCTCGCTTTGTGACCCAGGACAGGCCCGGTCCTGAAGACTGCTCCGGGTGCGCACTTGACTGGTGTGTATTCCGGCGACTTTGAGGCCGTGTTCTGTGTACCGATGAGGCTCACTCGGTCTCTTGTGTGAGTCAAATCCGCCCTTTCCTTACTGACTTTCTGTCTGGAGGACCCCTCCGTCGTCGAAAGCGGGTTGCCGAGCCCCTCACTGTGCTTACACTGCCGCTTATTCTGGCCTTCGCCCGGCCGAGGCTACAGAGCACACGTGGTGCTCTCGAGCGCGGCGCGCCCCGCCCCGCTGGTGCCCCGAGTCCGGCCTTGAACCCCGACGGGCCAGGGACCCCGCTGCAGCCGCTCAACCCCATTCTAGGAGCCTGTGGGGCGGACCGGCCGCCTCTTCCCCGCGCAGCGACGGGGAGCCAGGACGCGCGGCCGCCCGCCACCCTCACCCGGCGCCAGGCCCGCAGACATGCGCCCAGTGCGGCCGTGACGCGCCCTGGTCTGTCTGTCGGTCCGTCCGTCCGAGGGTTCAGGGTGGGCTCTGCACTGCAGCTTCGGGCCGCGTCCCTGTGATCGCTCCACCGGCCGCACCTCGCCCCCGTGGTGGTACCGCTGGCCATGCGGGCCGGGCCTCCAGCCAGGGCGCAGCCCTCCTCGCCCGAGTCCCAGGTGCCCGAACCCCTGCCCCTTGCGGGTGCTCTGGCGCTTCCGCGCAGCTCCTGGTTGCCAGGTGCCCTTGGGTTCCGCAGGCGTTCTCGGGGGAGACGAGCTCACAGGAAGCGCCCCCCATTGCCCCGGCGTCGCGGTGCCCCTGACTGAGATGGGCAAAGCGGGGAAAGTAGGAGCCTGGTGTGATAACCAATTCCACCTTAAACTAGATACATTTGGGGTCCCTGTGGACTACACTGATAGCACATTCCCGATGGCAGTGGGATGGACAAGTTGATCACTTGATGATTTTTCTGTTACCGATTCAAGTTGATTAACTCCAGTGAAATGTGTAAGTTTTATAGAAATAGAGCTGCAGAGACCAAAAATAAAATAAATAAAATGGTTTAGAAATAGGCTGTATCAAGTAGCAAAGTTTAAATTCTAGAAGAGAACAAAGAAACAATAAAAAACAATGTTAAGGAGTAAGCAAAGGAGAAGGAGTAAAATCAGGATAATTGGTTGCTTTGTAAACAAAAAATATATTTCAAGAAAAGTAGAATAATCCGTTGTGGCACATATATGGCACTTTTTAGTAAGAAAGGCTACGAATTAGGGAGTTGCTCTTGAAGAATTTCCATTAGAATTGTGGGCAGAGAACAGAGAGGAGTAGGGTAAAAATGAATAAAATCCTCTAATTTGCAGCAATTTGGTGACCTACAAAGCCTTAAAAACTCTCTACTTTTAAACACCAAGTAAAATCGTGCACAATATACCAAGCATTGGTTTAAATGCATACATGAGTCTGCAGGAATATGAAGGAAAAAATCCCTAGAGGCTAGAAACAGAAGAGTAAAACTGGAAACAAGGCTGTGAGTGGAAACAAACACTATTGGTGCCCATCTCTGCAACAGAAGATTTGCATTCTAAACACTGCGTAATAACACTGCAAAATAAAATACACTTGAGACAATCTGAGAAAATCAGTAGCCCTCCACAAACAAATGTATTAGGCAGAGTTAACACAGAAATTAGACAGAAATGATTTAAAATGTTTAGGCAGGAAGGCTGAAAAATAATGAGCTGAACTCAGGTCCAGGGAATAAAAAAAAAGATAAAACCAATCCACAGGGAAAAAAGAGGAAAACATGAAGTTCAAAGACAAAAGTAATAAACTGAAGATAAACTGAGAGATTAAACG
Source organism: Noctilio leporinus (assembly GCA_004026585.1). NCBI lineage: Eukaryota > Metazoa > Chordata > Mammalia > Chiroptera > Noctilionidae > Noctilio > Noctilio leporinus. The sequence continues at coordinate 43,940 of PVIW01000545.1, forward strand.
TAGCTAAAAGTTGGTTGTTTGAAAAGATGAATATAATTTTCTTTCATTTGGCAAAAAAAAAAAACCAAAACCCCTACTTTTTATTATTAAGGTTATTGGGGTAAACTGCTTAATAACATTACAAAAAGCTCAGGTCTGTAACTTAATTTTTTGCATTTTATTTTTTCATTATATTTCCCTGATTATACCATTACAGTTGTCCCAATTTTTCCCTCTTTGCTCTTCCCCACCCAGCACCCCACTCCCTCTGGCCGTCTACCCCCCCCCCCCCCCCCCCCCCCCCCCCCCCCCCCCCCCCCCCCCCCCCCCCCCCCCCCCCCCCCCCCCCCCCGGTTTGCGTCCCCGGTCGTGCGTGTAGTTCTCCAGCTGCTCTGCGTGCTGTACCGTCCCCCATCTATTCTGTGACCACCTGTTCGTGCTCCTCAACCCCCACCTCCTCACCCTGCCCCACCCCTCCCGTAACCCCCCAAACGCTCTCCGTACCGTGACTCCACGTCTGCTTGTTTGCTTGGCTTGTTTGTTTTTTTTTTTTAGATTCGATTGTTGACAGGCATTTACTGCCATTTCATTGTTCCTAGTTTCGGTCTCCTTTCTCTTAGACAAGTACCAGGTGGAAACTTTATATTATGGCATCCGACGACTGCCTGACGGGGCTCCCCACCCAGCCTAGTTCGCTTCCTCCACCTCGGGTCCTGCGCCCTCCTCACCCCTCCACCGCTGTTCCCTGGCGGGGGGAGGGACGGGGACGACCATTCTGCTTCCCGGAGCTGCCAGGTGACCAGCAACCTCTCTCCTGGGATCTGCCCAGAAAACTTGAAAACACTTTGTTGGAAAGAGAAACAGGGTGTGGCAAAAGTAATTTTACAGTTGTTTATATGGAAAACAGTATAAGCATGACTAAGGGATAACAGAAGAATAAACTGTTTCACCTACTTTTGCTCCTCCCTGCATTTAGTGTGGCAGAGATGGGCCACCGGCCTTTGTGGACCAGTGGCGGCCTGGAAGGGGCCTCTATAGAAAGGGGGACACTAGAGACCAGCCATGGGCCCGAGTGAGGGTGCACCTGGGCGCCAGCTCTCCTCAAATGGCCTCAGCAAGGTCTGAGCCTGCAGGATCTCCCCATATGCTTGTCCGTACTCAGTTATGCTAAATACATTAAATACTACTTAAGTGTAAACAGCAAAACAAAACAAATACAGAAAGGAACTGGAAAGACATACATATGACTATGTGACTGTGGGCAAAAAGAGACCTTGCTAGGATACCCAGGGATCTGTAGTAGCATCATGCTTTTCTGTTTTTTTGTCTCTTTTCCTAATAATCCCACTGTTCGTTGGCAAACGGCTCCCTTGTTACCATGGGAAATAACACGGGTGTTGCTTGCTGTATGTTTTTCAGTGCCATGTCGCAATTAATGGTCAGGTAGGCATTTTCTTCCAAGAGTCAGAGGCCAAAACAAAGAAACAAAGCCCCCTATGTCACACACACTAAGCAAAATTTTAAAAATGAAAAATGATCAGGATATTCCAAAACTGGCAATTGTGAAGAAAGGACAAGTTAAAGCAGTGGAAGTTGGCGTAGTCAGCCTATTATTTTAGCATCTGCCCAGCAGAAGTTGGAAGGGTGCCCACTCTTGGAAGACTGTCCCCGCTTCCTCCCACTCCAGCCATAAGGAGAACCATATGGTGGCAGTTGCCGTCACGTCTTTTCTTAAATGTCGCCTTGTCAGGCAATGCTTTCCTGGCCATCGTATTCTAAACATCACATCTCGCCTTTGCGCTTCATGCCCTTCACAGCTTTATTTTTTGGGGATATCACAACTCAACGTACTAATTTTATGGGTTTATTGTCTTTGTGTCCTGCTAGATTATAAGGCAGAGCAGGGTTTGTGAGAGTTTTATTAGCTATTTGATGCCAAGTGAGTACACCAGTGCAATGGATGGGATAGGAACTAATATTTCCAGCTGATCCAACGAATGCAAAAATTATAGCTCACTGACCACACTTTAGTTTGGTTAGGGTTTTACACCCTCATTCTTGAGGGAAGGGCTGACAACCGGCAGGCACGTTTCCAATATTATGGTGCAGGGCGCTGTAAGATCATGAATGAGATGGACTTAAGGAAAAAGCACAGATGACATGTTAAAAGAAAAAGTCCAAGTGAGAACTGAGTTGCTTCTTCTAATCACACTGAAGCCTGAGCCACATGGGTCCTGCCGGGTTTATTTATACAAACACACGTTCTTTCTCCTGTGCTTAGAACAGTTGGCTGTCTCTTTCCACTAACAGGTTCCTAGTCCATTAGAATTATATATATAATGTGCTGCAAGAATGCAAAACTATGAGGCTTTCAATAATTTGTAGTCTATCTGGAGAGTGAAAATTAAATTGAAATTAAGTAAAATATATAGCTAGTGATGTGACGGGTCTCCACACTGCTTCCCACAGTGGTCGCACTGTAACTATTCCGTATTTGCCCTTTGGTAGGTAAGGTGGTGGGAACATTTGTGTGTTAAGTGTGCGTACTTAAGGTGCGCAATGTGGAGTCTTTATGTGAGTAAACCTCATGTAATAGTGACATGTAGCATTAATTTTTCTTTTTTTTCATTTTCTTCAATCAAAAGATAGGATCCACTTTCCTAATGAACCCTTCCATTCAAGCAGACCTTGTGTTAGAGGGGACATTGCTGCAGTGCTGGGGTGGAAGGACTTAGAGGGGACATTGCTGCAGTGTTGGGGTGCAAGGACTTGGAGGGGACATTGCTGCAGTGTTGCACTGCAAGGACTTAGAGGGGACATTGCTGCAGTGTTGGGGTGGAAGGACTTAGAGGGGACATTGCTGCAGTGTTGGGGTGCAAGGACTTAGAGGGGACATTGCTGCAGTGTTGCACTGCAAGGACTTAGAGGGGACATTGCTGCAGTGTTGGGGTGGAATGACAGAGGGGACATTGTCGCAGTGTTGAGTGTAAGCGTTGGGGCTTCTCTCCAGCTGGGTCCGACAGCCACCACGTAAAGCCGCCTGGGTCAGCAGCCTGCGGCCAGAGGGGCAGGGTGGGGGGACATGCCATGTCAGCCTGCCGCTCACCGGCTCCCAAACCTGGGACGAAGGCCCTGGGTCCTGGCGTGGGCGCCCGCAGGGCAGCACGGGTGCAGAGTCCTGGCTAGCACGTGGGCGCTGTGGGGAAGCCGCCACGCTGGGGTGGCCTTCTGGGGCAAGAGCTGCCTGGACACCTCTCCAAGCTGTGCGATGCCAGCCTGGCTGTGCCAGGGCTCCCTCCAGAGTGGCTGAGATTTTAAACCCATTCCTCGAAAAAAATGACTCATTATTTTTCACCTAATGACATGATTTTTAATGAAGCACTTGCCAGGAATATTAAAGTTCTGGTGTTTAGGGGCTTGAAATGGATATTTATGAAAGAATGTGGGAAGATTACTTCTAATAACTAATAAACCAGTAATTTCTGCACTGCATAACCAAAACTGTCTCCATGATTTAACCAATTCAATTTTAGTAAGACCCTATGAAGATATTGCACATACTTTCTGCTAATGAAACACACACACACACAGGAAGGCTGAGAGAGAGCGTGTGGAGAAAGGACAGGCCCCGCAGTAGTTGGGGAGAGAGTCTGTCTGGCACCGGTAGGAACTCTTTCTGAGCCGGCAGAAACGGAGTCATGGAATTTGAGTGACCTTGGGGACTGGGTCTAAGGAGAGTTGGGAGACAGCTTCCAATAGGGGTATTAGGTATAAATTCAATAGAAGATAGGGTAAAACCAGCGCGATGAAGAAATATCTGTATGTTTTGGACCATTATTATACAGAAGGGAGTCTCTAAATATTTTAAATGTTCTTATTGTTAAAATATTTAAGCTTTTAAAAAATCTATCATCTCCCTTTTAATCTTCTTCAATACTTGAAGCTAATTTTAAGAAGAAATGTTATTTTAAAAGTAATTTTGTAAATTTTAGTGATTATATTTAAAAGAACTTGTAGAATATTGGTCATCTAATATTGCCATGATAGTTGTTTTACCTTGAATCATGCCCTATGTATTTCACAAAACACTATTTTCTAAAGAAACCAGTTTAAGTAAATAAGAGAAGCAGGATTTACTGCAAAGCAAAACACATATTTCTCTTAAAATGGCTTTTACATAGAGAATAGCAAAGTATCTTAGTAAAGATCAGGATTCGGTGGATATAATAATTATGTAACTTCGATGACACTTTAATATTAATGGACTGCTTCTTGAAAATGAACATTTCTCATTTTGTCTTATTGTTATGACTAGACTTTTTAATATAAATTAGAGGATGTCATGTATATCCTAACTGCTGAATTTGCAGGTGTTAAGAAAATGTGGGAATTTTCAGTAAGCATTCTCATCAAGCTGAATAAATGTGTCAGGCATTTCCTAGGAGGATAGAACAGATTTGCCCCATTACTGCTTCATTCCTGTGCTGAACATTTCATTAGCATCATGTACTGGAATTTTTGTGGGTTACCGTAAATTTTGTAGTTTGAGTAAGATATAAGTGATTGAAAATTAGGACCAAGTTCAAATCCATGCCTGACACAGCACCTAACATTGGTAGATGTTTGGTAAATTTTGAATACTTAATGAGTCACTAGAATTACAAGCCTGTTCTTGGTCATATTACAGAAACTATTTATGTCAATCTTAAAGTTTGTATTCTAGAAATAATTGCTTTAATTAGAAATGCGATGTTTTAGCTCTTCATTTTATTTAACCCCACAAAATCTATTGAGTAAAAGCAAAGAAAAATAAAATAAATTAGCTTTTTATACATATTACTTCTAAACCATAATCACTACTATTTTGTATTTCTCATTCTGAGAGGCAGTATTTTTTTATCCTTTATTTTATAGAACATAATTAAACAAGTTCAATTATTTTCTCAAAAGGATTTGTTCAGTTATTTTAAGGGGAAGAGCTGGGATTTGAACCAATATCTTATTTCTGTAATAATTGTGTAAGTAAATCCATGGGAAGTCTTGCTTTATGATCATTAATGTGATGGTGTGAAACAGAATGTACACAGAATATTAAGGTGCATTTCAAATGAGACATTACCCAGTTCATTTATTCTCACTTGATTTATGTATGGGTTATTCGCTAAATTCAACAGGATTCAGAGAAATTATGAAGACCCTCAAGATAGTAGGTTCCTTGAACTTGCTATTTTTATTGACTTATTGATTGATTTTAAATTAGATTTATCAAGGTGTTACTGGTTCACAAAACCATCCAGGCTTCCAGTGAACAGCTCAGAACATTACCTGTACATGGTATTGTGCACCCATTGCCCAAACCAAAATCTCTTTTGGCCCTCACTTACCCCCACCTTCGCCCACCCACCCTCCGCCCCCTTTCCCCTCTGGCTGTTACCACGCTGTGGTCAGTGGTCCGTGGCTATGGGTCGTGCACGTGTTTCTCTGCTTAACCCCTTCACCTCTTCTACCCCATCCCCCAGCCCTTGCTACCCTCCAACAGCTGTCAGTCTGTCCCATGGGTCCATGCCTCTGCTGCTATTTCATCTGTCAGTTTATTTTGTTCATTAGATACCACATAAAAGTGAGATCATATAGGATTTTAAAAACTGTCCAAAAGATGCAAATTTACTGACACTAATACTAAATGTAGCAGCTGCAGAAGCACCTCCCTCCTGCACTAAGAGCAAGGAGAAAGAACAGAATAAATTGAAGAAGCTGTATTTATAGAGACAACATCCAATGATAATGGTTATTTTCCCTTTCACAGATCAACCCACAGCCAATTCAAAATGGTGTAAAAACTTTTTAATGTAAAGGAAAATCTGTTTTTCTCTTTGAAATGCAAGCACTTATAAGTATGTCAAGTTCAAAGAAAGCAAGTCCAAATTGTTTTTTAACATTAAAAAAGGAGAAGAAAACTGGGCTCCTGGGAACATGTGAAAAAAGAAAGAAAGACGTTTTTAGGGTTTTGAAAATCACTATCAATCTATTACACCTCTCACTCTCTCTTACCTATCTGGTTATCTATCTACCACTACTAAATTAACCGAAGAGTTTATGTATTTTCCCTAAGGAATGTTTTAATTTGTATTCTCAAACATATTTTAGAGCACTCCAAATACTGGTGTTCCATATCACTTAGAATATGAATAACTTACACAAACAGCCAATGTCATTTGGGACTCACTAGGCATCTTGTAAAAAACAAAAACCACTGTCAGACACAGAGCAAGAATTTAATGCTTGATGGAGATCTTCAAAGCACTTTTGGCCCATGATAATATTCCTAATCCTGTGTATTCTTGTCCAAGTTTGTAGGTACACAACTCTAACAATGGATCTTCCCAGGTGATCAAAGTATTACTTAATTATAATTGTATGCCTCTTTCCCAGTCATCCCCTGGCAGAACTATGTCCAAGTCAAAATAAAACCACAATAAAGAAGATGAACAGTGAGCTATTCAAGTATAAATGTTGTATTTTTTACTACCCACCACACTGGTGCAGTAAGAGCTCTGTTAATTTAGTACACAAAGAGATATTACTCATTTGGAGGCATTTAAGTGATACCATGAAGATATTCAGTAAAGAGTTTTCACTGTCCAATGGCAATGAGACTACAGAGAAGCCAATGGCAGGAAGCAAGCAGAACAACGAGCCCATCTAGCTACGCATGACACGAATATGTTTCTCTTCTTGATGAAAAGATAAGGGTACTTCCAAAATACAAATATAGTATTTTTAGAGAAAGAGAATCCTTCATAATTTTTGAAACATCCTAACTATTTGCCTGATAAAGCTAATTAGGGAAATATCTGTTCACCTTCCTCAAGGTTTTCGTATCCTGGAAATTGGAAAGTTCTGTGCCCAGATGTTCTGAGTACAGTTATTAACCCAGCCTTGGTGTGCATTGTTTTGACACTTTAGCCAGCAATGTCAATGTCTGGAAAGTAATTGAATTGATTAGGTGAAAACATGCTTGATTGCAAATGAGAAATTTGGTTGCCGGCTATTAGCTGGTATGGACTAATACATAAATCTCCTCTCGACTCTTGTCCACGTTTCTTTTAGATGCAAGGGGCTTAGTTAACAATTTGGCCCGTCAGTAATGTAACTACCCCTCTAGAAAACTTCAAACATATTCTGAAGGTCAGAGTTGACTGGAGACACTTTCTGGTAGATCAACCACCCAGATAATTGAAATTAAACTCCCTAAAGAAGAATGCAATTCCAGTTCACAAGCTTAGAAGATAAAATGCACGATCAATAAATAGTAAATAATGTAATGCCGATCGTGGCATATGGTGCTAAAAAACGAACAAGTTGACAGTTGGTCGTAAATGAATGTGTCTTAACTGACATTTTAATTATCATAATATTTAATGTCTCTTGGGTGTTTTACAAAATTAATATCTCTGACATAAGAGTTTTTCTAATTATTATAGAAGTCTACAAACTATCACCAAAATAATATATATCCATGCACAAGTACAAACTTAGTTACTAATGAAAAGAAAATATAACTTACTGCAAGTATTATTTTTGTGTGTAGTGTGTTTGTACAGGCTTGTGAATAATGAACAATTAGGCTTGTTTTTCATGTTAAGAATTTAGAATATGTTTAGGTTTATGTTATATCCTACTGCTGCATTGCTAACAATGCTAAAAAGTGGAAACTTGAATGCAAACATTGGCGCCAATGATGTTTTATTACACTGCTTTACCATTCAGGGCCAGAGGTCAGAAACAGGTGGCTGCTGGGCCACGCGTGGGCAGCTTGGTCCAGGGACCGTCTTTTCTTTAACACGAGGAGTAAGAGTTGCTGAATGTAGTAATTACCTGACTGCATTAACAATGCACCCTGTTACCTAAAAATGAACTCTTTTCGTGTTGTTTCATTGTCACCACTAGGATCTTTTTGTAAATTAGAGGATGTCATGTATATCCTAACTGCTGAATTTGCAGGTGTTAAGAAAATGTGGGAATTTTCAGTAAGCATTCTCATCAAGCTGAATAAATGTGTCAGGCATTTCCTAGGAGGATAGGACAGATTTGCCCCATTACTGCTTCATTCCTGTGCTGAACATTTTATTTCATTAACATCATGTACTGGCATTTTTGTGGGTCACCATAAATTCTGTAGGTTTAATAAGATATAAGTGATTGAAAATTAAGACTGAGTTCAAATCAGTGCCTAACACGTTGCGTAACATTGTTAGACATTCAATCAATTTTGAATGCTTAATAAATGACCAGGATTATTAGTCCATTTTAATCACACTATAGGTACTATTTATGTCAGTCTTCATGTTTGCATCCTAGAAAATGTGGCCTTAGTTAGAATAATAATATCAATAATAACTAGGTAAAACATGAAAGAAAGTAAGAACTATGTGTTTTTAATACTATTGTTCAAGCTGCAATAAACGACAATGTGCGGATTTCAAAACCACAGATTTTATTTTTTGCCGTATAAAATCGGCTACTGAATTTACACGTTCATTCCCTTTCACCTTTTCTCCATTTGCACAGTTATCTTTAAGTGCTAGGCCTGACTGAATGAACGCAGTGTGCTAGCACTTTGCCCCTTACTGACACTGAGAGAGCGGATAAGAAGAATCTATGTCCCATTTCGGAGAACAGTTCCATGGGTCGCGCAGGGTATGGGTAAGCAGGATGGCCTGATCCCTCCCCCTCTGCTGCTGGAAGAAGGGAGCCGTTCTCCGACCTGGCAGGCAGAAGGGAAACTGGAATTCCGGTCAGGTGCAGCTTCCCTCCCCATTTATTTTCACCCAAAAGCAGCTTGCGACCCAGGCATCTTTCCTTCCCAGCCAACTAGCTGTCTCACAATACATTACAAATCTAAGCGACTCGGCAATCCCCCAACACCTGAATAGCGAGACGAGAATTGCTGACATTTTGTTCATAAAGTATAAAAGAATACACATAATTGAGAATAGACTACTCATTTCTGGGATAGTTAAACACAAAACCAATTGTAAAATGAGAGCATTTTATTCTTGGTGAAGAAAGTCAGAGTGAGAATAGGGGATCACCAGGGTAACTGCATCTGTGTTTATTTTTCATTGTTTTTAGAGGTGCTGGGACTGAGGCCTGAATCAAAACAAAATTTACCATGATGGAAAATTTCATGCCGCAGTCAAGATAGTCTCATAAAACAGGAACAATGATGAGGCCAGCATAAAACTTATGAGCAAACGGCTGCCTTTTGGCATTCAGAGAGACACCTACTTGTAAGAATTCTCCTTGAGCTGGTCAGAGAAAGACAAGTACCATATGATTTCACTCATATGTGGCATCTAATGAGTGAACCGAAGTAGCAAGCAGAATAGAAACAGACTCAGAGAGAAAGCGAGGGAGCAGGAAGACAGATGTCAGGGGTCGGTGCTGGGTGAAAGTCGTGGAGGGATTGAGCAAGAAGGAAAAAAAGGAAGAGCTCATGGACAGGGACAACAATGCAGGACTTCGAGGGCTGGGAGGGAAGGTGGGACGGGTAGGAGAGGGAAAGGGGGATCGTGGTGATGGAAGGAGGCTTGACTTGGGGTGGCGAACCCACCATGCAGCATGCAGATGATGAACAAAATTCCACAGGCTTCAGGAGCATAATTCCACATGTTTGGAGTTACACTCCAATCAAGTCAATAAAGAGGAAAAAAAGAATTCTCTTTCGCCACCAAGGCAAATAAGCCTGCATTGGATCCTAGTGAGGAGAACATGCCAGCACTTCTTTCTGCAAGGGTATGGAGAGCATTAACCATGACTTGAAAGAATCAATAGCACCGCACTCTGAGTTTCACGGCTGGAACAGCCACTAGCAAATGCACCAAGAGGAATTCAGGACCGCAGCCCAGCAGCCCGGCCTGCAAACAGGAAAGCTTCCATCAAAGGAGAGAAACGGGGGGCCCCTCCCCATCCCATTCCACCGACTCCCAGCCACAACCACAGAAGGTCGTGCATTTGGTCCCTTCCTTCAACATTGCTGGCCGTACATTTGTTTAGCAGAATATTTCTGAAATTGTGCTTTAACGTTTTCCCAAATACATACTCCATAGATGATCAACAGCCAATTCTTAGACCCCGTAATTAGAGTTGTTAAGAGTTTCTTTCCTTGGGTTTAGTTTTGCTAGTTTGCCTAATTTTTCATGGATTAAGTTAACTAGTCCGTTCACTTTTATCTTCAGCTTCTTTTCAGGCACTTGGGTTAAGACACATTCCTTATCATCTTGGGGAGTCAGCTGATTGGGATTAAAATCCCGCTTTGCATCTATGGACTAGGTGCCTGATGCCCCCCTCGGCACCCCCTCCCTCCCCATCCCATCCAGGGTCTGGGTTCAGATCTCTGATAGCAGGAACCCCAATATTGCTGGATTCCTGTCAGGGCCATGATTCAGAGTTTAGTATTAATTATCTCAAGGTGTCTCTGGCTTAAAATGTAATGATTCACATTAAAATGTAATAGTGTTAAGAAAAACAAAATTCAACCAAGTAAATTTAAAGACCTAATTGGCTTTTTGAAGAGATTCAGGACGGGGGCAACATCTCATCCAGCAACTACAGGGAGCTTGGACCAGACGGAAGTTGTTTAAAGTAACAACGATGGGGAAGGAAGGTATTAACACAAGAAAATAAAAAGACTGTTTGGGGCCAGACTATCTTTTCTTGGGGGTGGGGGTGCGACAAGAAGGGCTTTTTATTATTATTTCTATTTTTAACTTCAACCATGTAGACTGTGTCTCCCTTCTTTAGGGGCAGACTGCATTACAGATCGATGGTCTTACTGGAACTTGATCAGAAGAACCCAGACTGATTGGTTAAAACCATGATGCTGGCTGTAGGTTTCTCATCTACGGCCTTTGTGATGTTGAGGCGCGCTCCCTCTAGTCCCACTTTGCTGAGCGTTTGTCTCATAAATGGGTGCTGGATTCCAGCAAACGCTTTCTCAGCATCTATTGATGTGATCCTGTGATTTTTGTCCTTCATTTTGTTTATGTGGTGTATTACATTTATTGGTTTGGGAATATTGTACCATCCTTGCAGTCCTGTGATGAGTCTCACTTGATCATGGTGTACGATCTTTTCAATGTATTGTTGGATCCGGATTGCCAATATTTCGTTGAGGATTTTAGCATCTATGTTCATCAGAGATATTGGCCTATTGTTTTCTTTCTTTGTTGTGTCTTTACCTGGTTTTGAAATTAAGATAATACTGGCCTTGTAAAAAGTTTGGGAGTCTTCCCTCTTCTTGGATTTTTTGTAATACTTTGAGAAGGATAGGGGTTAGTTCTTATTTAAGTGTTTGGTAAAATTCACCTCTGAAGCCATCTGGTTCTCGGCTTTTGTGCGCTGTGAGTTTTTTGATTATTGCTTCAATGTCAAGGGTTTGATCTCCAAAATACTATATAAATAACTCATCTAACTCAACACCAGGAAGACAAACAATCCAATTAAAATGCACAAAGGACTGGAACAGACTCTTCTCCAAGGAGGACATACAAAGGGCCCACCGGCACATGAAAGAATGCTTAACATCACTAGTCATCAGAGAGTTGCTAATTAAAACCACCATGAGATACCACCTCACACCTGTCAGAATGGCAACCATCAACAAACAACAAGTGCTGGCGAGGATGTGGGGAAAAGGGAACCCTGGTGCATTGTTGCTGGGAACGCAGGCTGGTGCAGCCACTGTGGAAAACAGTATAGAATTTCCTTAAAAACCTAAAAATGGAACTGTCTTTTGACCCAGCAATTCCACTACTAGGATTATACCTGAAGAACCCTGAAACACTAATTCAAAAGAACTTATGCACCCCTATGTTCATAGCAGCGCTATTTACAATAGCCAAATGCTGGGAACAGGCTAAGTGCCCTTCAGTAAATGAATATAAAACTTGTGGTGCATTTACACAATGAAATCCAATGCAGCAGAAAGAAAGAAGAAGCTCCTTCCTTTTGTGACAACGTGGATGGAACCGGAGAGTATTATGCATTGTGAAATAAGCCAGGTGGTGAAAGGCAAATACCATATGATCTCACCTAATAGAGGACGCTAATGAACAAAACAAGCAAATGAGCAAAATAGAACCGGAGGCCTAAAAACAGGGAGCAGACTGACAGTGACTAGAGGAGAGGGAGGGAGGAGATAATGGTGGAAAGAAGAAGGGTCTAGACAAAGAACATGCATAAAAGACCCACGGGCATGGACAGCGGTGTGGGGACTGTGCACTGGGGGCTGGGTTGGGCAGGGGGGCAAAGGGGGAGATGCGACACCTGAATAGAATAGCAATACACATTTAAAGGCTGTTTCTGGGATGGGTTGGAGCTGCAAGTAGTGCGGGTAGGAAACCAAGGCTTGACAGCGTAAGCTTGTAACGTGAGTGGTGACATTTTGAGACCCATGGTTTCATTCTTGAACTACAGCAATTATAAAATAACTCATTAAATTCTTAATGCTAAATAACAATGACTACATAGCATTAAATCCGTGTTTTTCCAGTTTGCTTTAACCTAATATAAAAGGAGAATGTATGTAACTCTTACTCCTGTGAAAAGAGCTAAGTAGAATTAAAGTCATTTAATTAAAATTAAATAGAATTATTTCAATTAATTTTAATATGTATTTGCATCATTCATTTTTAAAATGCCCCTGTAAAACAAGAACACAGAATGCCATTAAACATAGGGGTAAATTGCCAAATTGAGATATTTACACAAATCTTTCTCTCCTGTATGTACCACGTTGGTGGTTATTTATATTCAGAACACTCGTACAGTTTCACCAAGTGGAATGCTAAGACGGTCAGAATCCCTCCCCACTTGCTGATATACGCACCATGCACACTCCCTCCCCGCGAATGTAAAGGGGACTGTGACGGAGGTCGCTCCTGTGACCAGGGGCTAAGGGTGAAGGGACTTTTCAGGGGAGACTGAGATCCTAAATTAACCAGTTCTGGATGACTAAAGGGAGCTCTGGGTGGTTCTGAGATAATCAGCAGAAGCCCTTCAAATGCGGACAGAGAAGAGTGTCCCACTGGCTTGGAGAAGAAAGCTGTCCCGGCTGAAAGAACAGGTGACAAGTGAGGGCCAGCAGGTGCCCTGGTGCTGAGGGCAGTCCCCGGCCCACAGGTCCACAAAGTAAGGGACCCCTTCAAAGCCACCTGAGCTTGGAAGGGGTCCCTGAGCTCCAGGAGGCCAAGAAACCCTGACCTCGGCTGGGAAGACCTGGGGCAGGAGGCTCCAGGAGGCTGAGCCCACACTGCTCTGTGCTCACCTGTTGTGCAGAAATAGAAAAAGAGTGTTTGCGGAGGTTAAAAAGAAAATACACGATAAAAATTCAACAAAAAATCTGATGATTTGAATGAAAGAATTGAGAGTTTATCCACACAGCTTAAATTCTAGGCTTGGATGTCCATACTGTTTTCAACTCAATTCATATAAGCAGACAAAGATTTATAAAGATTACAGAGCATAGGAAAATCACTTTGCTTTCAGATAACTTGATGGAAATACGGTTGGCGTTTCCTGCATATAGTAGCCTGAAAGCATACTTTCCCTGAGCAGTTTCTTCCTCACATCAACTATCTCTAAGGGATGGAGGTGTTAACCGTCACCTGCATGCCCTGAATTTCAATGCGGAATGCCGCATGGTTTTCGCTTCACCCGCTGCTGAGTTTTCCTCTCTGAGTATAAAGCTTGCAGGAAATAGTTGTGTTTTATTTCGCTTTAAGACTGGAGAATTATCTGTGTCCCCATGTTTAAGTTATTCAGCAGGGAGATGATTGCTCTATTCACAGCATCAGTAGCTTTCAGGCTGCCTTCTGGTGGGGGCTCAGATACGCCCAGGCTGAGGCTTCACATCCCGCAGGTTCTGCTTCCTTGTGAAGGAACCAGCGCCGCTGAATCTGCGTGTGTAAGCATCTCCTATCAAGTCCAATTACCTCAAACATATGCATTTGGCATATTCAGAGAATCGTCTGGACCACCCGTAAAGCTAAGCATCTTATCTTTCATGTATTCGTCGTCCATTCACAGACACGTTCATGTTTGTAAACAGCGGAGAATACACTCAAGCGCCCCTGTGAACACAGATACTTATCTATTTATGTAATTATGTTCCTCATCCAACTTAGTTTCAGCGTCCTTTATAACTTATAAATACATCCTTCCTTCTGTATTGAATAGAAGTGACTTAGTTTTTCGATCCCATTCAATCACTCATTTATTTCTGTGTAGTTAACATTCCTCCGTACCTGTGTGTCCGCATGGCATCATGAACACTCACTTTACAGATCCACGTAACGTAAGGCACAGCTACTCACTCGCCTCCTCCGGAGCTGCGGTCTCCCCAGCTTCTATTCCAGTCCAGGAGCCGGCCTTCCGTCTAGCTGCCAACTCTTCCTTCCCCTCCAATGTGTGGCTGCGTCTGGCACAATTTGCAAGCTTCTTAATCTTGACATTTCCGGAGAGTACAAATCAGTTATTTTGTAGAACGCCTCTCTCAGTTTGAGATTCACAAAGATGTGATTCAGGTTGTGCAATTTTCAGGGACACCCATGACCCGATGTGTCCTTCACGGTGGGTACATCTGATTAAGAAGTATGTGACCCTAACCTGTCCCAATAACAGTGATATTTTGATGACTCATCAAGGTAGTGGCCACCAGTCTTCTACACAGGAAGGTTACTGTTTTCTTATTTCTCATTAATAACTAATTCACTGGGAGACACTTTATGTCTATGTAATATTTTGTAACTCTTCCAACTTGAACTCATTAGTTTCACCATCCATCACAATTTTCAATAAACACCTTGTGGTCCCAAGGCTATGGGTATGGGAATAGGAGGTAGCACATACCATCGAAGGACAGGACACAGATAATCCTGGAGCCAGCTCACTGTTTCATCAATGGTCCCACTCTGTTGGTAACATACTCCAACAACAGATGCTTCTTTCTATTTAAGGAGTTATAGCCTGTGAGTCTTGTTATGTGTGTGCTAAGTATCACAGGTTGACCAGCGCAAGCCATGGGCTTTCTCGTGCCTCGGACATGTCCCCCATTGGGCCCTGCCTTGATTTCTGTTCAAACACAGTGTTTCTTGTTCATCTTGTACTTGTCTTATTCTTGCTTTGAGATGGGCTCTCTTACCAAGAGCCTGGCTGCTTTAAGGAGGTCATGTAGAGCCAGATTCAGGGAGGGGTCTTGCTGATGGACACTGGGGTGTTCTACTGCTCTATTAGGTTGCGCCTCCTCCGACCTTTCATGACTTCAGGCCGTCACGTCCATGGTGATGATGAATTGTGCTTAGGCCCACATGTCCCCCACAAACAGGTGTCACTTCAGACACCACCTGAGTCATTGCAGTTCTGTTCCTCGGTCACATGGACCCTGATATGAGTCCAGCAGCCTTTCTTCAGTTTATAGCTGCACCGTGTGGGAAACTTGCTCCCTGAGGTCTCGTGCAGGTTGGGGTGAACGGTTGTAGGAGGGACACAAGCTCTTAGCTGCCTTCGATGGGCACAAACAATTCTCCCTCCCAGGACATGGACAGAGAAGCCTCCAACGTAACGGGGGAGGCAGTTGGGGAATGCAGGGGTTGTTTTAGAGCATAATTAACTAGTTCAGTGGTTTTAACTATTTTAACTGGTGTGGTAACTAAAAGTCTTTTGGAATTCTTCAAAAAATGACCTGAACAATAACTATGTTGTTACATCGGTACAATCAACTTAAAGATAAGATGGGAAACTACTTGAAACCTTTGGTAATTCATTTTCAAGTTCACTCATTCCATTAAGAGAAAATATTTGATGGGTCTAAGTTTCTGTTAGAGAGGGTCAATAGATCTAGGTAGAGTATCAAGCTCTCTCTCTCTCTCTCTGTTCCTTTGTAATACACACACATGTAGTGAGATGATATAAGAAATCTTCAACAGAAAATCTTTGAAGGAACATGAGCAAATGTGTAGCTTTTATATATGCTCCCTTTCTCTTATTGGTAGTGAATTATTGGTAATAATTACTTTATTAACTCAAAAGACTTATTATTTTTTTGCAATTGGAATAAAGATCATTTGCCTTGACAAATACTGAGTTTACCATTTTACCAGAGATGTTCTAAGTTATGGACTTATAATCAGTTAAGAGTGTGTGAAAATAAATTGAACAGTGAGATGAGTGACTTAAGATCCCTTTGAACCTTAGAATTTACATAACAGTGATGGGAACTAATTGGGATAAATTATAAGGTGTGGCATAATCCCTGACTTCCAGTCTCCAATGTGAAAGGAAACCTATTATTTGTCCTTGTGCTCCCCTGCACAAGTCTGTATTGCTTTTCTTAAAAAATTACCTCCTGTTAAAAGCATTGATGTGCTCCAAACATCATTATTCTTAATTTTGTATGTAAGCTAGTAAATCATTTACCATATGATTATCTTTGTACAAATAAGGGAAAATACCAGCAACATGTAATATCTGCTTAATGATGCATTTAAACTCAATTTCTGTGAGTGGCACAATGTTGCACTTGATTATTAGAGATTATCAGGCTATGTTAATGACCATGGCTTGAAATGTCCCTTGAACCTCATATTGGCATAAATACCAGAAAATAATGTACCCATCTGGAACCACAAACTACATAAAAAATAACAAAATGCGTATTAACATTAATCTAATTTAGATTCTATATAAACAGTATCTCTCCGTACCTATATTGAAATAAACCCAAAGTATTTGACAGTACTTTTGAATTAGATAGTTTCAGCTTTTCACCTGCCATCCAATTGAAGGCATTAATGATCATTATGAAAATAATGATCTTGGTGATGGTGGTAACAATCTGCTTTACATATGTGTAGGACCAGCAGAAACAGCAAGGAGCTTCACGTTTGAACATGGGCCGGCTTTGCAACTGTTCCAAAGAGAAAATGACCTTTAAATTGGAAATGCTGTTTACAGATAGAGTCAAAATTTATCCTGTTATATTCAGACGTTACCTTTTCAACCTGAGCAAACACAGATGGCAGGCGAGTGGTGAGCAGGATCTGCTGAGAACGGAGATTTGCATGGCTGCTGTTCTGAAATCAGGCCAAGATCACAGCTGAATGTTTATGTCTACTGATGAAAATTTTTTATTATTTCATCATAGTTCTTGAAAGTCCCATCAGATTCTGATCTCTCTTTGATAAAGTACGTATGTTTGACAAATCAATGACCAAACTTATTTATTACAACTCAGGAAGTTCTGGCTGAGTTATAATAATTAGACTATAGTTTTCTATGTACTAGGATTGTGTGCCTCAAAGGAAGATTATTTTTACGTTAAAAATAACATTTGTTTATTTGTTGAGACTAAAATAGCTCCAACTTTGATGTGCCTGCTGTTAAAATGTAGAAAACTATTTAATCTTTAGTAGAGGAAGGGTCACGCTGAACCCTGGACTAAACCATTGTTTAGAATTAAAGGCACAGCACAGCATGTCAAAATGTTTCAAATCGGCTTTAAAGTGAGTTATGCATATTCCCTCCCAATGTTTGCTTTGCATGTTGAACATGTGAAATGAGAGGACAAATGTCATGTCCAATGTGCTAAGCACTGAATAAAAACTCAGGCAACCTGATTCAAATTTTAAACATTTGTTTACTGAACGAAACTACGAGTTTTTATAAAAAGTTTTTAGCTTAAAAAATACTGTTTATCCCATTCTACCTCTGAAGTTGAAATAGAAGAGCAAAAAGTTTTGGGGTTGAGTCTTCTCTCTTCATTCATATAATTTGTAAGTAGGTCATCTTTCAAACATTGTGATAAAAACAAATGACTTCTAATGAGTCTATTTTTGAAAAAAACAGACATTAACTTTATGAACATATCCTCTTTATATTTTTATGTTAAAGAAAAAGTGAACGCTCATAATAAGGGGTATTTGATTTAGCTAAACATATTGAATTAACAAACATAGAAGATAATTTCAAAGGTTATTTTTCCTTCTGTTACTTGTGCCCTCTTATCTGAACCCATACAGATCTCTGCCCAAATACGGATGTGAATTCACTCTTCAAATTATGTATGTACACTTGACTTGGCTCCAATTTGGGAATGTAACAGAGACAAAAATGTCTGTACAGAAAACCAAAGCCATTAGACAAAAATCTTTTTGGTGCCCCATGTGTTCTAAATGGGGCATGATAAAATGAAAAGTTGGCAATATAAAGGATTTTAAAAAATATATTAAGAATATGTTTTTCCTCTAGAGAATTTTGCTCTTGCCACAAATAAAGATATTTCTGAAGGTGGGCATGATATTTAAACAGGATAGATCTTAGAAACTCATAATGATATCAAACTAAAAGAACCCAAGTAAAGTCTTATTAAATAAACTGTTCTTCAACAGAAATTATAGAAATAATTCAATTTGAAGATGTCTCTACTTATGTGAGTGCTGTTTTAAGATAATTTCATATATACATGAGTCACTTTGTAAATACTTCAGAAGAAGTTACGGGGTGATGATTTTATCTCTAAGTGATGTTTGTAAAGCCCATGAAGATCCTGTTGATGACACAATTTCCAAGCTTCCCTGACTGTGCATCTGCTCACTTGAAGCAGCAGAGGGTCCTCTCCAGGTCCACTTAGCAACCCATCTGTCACCTTTGCTCAGGTTGAAACAGCACCCATGTGCCCAAGGCAGGCTAATGATGTTATTTTGGGGAGAAATGAAGGTCAGTGTGTGAAGTTATACAGAAGATGATCATTTCATTTGCCGTGTGAAATGTTGTTCCTATATAGGGTCAAATTCTTTCCTAACAACAAGAATGTGTGTGTGTGTGTGTGTGTGTGTGTGTGTATGTGTGCCCCGCAAAAGGCGGGCACGCCCTGCCCGGAGTGGGGGCGACTGGGGCAGGAGGGAGGGCAGGGAGCCGAGGAAGCGGGGGCATCTCACTTGCGGCCCCACGGCCACCAGCGAGTGGAGAAGAGCCCAGACACTGTCAGTGTCGCCACGTGGGGGCGACCTTTGTGCTCCACACACGCTCATGGGTCCCCCGGAACGGGTGCGCCAAATCCCGTGCCCTTGACTCCTATCTTCCATGGAAGATAGTCGTTTTAAATAAACAAGCCATGGCAAAAACAGACAGTATATAAATGAGTGTTCCCTGGTGTTGGTGGCCAGTGTGGCCTAGCAGGAAGAAGCCTCTCAGGGCAGAGGTGTCTTGGTTAAAAAGTTCCATATTCGTCAAGTTAGGGAGTGTATACAGTCCCAGCAGGAGTGCAGGAAACTCTAAATTAACAGATATTAACATATGTTAACGTATTTTTTCAACAAAGCATATACAGACTCACACTGAAATGTATAAAGACCATGAATATCCTCATACCAATGCCTATCAAGTTTTCCATGAATAGATCTCATGACTGCTTCAGCACTTTGGGGACTGAAGAGTTTTGGAGAAGGAATTGTGGATGCATAATTATATATAAAAGGTCTCTCTTGATAAAACGTTACAAAGATTTTCAACAAGTCTGTAATAAAATAATTGACTGACTCCTTGGAGTACTAATTAGACACTGATCTTTGCAGAGCATCAGTTTTGCTTAGTCTTGTGGTTAAAAATTGAAATATTTTTCCATAATCCTGATGGTTCACCATGTAAATTTATGCATAGCCATCATCCTCTGAGCTCTTATTAACCAAATGTGCATATTTTCTAGTAACTCTTGTTGATTAGGAATAATAGTTGATAGTGCTTATATCTTTTTGTACATTAGAGAGAATGAGTAAGTCTATCAAATCTGAATTACCCAATGAAACAAGATTAAAACTCTATCCCTGTTCAAACACAAGTTATTGGCACAATGATTAGTATGTTTTAACATGTAATTACAAGTATTTTTCAAAACTGATTCTCCACAGTTTATTGTGAATCATGATGCATTGTGTAATTAAAGGCTCCCAAGTGACATATATCCAAATGACCCAGTAAAATGATGAGTTTTCTTCTTTTACTACATCATTTTTTAATTCAAAAGTACTGCTAGTTGATAGCTTCCTTACATCATTATAGTGATTATATATACATATATGTATTTTTAAGATAAATATAGACTTTAAAAGAAATATAGATATAGGTAT
Organism: Noctilio leporinus; assembly: GCA_004026585.1. NCBI lineage: Eukaryota > Metazoa > Chordata > Mammalia > Chiroptera > Noctilionidae > Noctilio > Noctilio leporinus. Next base: position 64,105 of record PVIW01000545.1, read on the forward strand.
AGATATATGTATATTTCAACTGAAGAATGAGTTAGAGTTCCAGTAGAATAGTGGGGTTCAATAAAGCCTAATAATTTTCTATCTGCACAGAGAGACAAATAGAGTAATTTGAAAGGATAAATAAATAAAACAGATACTTAGAATAATTTATTTAAACTTGGGAATAAAAGTATAAGCATTCAAATTAATGAGTGAGTTATGACTTTCTACTAAGCTGTTAAAAAATCCTGTGGCTTTATTTCTGACTTAATTGACTTTAAATGTGCTTTTATGCTTTGAAAAGCCCCCTAACTGTGTAATGTTGTTAATGAATGTTCCAATAACAAAAATAGAAATAGATTTCATTATATTTCAGCAAAGAACGTGATTGCAGAACTGAAATCTTAATTTTCTATCTGTCAGTCTGGAAGATCTGTTAGATTATGAGTCAGTCTGTAGTTTGAAAGATAAAATGTTTAGGTCTAGGTATATTCATACGTATAAGACATATTTATTTATAAATTGACTAATAGCAGTATGATAATGACTAAAAATAAGGAATCTTCTGGGATAAAATGCTACTGGATTATTCCTCCATGGTCAGCTATAAATTCTTATGGACATATACACACAGAACCACTTTAATCATGGGGTTGTGTACATGACTCAGCCATTTGCTAGAGTACACAAAAAATGTGAAGTAAACTCACTGGATGACACACAGGATTAGAAAGAATTATGGATAGAATGTGCTTTAATCTCTGTGATGGAACAGCAGGGCCCAGTCAAATAAATCTAGAAAATCAAAGAAATTCAGAATCCAACTCCTGAGATGAATCAAAGGAGGCTTTCTTTGAAACATGAGCCGTTTCAGGATGTGTCTAGCTTGGGTCTAAGATTCTATTTTTGAAGGGAAACATTAAAAAAAGAAGGGCGAATAAGCAATTGGTCATGATCAAACTGAGAACAGAAGGCATTGGATAAAGGTCACGGATTTAGTCTTAAATGGAGCGGGGTCAGCTTTTCTCCTGAAACCGGTGCAAGGCAGGAAAGGGAGAATTTTGACTGTGAAGATCACTTCACTTAGGACGTGAAATTAAGTGCAAGTCTGCTCCACACTACTAGGGATTTGCTGAAAGTACAGTATCTATTATTTATTTTGTTCTTTCTTGTCTGAAGCAGGAAGAGATGTGAAAGTCACTGCCACCTCTTCCCACACTCTGCACTCCATCAGCTTTGTTGCTCTGGGCGCCTGGGCGCCGGGAGATTTCCTACACGGTAGCCCCCACTACAGACATTCTCAGGACTCCCCCACTTGACCTTCACCCTCCAAAGGCTTCTACGTACTTTCGAAACCCTGCCATACATGGGGATACAAGTTTTCACCTTTTACAGAGCCCTGAATGCTACTTGCTTTTTATGGGTACTGAGAAAACACTTTTAGATTGTAAGTTTTTTTCCCCTGATACCTGCTCGCCCTTTCAGCATCTCAGATGATTTAACTAGCCACTTCGAACACTAACGAAATCTCCCTACCAAGGGAAGGGCTTGTCTCATGGACTTTAAAGACTAGTTACGCTGGTCAGAAAAGGGTTCAAAACTTTGAAGAGAAAAGAAATTATCTTGGGAGGTGGGGAAGAGTAAGGACAGTAGGGGATGGGAGAGCAGAGGGGGAAAATGAGATGAATGTACTATAACAATAAAAAATAAACTAAAAAAAGGGGGAAGTATCCCTTCTCTACTTATGGACCCACAGCAACAATATACAGACACATCACCCACTGTCCCCAGCTTCACCTCCACATATCAATCGGAGTGGGTTGGAGTCAAAGAATATCTATTTGGGTTAACTTCCTTTATTATTTTGTGATTAAAAATTCTGTTTTGTAATATTTTGGTTCTATGACAAATGATAACCTTACTGAATCAGAAAAAAATTGCTTGTTATGTATGAGGTTAAATTAGTCTTATGCTTAGTGGAATTTTTCATATTTAACCTGAAACCATCCCAAATCAAAATGATAACCATAAATCATTTACTATCACTTTAATATCCCTCACTATAATTTCTGATATAGGTTTATAATTTCTGCCATGAATAGATTATTTAATTTAAATTGAGAATAATTAAAAGATTATATAACATTCTAGTTAACTAAAACAAAAACCCTAACCAACCTCACTATAATTTGTGATATATATTTATAATTTCTGCCATGAATACATTTAATTTAAATTGAGAAAAATAATTAAAAGATTATATAACATTCTCGGCCCTGGCTGGTAGCACAGTGGATAAGGCGCCGGCCTGCGAACCCAAAGGTCGCAGGTTCGATTCCCCAGCCAGGGCACATAACCAGGTTGCAAACCAGGTCTCCAGTCAGGTCTGTGGCTGGAGGCAGGTGAAAAGCAACCATACATTGATGTCACCCTTCCCCTCTTTCTAAAAATAATGAAATAAAATCTTTAAAAAAAAAAAATTATATAACATTCTATTTAGTTAAAAAAAGAAACAAACAACCAAAACCAAAACCCAAACCAGAAAGCTGAGACAACAGGAAATTTAGTAAAGTCAATCAAGTTGCAAAGCACTAGAAAGAAAGAGAATATAGGTAATTCATGTTATTTTATGGTTAATCAGACAATGTAGAAAACTTTTATTTTCGCTACTCTTTAGATATGGAAAAAAACAGACACATAAATAGCATTGATGACACTTTGTGACTCACAGAAAGAGCCTGTTTTCCTCACTAATGAAGTGGGAACTTGATGTATTTTAAGTCCTGTTTGGGAGTTTTGGTATTTTTCTGTGTCTTTATAATTTATTGCTGTGGAAATTCCTTGGTGTTTTTTCAGTTATACTACTTCATATAAAAATATTCAATCCCAGGAAATTAGCTTCAATGTGATTATAGTTTCTATTTTCAATGATGTTTCTATGGTAATGGAACTGACACCAAAATACAATAAATACCATTTATTGGGATATGGGGCGGGGGGCTCAGTGTTCATTGCATGACAGCAAAAAGGTATTAAATACAACTTTGTTCTTTTAAAAAGATGCCCAAAGGCTAAAGTGCCTTTTTCTGTTAAATACAACACATCTGACAGTTCGCTCCCCATTCTGCACAAATGCCGCTATTAAAATGATCCACTTCCTCTGCTGTCTCATCTTCCCTGGTCAGGCAGGAGTCGTGGGTAGGCAAGATTGCCCCATTATCTTTCCACTGGGCCAGGGACCCAGGCAGCAAGCAAAGGTCATGATTCTCTGCGATGCTGCCAGCTTCATGTCCCATAAAACTTATGAACTGCGAGATACAGGCTTAATTGTGCGCAGATGAGCCGGGCCCAAGTGAAATCAAATGAGCTGGGTCATTAAATAATACGTTGCTATGGTGTTATTCCCTGTGTACATACCTTAATTCTGCAAAAAGCTAAGTTAGCCTGTGAATGGAACATCTTTTTTTTTTTAATTTTTTACCCTTTTTTAAAAAGATTGTATTTATTATTTTTAGAGAGAAGGGGAAGGAGAGAGGCGGAAAGAGAAAGACATCAATGTATGGTTGCCTTTCATCTGCCTCCAGCTATGGACTGAATAAGAACATCTTACTAGGCATTCACATATTTAAAAATTGAATTTATATTTTATCCAGAATTTGAGTTGCTCTGGATATTTTTACAATAAACAACTAAACAGTTGTTATAAAACACATGTAGCTTACTTTGTTAGCCCTCCTTCTAAATGAAAAAAGATTTGGTTACTCGGTGGTATTTGTCATTGAAATCAATTAACTTTCCAACATATGGATGAAGCCTTGGGAATAACTGAATGCAGTTCCCTCCCACTATTTCACTCCTTCTCGTTTTTGGGAAAGTGATGTCACGTGTGCACGTGTGATGAAGTGTCTACATGAGTTGAGAAACCAACTAACATAGGACATGCGCAGTGAGACAATCTGCTTCCCGTTGCATTTATGATCTCACCAATTAGAGTGGGAAGAAATGATGCGAAAACTGGTTCCTGTCAGATGTCCAGAGTAGTTTCCAACTAAAATTCTTTTTTTTTTAAATTTTATTGTTGTTGTATTACATCCATCCCCTTTTTGCTCCCCTCTGTCCCCCTCCCCACCCATCAACTAAAATTCTTAAAAGACATATATATACTGCAGATTTTAAAAGGCAACACAAATACTAGAAAATAAGTATATCCATTAATCCGGAGACCCCAAATCTCTCACTTTTGCAGCAAAACATTAACCCCTTAAGCAACATTTACCAGTATACCACATGAGTAGAAGGGAGACGGGGCATGCCCACAGAGTAGAAGTTGGGATAACCCAACAGAGAGGCTGAAAATTGGGTCCCATCTCTCTGGGAAGGAGGGCAGCTCTGAACTGGGAGGAAAAACTAAGACGAAAAGGGAAGGTTTTGGGGAAGAACAGCCCGGAATCTGTGCCAGATGATCAGGTGTGACCACCTGGGATGAAGGACACAGAGAAGAGGTGTGTTCCGCATCCAAGTTTATTTTCTAACCTCTGTTACTTGGTGAATCGAGTCGGGGGGACAAGTCATTAGAAAGGAGCAGTGCGTGGGGACTTGTCAATAATAGGAGAGATTCTGTGGGGCAGGAGTAGCACATTTGAGCATTTATCACTTCATGGGGATTCTGGGAAATTCTGCCCAGGACAGCACTTAACTGAAACCTTAAACACGTGATCACAAGTTAAACCATCAACTTTAACTCTTGCTCCAGGGCCATGTGACTACCTGTCATTGCTGAACTCCTTCAGACATTATGAATGATAGACGCAACAATGAATTCATTGGAAATACATGTAAATAACTCCCTTTACAAAATGTTTTGGATCCACACGGCCAATACATTGTATTTTAAGAGATGGTTGAGAAACATAACATGATAAAAATCTTTCATTCATTTTATAATCATGATTAAATGGATTAAAAACCATAAGAAAAGACTATGAAAAATGTCAATTGTAATGATTCATATAAAATTCTAAAAAGTTGTTAGCTGACAGAATCTAAGGGTGTGCTGATAATATGGGTTCTTATTCTGGTAATTGCAGGCTACTTTAATGAAAACTTATAAGATTCAAATTAACATTAATTTCAAAATCTGGATGGAAAAAGGAAACTTCTTAATTAAACATTTTTTTTTCAAGGCATATAGCGATACCCATGATGACTCAAACATGTTTTGCAAATAAGGATGCTAAATTGGTAGGGCAAGTGTAAGTGTCCTGGGGTCAGTTGGTGAACTGCATGGGAGGAGTCTTAACTATCTGTGGACATCTCAGGTTGTTGAAATTAGACCACACTGAATGCACACAACACAGATCTTCAGTCACAACACACAGGGAGACCAGGGAATGGTGCATTGTGCTTATGGTTGTCTGTGAAGTAAGAAAACAGTCAAGTTTCACTGAAAATCCTCATTGGTATCCTTTACAAGAATGAGGTTTTAGTTAAAAGAATGTACTTTGTCTGACTTACTCCTTAGTCTATTCATGTCTAGAGCAATGGCTGGCATATTCAAGGCACTTAAAAATTGTTGAGTAAATAAATGAATTATTTAATTCATGCTACGTTTCAGACAACATTGCCATGGAAGAGCCAAGATCATATGAGATATTGAAACAGCAATTGGCATTAGGGATCAAAAATAAGAAATACGTTTAAGAAATATTGCAGCCATAAAAGGAGGATTTTAGATGGACACACTGAGAATAACACATTGCTTTTAAAATAGGTTCTATTGACAATTTCGGAGGCATAATCCTTGTTTATTATTCAAGTGTGTTGTAGAATTTTAGCATATTTGGCCTTGGTTCCCTAAAAATCAGTACTATTTCTGTCTTTGTGAAAATTAAATGCATTCTCCCACATTTTAAATACTCCTTGGAGAGATGATACAGGTTGAAAACTATTGAATTAAAAGAAAAGAACTTGCCCTGGCTGGTGGCACAATGGATAAGGCTCCGGCCTGTGAACCTAAACTGCTGGCCACAACTAACCCATAAGTTAGACTAACAAGCTAGATTTTTAGTTTTAATTATTAAAAATTGGCTTTTGAAAGCTGAATGAAGCGAACAAACAGAAGAATCATTTCAGTGAAGAGAATGGAGTTCTTTTAAAATGAGAACCACAGATCATTCTAGAACTAAAGAACTAAAGAATGCAAGGATAAAATGAAAAGTTGGCCCTGGCTGGTGGCACAGTGGATAAGGCACCAGCCAGGGAACCCAAAGGTTGCTGGTTCGACTCCCAGCCAGGGCACATGACCAGGTTGCAAGCCAGGTCTCCAGCCAGGTCCATAGCTGGAGGCAGGTGAAAGGCAACCATACATGGATGCTTCTCTCCCTCTCTTCCTCCCTCCCTGCCTCTCTCCCTTCCCCTCTCTCTAAAAATAATAAATAAAATCTTTTAAAAAAGAAAAGGAAAGAAGCTTAATGACCATCAGATTTATGGCCTGAAGATGTGGTAGAAGCTAGTGACCACCCCGAGGAGGACCAGAGAAGGAGGGGCACATCCTCACGGAGGATGTGGATGAGGAAGCCGATGGCTGCCGGAGAGGTGAGGGTGGAGGAATGAGCAAAAAAGGGAACGGGAATAAAGAAATGCAGACTTCTGGTTGTAAGACAAGTCATAGGGATGTAATAATGCACAACACAGGGATATAGCCAATATTATAATAGCTCTGTACAGTGACAGATGGTTTCCAGACTGACTGCGGTGTGCACTTCGTAAAATATATAAATGGTGAATCACTATACTGCACACCTGAAACTAATGTAGTAATTGATATCACCTGTATTTAAATTTTAGCATAAAAAACAATAATTAGGGTTTTACATGTGCCTAATATGTTCAATTAGGTTTCCTTCTTTTTTGCCTACCTTGACTGAGCTAGAAATTTAGACTTGAATATTGACCAAACTGTAATGTGTGTGAGCACATTGCTTTCTGGGTGGACACAGACAGGACAGAAGAAGGTACAGTGCTGAGGGTGACTGCCAAGGTCACTGGCCCCAAGACACAGGTCAGGGAGGGTCACAGAAGAGATGAAAGAAATAGCCAAAACTGGGGAGAAATCTAGGAGACAGGTCCATGGGATAGCATGTTTTTTTTTTTTTTTTTTTTTTTTTTTTTTTGCCAATATGAAGTCACTTTAATAGTCTTCCGAATTAGTTTGGAATTAGATGGAAAATAATAAAACCTTTTTTTGGAAACAACACTTTTCTGATCTTTGATCCTTTTCTCTATGGATCTTAATATCGAATGATGACTTAATAACTTGATGTTATATGATTGTCTTAAAGAAGAAAATAGATAAAATCATGTTAGAACAAATTCACATTAGATCATTTGATTTTCTAAATGGAAATTCAGCATGTGATATTTAGAGAGTGCTAAAACCACACGTTAACAGGCAGGTGATATGCAATGTTTTAGTGTTATCTGGAAGTGTTCACTGTGGCATAATGTAATTTGTGGAATATTATCACAAATCTAATAAGTACTGATCATTTTATTTTTATACAAATTTCTTTAAATTAGTTATTACTATGAGATATGTGTTCATACTTACTCTGCTTCTGAAATAGAAATACAACCAGTGGATGCCAGTATTTTATTTCAGACAAAGAAACAAAGCCATAACACAGACAAGTGTCCTACACACTCATTTCACTGTGAGTCACATGGGTCTGAGCACAGGCCGACTGTCATTCACGGGTCATTTTCACACCATCAGGATATTTAGTGATCCACCTTTAATTCTCTTTTATTTTCAATGATTTGCCAAAGGTCTAAAGCCAGGAATCAGTTTGGTCTATGTTTTCAACACCTCCTTTCCTTTGAGGTCCCTCAACGATACATTCCTATACCTACTTATTCTATAAATATGTCTTGTTATGCATAAAGATGCCACCGACAACGTGAAAGGCCTTCATTATGTAGTGATAAACCTGGCTAACACAGGCTCCCTCTGTGCTCACCGTCTATGGAGCCTACCAGAGCCTCGTGAGAGTGAAAAAGCAGATTTTAATTACCCAGGCAGGGCTGAGAGGGGACATTCCAGGCGTGGAGGCAGCCAGGACCCCTGCAGTCACACTGGTAGCCAGGGGGCTTTCCTAATTTCTGCACCAACGGTCTATGAAGAGATGACAGAAGTTGGCACCACATCTCAGATAGGACCATTTTGCATGTCACATCCTGCCTTGGTATTTTTGTTAAATATTTTGCTGTTTAAAAAGTGGGACAAGGGCACCAGCCTGCGAACCCAAGTGCTGCTTGTTCAATTCCCAGCCAGGGCACATAACCAGCTTGCAAGCCAGGTTTCCAGCCAGGTCCCCAGCCTGAGGCAGGTGAAAGGCAACCGTACATTGATGTTTCTCTCCCTCTCTACCTCTCCCCTGGCCCCTCTCTCTCTAAATGATAGATAAAATCTTTACAAAATAAATAAATAAAATAAAAGTGGGACAAGAAGAGGAAGGTGGGCAGGCTCACGTTGTGGGTTGTAGAAAGCTATCTGAGATTTGTTGACTACTTCTCGGCTTTATTGTTATACAAAATCCAGCCATAAATTAGCAATAAATCATAACTTAAAAATACCAAGTAAGATATGTAATATATTCCCATCATCTATAAGCACATTTTACCAATACTTTTTCACATAGAAACAAGGTTCAAGGACCCACTCATTTGGGAATCGTCCTGGGCGTTGCGGAAGGAGACAGTTATATGAATTCCTTATCTCAGAGGACAGCATCTACTTGGCGAAGACAAACAGATAAACAGGCTACCCCGAAACAGTGCAAAGTGTGTGTCATGGGCAGAGGATCTGCACGATGAACAGTTTTATTTAAGACTTGAAACAGTTTCTGAATATTTATCTCTGCTCTTTTGCTTTTCCTCTCCACAAAGCACTCTTTAATATCTGCAGCACAGTCACTTAAAAAATGGTAGTGAATAGAAGTATCTGCAATGGCAGCACAGCCAGGGCATGTGAACCCTGATTCCAGGCTCCAGCAGCACATTCAAGGTGCAACCCAAGTACGACCTGCTGATAAAATCATCTCCTGCCCAGCAGGACGGCCACTGGAGGTGGGGGCGCAGGTAAGTGGAAATTGGTGCCTCCCTGCGGAAAGGAAGAGAGATCTCTTCTGATTCTCCCACTTCAGGCTCAGGGCTCAGGGCTCAGTGCTCAGGGCCCAGGGCTCCTTCCAGGGACACGTGATGAGCAGACAGCGAACAAGAAAGCGATTTAGCTCTGCTATGCTATAAAAGTGTTAAGGGTTGATCAGAATTCACCTGTATTTTATAGACTTTTATTTGCCTGTAGGCATTATGGATATCATGAAGAGGTTGCTGTGTGAATTTTTGGATATAGTGATTTAAAGGTAGATGCATCTCCATCTGACCATTTTATTTCATTGTCGACGTGACTCACCTTTTGTTTCTCCATTATAAAAACACTCAAAAATGAATACAAAATAGTCACAAAACAGTTACATGTAAATGAATAAATATTTTAACGGTATACTAGCACCAAAAATGATTATAGTCTTAGTTCAGGCCAATAGTACAGAAAAGTTACTCTTCATATCTAATAAAAAAGTCAAGTTGTGTTTTTAAATACTAAAGTGTTAAAGCTTAGTATTTATATTTCAAATACTATGCAAAACTACCTTAGGACATAATTGATATGCTAAATCATGTAAAATAATGATGGCTTGTTATCTGGAGTCACAAGAACTACTAGTTAGAAGAGTCCAATTGAAATAGAACAAAGAAAATGATGTTCTACTTTTAACTTGGATTCACTCTTCTTTTTTTTTAACATTTTTATTTATTTATTATTTTTTAGAGAGAAGGGAAGGAAGAGAGGCAGAGATGGAGAGAGACATCCATGTATGGTTGCCTTTCACCTGCCTCCAGCTACCTGGCTGGAGACCTGGCTTGCAACCTGGTTATGTGCCCTGGTTGGGAATTGAACCAGTGACCTTTGGGTTCCCGGGCTGGTGCCTTATCCACTGACCCATCAGCCAGGGCTTGGATTCACTCTTTTTATGTCATAAATACTTTACATGGAAAATAACTTCATTGGATATAAACAGTGAAATCCAACCACATACTCTTTTGGACCGGCTTTAATGTTTTCATCTGCTTGGGGACCGCATCAAAGTGTGTGGACTGTACTTGCAGAAAAGTACCTCACTCAGTACTTTCTGAAAGTTTACCTTGAGGACAAAACTACCCCAATATAATTAAAATTTAGAGCAATTAGAACAAAATTATATGGACAAATGAGAAAAAAGTGAGATATACCATAATTAATATGTCTTCCTTTGATGTATCTACTTGCATTTTTATATCTTCAATAATATATTTGTTAATATCTTCCAAAAAGTTACTCATATTCTGAAGAATCTCCAATTCTTAGCAATATCCACATAGTATATTCATTACAATAACTCAATCTTTCTCCTTTGAAATAGTTTTTTCTCTTTAAAAAGTATTTTAAATTGTTTATTTCTTCTTTTGATTTGTTTCATAAATATATGTGCATTTATTTATATGGCCATTCCGCATTGCACATGGGAAAGGATTCATGAGCAATCATTTCTGGAAAGGTTTATGGTATCTGAAACTGCATGGAGTGGGATGGCATTTGGGAGCCGCAATTCCAAGGAAGCATTTATTGAAAGTTTTACTCAGTAGAGGTGGTGCTGAGGACACTGCGCCTGCCAGGTGGCCGACGGGGCGGGTGCTTGATGGAGTTGGGGAGCCCCAGGGCTGACCCGGACCGCACACGCTGGGGACACGGCCAGGGAACTGACAGGGACATCAAAGTGGCTGCAAGACTTGCCATCACACGGAAGCTCTGCACCAGAAACACAACCCGAGCTTCACCTGCTCCTGGCACCTTCATTAGGCTGCGGCTTCCGTTGAGAAGATGAAAGAGGCGCCCTGCTGAGCCCAGAGCTGGTCCTGTGGCTCTTGCAAAACACGACGACAAACAACAACGATAAAGCCTATTTATTAATCACATCCTTTCTGAGGTAATAATCTGTCCGTTACCAAAACAGTGAATTACTGAATAGTTTGCGTTTCTCCCTCTGTGATTTGAGAGTATAGCGTTACATCCATCTACCAAACAAATTATATCCAACATTTGTTATATCCTCTTGATCTTTTTTCATTTCATGGTTATGCCACATCCCTCTCCATCATCCATAACTATTTCCCCCTAAGGTCTCCTTTTGTCTGATGTAGGTACTGGGCCTACCCTGTGTGTCTATCTCCCCAAGATATAATCTAGCATTTTCTCCCTCAGTTTTGTAGCTTACTTGTTAAGAGCCGGCCCATTAAACTCCGCTTCTAGCCAGGATGTAGAAACGGAGACCACGTTTACCCTTCAGCTTAGAGCAAGGAAAAACCAGACAAGACATGGCAACGCCCAGAGATGCTGGACGGGGACCAGGCAGGCAGGTCCAGGACTGGAAATGAGCGGAAACCTGCTGGTCTGGCCAGGGCGGGAGGGAGCCAGAGCCCAGCACAGGAACAGGGCGCTTCCCCGACCGGAGGGAGGATTGGGGCAAAGGAGCAGTGCAGCTAGAGTCTGCTGTGCGGAAGGACGGACTGGCGGATGGATGGAGGGACTGACGGACAACCAGAGGGAAGGGAGCACTGCACTGAGCGGGGCTCAGAAACCCGCCCTGTCCTAGTGCCAGGAGTCCGGTGCTGTTCCCCAGGATTCTAGAAAGCAGGCTTCGCTGCAGGACCAACTAGCAAGTCTGCACCTCACTTACGTGAACCCCAAGTGCGTTCAGGGGTCACAGGCGACCTCCATTCAGCTGTCCCGGGGACAAGATTCCCTGGAAGGCCTGGATGGGAACTAAGGATGGGACACGGGTGACCAGGCCCAGATGTCAAACGCTGTCGAAGGGAAAGGGACCTAACGAATTTCAGAAGCGCTTCCTGCAGCCCCACGTTAAACTAAAACCAGTGTGGCTGCTGTGGGCAGGAAGCGCCCGGCCACGATCGTGGGAGGCCCGGGACTAGGGGGGCACTAGAAAGTACGCTGTAACTCCATTAGCTGAGCGGCTGCTTTATGACCAATCAATGAATTCAAATCTCCTATTCAAATCAATTAAACCAGAATGTGTGTGCTGGAGAACGAATGCATGAATTTCTGAGGCGTTTGCTTAGCTCAAAAAGCATACAACTCGATGACCATCCAGGGGTAAGGTAAAACATCGTTATCATAGAAAGGACTGATGGAACCCAAACCAAATCCAAGATTCTGAACGGGACAGGAGCCAACAGTCCACCTTTCCAGGAGCTCCGCGCTGGCTGCCCCGCCCCGGCCTCCCTTCTGGCTGGGAAGCTAGGAGAGCCTGATGGAGGAATATTTAACTAAGTACAATCTCATCTGCAAGCACTTCAAAGAAGAGCTTTTTAATGTTCAAATGTAAATGCACTTTGATGACCTTCCTTTTATCGAGCCTGAGATTAAAATGCTTTCCTAATGCTTCCTCCCCCCAAAGCCTGGCTGGTTAATCACAGGATCTCTTAGCGTAACCTTTGATTCTACAAGCTGATTAAAAACAAATTTGATAAGAATATTCAAGGCATTGAAGCCAGTTTGTCCTTGGCAAAATTATATACTAAGTCAAAAGCAAAAAATTGTCTTCAAACTCCCTTTCATCTGAATGTAATTTTCTGTCTTAACTTACTGATTTGCCTATTACTACTTATGCTGTCCCTCACTTCTGTGTGTCTTTTGAACCCTACTGTCTACAGAATCTGCCTAATTCTGAATCTGGGAAATATGCAAGAACACAGAATTTTTAGATAACTTACACTCTATTCCTACCTCACCTCATATTAGCGAGGTTACCACCTAGAGCTAGTCCCTTCCTGAACTTCCACTTCATTTATGCATTGAGTTGGAAAAAATCTGTGAGGCCACATTGGATTTAGATGGAATCAGCTGATAATGCATACGGATTTTTCCTTTAGAGAAAATATGCTATAAATTTGTGCATTATTGTATTTAATGTCATTATATTTTTTGCACTGCTGTGATTCAAGTTCCCTTTAAGAAAAGAGTTTATGTGCCTCTCTCAGATCAGCCATGACCTCTGCAGGGTTCATGGGAAAAATTCTCAAAATATTTCCCCTCTCTGTTACTAATGGAAAAATAAAGTGCAATCTCGTTATTTTACATGTTGGCTGATTATTAAGCTTAACTTCCTAGTAACTAAAAGAGTAATTAAACTGTAATTAGGTATTCATAAAAGAATATGAACTGACCCCTAATCTCCTGGCAACATCTATTCAGTATTTTAATGAAATAATGGCTGGCCAGCTGCAAAGCCCCTACTGTGCACCAGCTCTGACTGTGGGTCTCCTTTACAGAAACAGTGATTTCTCATTGGTTACTCATCGTGTTCTTATGGTTGTGACATGGTATGGTTTTCAGTTGTGGATAGTCTTGCTTCATACCTATTAGTTGTTCTCAATTTTGTTCCATTATCATTAATATACTTTGTTGTAGACTTTTGGTTAGATTTACACATTATAGTGATATTTACAGCAATATTGTTTGACGTACAAGTTTCTAATAGGGTCCCAAACATGCTTTGATCATGAGTAAGTTGCATGCAAAAATGTTCACCACTGAGCTGTTTTTTAAAATGAAAGTATGGCTACATGGACTAGTTGCATCAAAGGGATTTACCAAACAGAGCAGGGCAAGCTGGACATTTCAAGAAAAGGTACACAGCCCTCACATTGACAAGGCACGAAAGAAGAAGTATGTCAGTTAACATTCTTTTCCATTTCCTGAAAAATAATAAGTAAAGGAAAAGCAAATTTACGGAACAAAGGTAAAATGGTTCACAGAATAGACACGAAGGCTACACAGCCTGTCTGGGGTCATCTTCCAAGCCGCCAGGCACCAGTCCCCTTCGGCCACTCTGGCAGGTCCAACCTAAGAAACGGCTGGGCTGCACACTTGTTGTTTTGTCCTGTCCAATAATTTCAGGTTTGGTCAGCTACAGTTAGTTCATCTCCAGGAAATGTGAAAAGTGTTATTTGATAGAAAACTTACATCGTCCGTTAGGGAACCACAAGTATGCATTGTACACATACTGCCTTGTCAGCTTTTTCCCGCTTTTTAAAAATAGAGTACACTGTTTTCTTTTGAAAATAAATCCATTTCATTACTTAGAAAAATGTTTAAATATATTTGAGAGGTTTGGCTAACCACCAACATTTCTTGAAAGCATAACTAAAAGTTTTAATGGCTTGATTTTCAGGTGGTCCACACGAATTTTTTTGAAAGTATTTTTCCGGAGACAGTTCACTTGACCATGCACTTGGGAATGAAAACGAAGGGCACATAGGAGGTCTGTCCCGAAAGTATCGGCTGCCCAAAGTGTTTTTAATTATATCGACATTGGCGCGATACTTTCGGGACCTAGCTCATATTACATCTCTAGCTTGTGAACCATTTTTAGAGATGAAAATAAATAATAGTTTAGACTAGATTTTAGAGCGGGATATTAGAAAGAAGTGGCAGTGGCTGCGTTGGGGGATACGGTTTGCTTTTAGAGAACACGTTACAGACTCCAGGCAAGCAGTTTAATTAACACCGATTCCATCTATCATTTGAGTTCCTCCAAACTCAATTATCCACTTGAATAGTTCCCAACTTCCAGAATAAACCTTTGAACAACATAGAGGAATTATCAAAAGTGAGAAAAGCTGATTCATGGCTAAAACCCTTCAACATATTTATTTTTCACAGCCTTTGTGCAAATAAGTGCATTTTTCTTTATAGAAGGTGTATGATATTATGGTTATAATCCTGGAAATATGTTTTGCTATATACAGACTATTATCTCACATTGATGCCCATGTTTTTAATATTTGAATAAACCTTATTTAGAATAACTCTTATTTAAGAGCTAATTCTTATTTAAGAATTCAAGTTAGACAGGAATGAAATTAATCACAATGCTCTAATAACTTTTACTAATAGCTACCAATTTTGTTAGAAATTTTGCCACAACTTAGTATAAAGGGTATAAATATTGCTAATGAATAAATTATCTATAAAATTATAATTATGGTGGTGAAGGAAAGGCTTAGATGTTTAGCTTCACTTTTATCTCATTTCTTAAACATCTAAAATGGACACCTTGCTTAAACCATCGAAGCCTGAATTCTGTACTTAAAAAAGTATGCTGAGAGGGGTAAATGGAGTTATGTCAGTAAAAGGTTTAGCACAGCATCTTATACTTTATAATATTTAAAGATTTGGGGGTATATTGTCAGGCCATAAATAATAGTATATAATTTTCAACTATTTAAACATGCAAAAGTGATTGAAAGCATTATTTCTTATTTTATCAACATATGGATATTTTTCTAAAGTCCTTATTCATTGAATACACATTTTTTTTATATTAGAGTTGAGTTTCCCATCAATGCAAAAGATTTAATTGCTTCATTTTAAATGTACTTAAATGTTTGAAAGATAAAATATAATGTTAATATTTTATAAATGTCAAAATCTGTAATTCTGAATTAGAAATGGGAAGTAATGATTGCCTAACTTTGATCAGTTTGGGTCTTCCTATTCTAGATTATTTTATGTGAAATAGAACCCTGTTAAGTTTTACAGTACAGTAAATCTATATTTTCAAATTAAAAATCAAACCAAGATATTGTATAGAACAACACAAATAGGTACTTCACCAATAAGATGCTCAAATATGGAAGGCTGTGCATTACTGTTCAACATTTTTTGAGACTTTTAAGACAAATATTTTTTCTTACCACTCCAGGAAGCTAAAAAGAAAAGAGAAAAAATAGTTCTATTTGGTTTATTTTGGTCGTAGGTCCTTCTATCATCCCTTCCTGCCTTTCTGCATGTTGAAAAACTGCAGAGTAACAATTTTCTGTTATCGGTTGGGAGAGAATCGGTCCTCAGCAAGTACTGCATACGGGGAAGGCCAGTTTAAGGCAGGGAACCAGGGTATTCAAAGACAGGACGGGTTCCAGTGTCCACACCTGTCACATGGCTCAGCCAAGGGTTCACTAAATACCCAGCCAGAAGGGGGCCAGCTGGAGGGGCAATTCCCTATTGTTTGGATTGCCTCAACTGAGAGTGGGAACCCTACTTTTCACCACAATGTGCACTCACTGTGTTTCCGGACACAGTCTGTCACTTTTCCTCGGAAGGGCTGCTCCCTGTGTCCCTTTCTACCACGGTGCTTGGGATGACTGCCTTCACCCTGATTTTAGGATTCATCAGCCCATCGCAGGCCGGAGGGAAGAGTCAAGATGAGAGATGGAATTTTCTGGGAGCCTGAAGCTGAGGGGGGAGAGCCATTGTGGAAAGAAAGCCAAGCCGCACACTCTTGTTTGAGATTCGAAATCAAACCATATCTAATATAAAGCATCTCCGGGTTTTTCGTTGAATTAACTCAACAGAGCCCCTTATTTACTCTGAAGAGTTTGAGTTGTCTTTTCAAACCGAAAGGGTCCTAAGCAGCTGTATGTGGGGCTGTAAACACACATGCACAGGTGAACGCACACAGGTGAGTGTAAGAAATGCTGGGATTTTCTCCAAGTATAGACGGTTTTCCTTTTTCTAAATGATGTTAAACGTCGTTATTTAATGATTAATGTAACCTATTAAACAAAATAATTTGTTAAAAAGCTACCAATTTTAAAGAGTTCTCTCATCTTCAGCACAAGTGTCTTAAAGATACCTCAAGCCTACATTATACTTTGGGGAAGAAAATATGAATTATCCTAGTCTCAATGGGTTTCCCTTCTGCAATGACCCCCAAACTAACCTCTGATTGAACAGAGCTCCCGATGGGCCTTTCCATGTAAGAAGTAGGGCAGTTATGCTGTTTAACTTAATCTCAAAATTTATTTCATCAAAAGGGATAATTTAAAATCTCTCCTTTATGTTCATTTAAAAAGAAAATTTTAACTACTGCTCCAAGTGTCTTTAATGGAGAGGAACAATTTTACATAAAGCAATCTTATATATTATTCTATAATAAGATACTTAAGTCATAAAGTCATGAAAAGATAGAAGATTTTCAGAAAATTATATCCATATGGCAAGATGGCTGGTCACTCATGGCCCATAATGTCACTTATTCTGCATGGCTAAGCAGCAGGGCAAATGTGCAGGTACAATTAGCCACATGCCTCATCTGTGATGGGGTGTCTTTAAAGTGAATCTGGTTCATGGAGAATAAGAGATTCATGAACTCTTTGGGGCCATGTGGGTACATCTGCAATGTGTTTGTTCTCTCTGATGTAATTATCCAAATTGTACTCTAGTGGCTGGTCTTGGGTGGTTCTTTACCTGCAGGCCCCGCAGAGGGCAGGGCTGAGAGGAAGGAATCAAAGGTCTTATAGCACATTATACCATTTCCCACCATAAAACATATTCTCAACCTGCTGTTCAGAGTTTTCTCTAATAAATCTATAATCACTTTTTAAAGCAACTTATGTAAGTTATTTGTAAATGTATTAAAAATAACTGTAAAATGCTTTTGATTGTGTACTGAGTTACCATAATTCAGGTAAAACAGATAGTCTGTCTTTCAAAATATAGATTTCAGATATTTATAAAGGATTATCCATCTATCCTTCCATTCATCTATCTACATATCTATCATCTATTTATATAAGAAACAAAATCACTTCAGTAGGATCTTTGTATTTTTAAAACGTAGCTAGCAACATAAAATATATTAATAACAAAATAAATAAAATACACTTAAAAATAAAAAAGTAAAACTTAGCTAAAACTCAGATATCAAGCATATGTGATACTACGGGGATGATATATCCCTTAAATATGTTGATGTTATACTTTGTCTCAGGCTTCCAGATTCTTAGCTAGTGCAAGTTCAAGAAAACCTAAAGCTGTTTTCCACAGTGGCTGCACAAATTTAGATCCCTTCCAACAATAAATAAGGTTCCCTTTCTCCACATTCTCATCAACATTTTCTCTCTTGTCTTCTTGATGATGGTTATTCTAATGTGTGTGAAATCTTTATGAGTTTGATTTTCATTTTCAATATGATTAGTGATATTGAGCAACTTTTCATGTGCCTGTGGGCTATTTATATATCTTCTTTGGAAAACTGTCTATTCAGTTCCTCTGCCCCCTTTATACTTGGATTGTTTGGGGTATTTTTGGTTATTAGAAACTGTGCACATGACATCAGTCAAGTTTGTGGAGTTTAGCACATATAATCTGGAAAAACAGATCAAAGAATAAAAAAGAATTAGTGAGAACCAGACCAAAAGTTCTAAGAAAGAGGGCACATGTAGCTTTGAGCCCAATACACCTAAAGGAAACCTATAAAGTTTTCTTTCAGGTAGCACAACCCCTACACTGAGGTGGTTATTGTTGGAGCTAATGAACATAAAGGCAGTGAAGAAAGGGGATCATGGCAGAGAATGAACAAGATTTCAACTGTGGTAAGAGGGTAAGAGAGGACACAGAATTGCAGGTTTTTCACTTGGTGACTGAGAGAGTTAGTCTAACACACGGGAAAGGCAGGAAGAGCCAACCTTGGCCGTGTCCACCTGACCAGGGACTCCTGTGCTGGGGCCACTCTGTACGAGCTGCCACAGCCCCTGGGACACGTCAGCGGGCAGGTGGCCTTTCTTTTCAGTTATGAAATCTCCCGATAAGGAAAGATGCATCCAGATTATAAAACTACCTCGGTTGGCTCCATAGTCAGGAGGTTCCAATGCACCAACAACATGTAGGTGACCTTGGTCTTGAGATGACTGTGTGAATGATGATTTCCCTGAGAAGAGCCTGAGAGCATTTTATAAGGAGATAGAGAGTGAATTACGGATTTGGTGGATCCCAGCACTCGGTTTCTCTTGCTACGGGAGCTAGTTCTGGCCCGTGACTAGTTTTGGCCAATGAGATAGGACAAAATACCTTATTTTCGACATTCTTTTTCTCTACTATGGTAATACTCTGCATTTTATAGGCAGTCTCCCCTGTCTGGGATCCTGAAGGGGCCCGTGAGCCACCCAGCTGGCCCTCAGCTCTCAGCACAAGTGCTGCGGGTACTTTCATGCCACTAACATGTGCACTTGAATCTCTGCTTCTCTTCTTGTGGATAAGCCAGAGCTCTTAGCTTGTACAACAAACACATTTTGTTGTTTTAAGGCGGTGGAGTTTTAAGAGTTTAGCCTTTCTATGTAGCGTTGCTGGAATAGATTGAACACAAGAAACCCTTTGTACAAAAAAGTTTTGTGACACGCATCCACCACGAAACCATCACCACCACTAAGATGAGGATCATACTCCCCATTCTTCACAGTTTCCATGTGTTTCTGTGTCATTCCCCTTCCTGTCCCTCCAGGACACCCCCAGCCCTAGAAAGACACACATCTACTTTCTGTTACTAGGTTTGCCTTTTTAAGAATATTTGGAGAAATGAAATCATGTGATGCACTCCCTTTTATCTGAATTTTTTCATTCAGTATAATAATTGAATTCCAACATAGTCACTTTGAGATTCATGGCTGATTCACTCACATAATAGGTGTTTACATTTGACCAACTGTTTTTCAAAGTGTGTGCTACATTTTACACGCTGGCCAATAGTGTGTAAGTTTTCTCTATGCTAGAAAGGATTACACTACATCCTTGCTAACATTTGGTAGGATGAGTCATTTTAATTTTTGACATTTTAATAGGTCTAATGGCAGTTAATTGTGGCTTTAATTTGCTGTTCTCTAATGATTAAGGATTGTAGTTTTCCTCCTTGCTATAGATCATGTTTTCACACATCTGTGCACGCCTGGTCAGTCTGATTAGACACCAGACGCTGTGAATTTCACCTTCGTGGGTGATGGATTTATGTTTTATTCCTACTAATACTGTTGAGCTTTGTTATTAAATCTTGCAAATGATTTTCTTCTTCCTAGTCTGGTTTTAATGTGGTATTAGGCAGGAACAGAAGAGCATTTACTTAGGGTAGGCTTAGTTTCTGGTCACTACGGGAACAAGACCTTTGGAATACTGGCCTCATGCCCGCCAGTTAGTGTGGCGTGAGGCACAGTGTGTAAGGTTCCCTGTGAGCCCCAGGTCCCTTTCCTGGCATGTTCTCAGCGGCTGTCCGGCAGCCCTGGGCACAGACCGGTGCCCTGCAGGGCCTTCCTGAAGGCGTCCGCTACCCCTCTGTTGAGCAACCTTCCACCCAGCGTCCTCGCCAGCCAGTTTGGCCTGGTCGTGCATCCTGCCCGGGCTCCTCACGCCACCTCCTCACACGAGGTTGACTTTCCTGGCTCTGCTTGGGTTTCTCACGCCTGAGCCTTGAGCCTCAGCTTCTAGAAGTGTCTTCAGGTGTAGGATTTCTTTTTCCCCGTTTCTGGGTCACTCTCCTTCACCGCCTGTTGTCGCAGGCCTGGAGTGCCATTGCTTCCTCTGCTGTGCCAGTCTTTGGCGGTTGAGAGACAGGACAGCAGCTCTTGCCTGTGACTGTCTCTTGACCAGGGGATAGACAGACGTTATAGCTGTTTTTGTAATTATGGCATGAGCAAGCATGTCCTGACTGCGGTAGGAAAGGTTCTGTTAGCCTCAGTATGTCCAAAAGTTAGATGTAGAGCACATCATATGCTATTTCCAAATGAGTCATGAACATGTATGTGCATTCTTCATACAACAAGGGAACACGATATAATACATAAAAATCAATACATTGGTCAAGATTGTGTGCAGATCAGGAATACTAAGTGGAAGCTGCCACAGTTTGGGGGTGAAATGGAAAATTTAGGGTCCTGTGGCCATCGCAAAGTTTTGGCTCTAGTTTATACCGCTACAGCCAGCGTCAAGAAGACAGGATGCCACTTCTGTCACCAAGAGGAACAGCTTCTGCCCCTTTTAGGACACACCCACAATCCTCATGTTCTTGGAGTGTGAGGCTGGCCTGAGACCCTGAGAAATGGAGGCAGTTTCCTCTGACACTCGTCTCTGTCGCAGCCACCTTATCTGATGCGAAGGCTCCAGAAACGCGGATCTATCTCACTCCCAGCTTAAGATGGAAGACTTAATTTACATTCAGAGCTCTAGCTAAGGGTGTCTGAAAAAATGCGATATTCAGATATTCATCCTTCCAACTTAGAAAGACAAGAGAAAGAGAAAGGTGGTGAACGTCACTCAACATACTCCTCGCACTCAGTCACTCTGGCTGCTGAAATTCCTGGCTCGCTCCACGAGACAAATGTCCACCTGTGCTGTAAGACGGAGCCAACCAGGGTACCTGTGCACCATCGCTCATCTTATCCACCTCAAAGTAATATCCATCCTCTGCTGATTTGGTCAGAAACCCACCCCACGTCAGCAGTTACAAATGCACCATCTATCATGTATTAGGGGAAAGAAAGAGCATAGCCTATATCCACAAAAAGGCGGAAAAGGAAAAATTCACCATCATTACATGAGGAGATGGAGGGAAATGAAGTTTCTATATAAATACAGATGTATTTGAAGGAAAGGGAGAACATTCAGTCACAGTGTTTCAGTACTCGGGGCTCTAATAATATGGATGATATTATTATCTCACCTACTATCCCATGCTGCCTTGTCCTGTGGCCAGCATCTCATCCGTGACTCACGACGTGTTTCTACCTTTTCTGTCATCACAGGTTATGCGGAAGCTGAGTGACCAAGATAAGGATCCCATAACCTCAAACACACTCCTCCTGACCTGCTTCTTCTTAATAATCAGGATTAACCCCTCACAAAGTACAGAAATCACCTTTTCTTGTGGGTTCAATGGTGAAAGGATCCCAGGTGGCAAGGTGCACTGCACAGTGTCCTGTCACTGGAGGGACGGCTCTTCACCAGCGTCCCCCCGCAGGAGCCGTCCCAGAGCCAGAACCAGCGGTCAGCCAGGCCTGGGCTGGATTTCCTGAGCCGACTGCTCACGTAATCTCTCCATGGGTCCCCCGACGTGTACCAAATGTTGGTGGCTGCGGGACACAGGGTCAGAGCTGCCTCCTTTATACGATTGTGACTGGTTAAGTCATCCTGCTGCACATGGATCGGGAGCTGAGACCACTTTTCACAAGAATGATCCTTAGCAAAGCTTTGGTCCATAACTGGATGTCCGTGCCAGGCTTCTCCAATGGAAGGTTTCCGCAGGCTCCAGCGGGAATCGCCGCCCAATGGAGAGACGGCAGTCCTGCCTTGCTGGGTCGCAGCACCTTTCTCTCTCTGTCTCTGTCTCTGTCTCTGTCTCTCTGTCTCTGTCTCTCTCTCTCTCTCTGTCTCTGTCTCTCTCTCTCTCTCTCTCTCTCTCTCTCTCTCTCTCACACACACACACACACACACATACACACACACTCCATGAGCAGCAAGCAGTCAGAGCAGTAGCTCAACTTCTCTGCTTCATGTCTAGTTAGAACCAGACATTCAGCCAGATGCCCTTCGTAAGCTCCACAACCTCAGTAGATCCAGCTAAGATCATGTCTTCTGGCAACCAAAAGTAAAAAAAAAAAAAAAAAAGGATTATCTTCAAAGCGTTGAGGAAGAGAATGATTCCCAGGAGGAAACACAGAACTAACCCAAGGAAAATAGTGACATGTTGTTTATACATTAAAATGAGGAACTCATAACTTGTGAAGAAACATGGTGAAGGTTGGCAACTGTATGGGATATATTAAAAAGAGTTTTACAGACAAATATAAAAAATGCCAGTGCAAAAAAACAACAAAACTTTATGCAAAAGGAACTCCAAATGGCCAAGAAGTACATGGCAAGATTCTCAGCATCCTTAGTTACCAGGCGAGAGCAGGTTAGGGTCCCCCTGTGCCCGCTGCCCCACAGGCTGGCCAGCGAGCTGGCGCTAGCGTGGCAGCCTCAGGGCTGGCGACAGGTGGGGACAGCGAGCGGACCCTCTGGGCGGACAGGTCAGCAAGCAGAGGCTTATCTGTGCTTTCCTACGACTTAGCAACTCCACGCCAGCTGCGGGCGCTAGAAAACTGCAGACAACCCGGGTGGTTATCAACACTAAAACCGACGAGTCAAGTGTGGCAGGGTCACGGCGGGTCACACGGGTGACAAAAACCGATGAATCGCAGCCGCAGGCCGTGGGAAGAGGCACACACTCCGAGCTAGGAGAGAACACGAGGCTAACAACAACAAGAAACACACCCTAGGCAGAAGGTAAGGCTACAAGCTGATGGCAGCTGAACCTCATCTTGTGAGCGTCTCGTGAATTTCTTCTTGTCATCCCTGCCTGCCCGGGTGCTGACGCAAGGTCAGGAGCTGTATCATAATCGGAGGAATGGAGGCCTTCAAGAGACTGTTATTTATCCGGAAATCTAATAAGTGGTTTATTTCTGCAGTATTTAACCTTTGCAGTGACGATGGCACCCAGCATTTTGCCAAGTCCAGTGTCTAATAACATTTCATTCCGCTTATGAGAAAACGCTGGGGGAAACGAGGCTGGACTGCGCGGCTGCAAGCAGGGGAGGCTGACTTTTGGCATTTCTGCAGGAAGGGTCTGATGGAAAGCAAATGTTTTACCTTCTCCTGCTCTCATTCTTTCTCCTCTCAAATCTGAAGAGGCCCATCTGCATAGACATTGTGAAGATAAATTACTAAATGAATTGTCCTTTGGAATGCTAATAGGATGTCACCTCTCCCCACACTTTCAGGAGACTAAATTTGCACAAAGCTTTGTTGAAGAGAGAGAAGTAGGTGTGGATTTTAACTCAGAAACCCGCTTTCTGGTGAATCAAGCTGAGGCAAATGACTGAGGGAATAGCACTTGATCGACAGATGAGTGGAAATTTCTGGTGAAATCTAGGAGGAAAGATAACCTGAGGCTAATAAACAACCTCCTTGGGGGGCATCAGGGCACCTAGGATTTAGATACTGTGTTGTGAGCTGACGTTCTCCTGTCTCTACTTCGGATTTTCATTTCCCTGACTTTTCAGGTCCTTACAATGCTTTCCTAATGTTTCCATTTCACGGTTACCCCCATCTAGAGGGAAATACTCCTCAGCCTGCTTTAGGCTTCTGGCTTTGGGGGTCACTTCATGGGGACCTGATCTAGCATTTCAAAGAAGTTTCAAATAGTTCACTGAAAGACGCTGAGAAAGGCAATTGTGCTTATAGGACATTATTCTTCACAATGCCTAGTGATTTTAGTCTTTCACGATCTAAGGCTGCGTGGCACACTGGGTGAAGTCCGTATTTTCAGAATGCTTGGTGGTTACTAAAACTGGACATGGGACATGTACATGCATGCTGGATTTTTATAAAGCTATCAACAGGAATTTGAATTTTACCCCTGGTATTCATCACCAAATCTTGCACACACCCATTTTCCAACCAGTAGTGGCTGTTGACTGGAGCAACACTGAGCATGAAAACACTGAGTCAACTTTTGAAAAGACTCCATCGATTCTCTTTCATGCAGGAGCACATCATGGACTCTGGGCATTCCTTACAGTAGCTGATATTTTACAGGTGCTTAATACACATCCATTGTAAAAGAGACAATTAGGCATTTTACCTGTGTTTTAGGCATTCAAAGTTGGTAGAAAAATAGGACTACTAATTTGAGAATTCACAGATTAATTTAGGAGACAAGAAGTATTCAATTAAGAAATGCAAAGTTTCCAGCACTTGGCTATTGTAAATAGTGCTGCTATGAACATAGGGGTACATAGGTTCTTACGAATTTGTGTTTCAGGATTCTTCGGGTAGAGTCCTAGTAGTGGAATCGCTGGATCAAAAGGCAGTTCCATTTTTAGTTTTTTAAGGAAACTCCATACTGTTTTCCATAGTGGCTGCACCAGCCTGCATTCCCACCAACAGTGCACCAGGGTTCCCTTTGCCCCACATCCTCGCCAACACTTGTTTGTTGATTTGTTGATGATTGCCATTCTGACAGGTGTGAGGTGGTATCTGATTGTGGTTTTAATTTGCATCTCTGATGGCTCGTGATGTTGAGCATTCTTTCATATGCCTCTGGACCCTTTGTATATCTTCCTCAGTGAGTTGTCTGTTCAGGTCCTTTGCCTATTTTTTCACTGGGCTGTCTGTCTCCCTGATGTTAAGTCACATAAGTTGTTTATATATTTTGGAGATCAGACCCTTGTCTGAGGTATCACTGGCAAATATGTTTTCCCATGCAGTCAGTTCCCTTTGAATTTTGCTGGTGTTTTCTTTAGCTGAACAGAAACTTTTCAGTTTGATATAGTCCCATTTGTTGATTTGTTCTTTTATTTCCTTTGCCCTTGCTGAAGTATCAGTAAACATATTTCTGCAGAGGATATCTAAAATTTTACTGCCTATGTTTTCCTCCAGGACCTTTATGGTGACACTGCTTATGTTTAAATCCTTTATTCATCTTGAGTTTATTCTGGTGTATGGTGTAAGTGGGTGGTCTAGTTTTATCTTTTTGCATGTTGCTGTCTGGTTCTCCCCACACCACTGTTGAAGACACTGTTTTTACTCCATTTTATGTTCCTTCCCCCTTTGTCAATATACAGCATAAGTGCCTATCAGTGGATGATTGGATCAAAAAACTTTGGTACATTTACACAATGGAATGCTACACAGCAGAAAGAAAGAAGGAACTCCTAACCTTTGCAACAACATGGATGAAACTAGAAAGTATTATGCTTAGTGAATAAGCTAATCAGTGAAAGACAAATACCATATGATCTCACCCATTATAGGACAATAATGAACAAAACAAACAATAAGCAAAACAGAACAGATACATGAATACAGGGAATAGACCTTCAGTGGGCTGTGGGGAGGGATGAGGGGGGCAGGGGAGGAAAAGGCAAAGAAGGGGAGTAGTTTAGTCAAGGAACTAGCACAGAAGAACCATGGACATGGACAACAAGTGGGATTGACTTTGTGGGGAGGTGGGTGGTTGGGGAAGGGGACAGAGGGGAGTAAAAAGGGCATGGATGTAAAACAAAAATAAAATTATATTAAAAAAATAAAATAAAAAATTAAAAATGCAAAGTACCCAAACAACATAAAAGTAGGTGTCAAAATCTAATAAATTTAATATCTTAAAAAATGTGAAGTGGGACTTAGAATTGAGATAGAGAAGATCAGGATTCAAGAAAAATAATAAAATAAGGTGAGTGGCTGCTATTATTTTTTCACTTTTATCAAATAAAGGTTGTTGTTTGACAGGCTTTACTTCAGTATTCAATTAAAATAATGTATCTGACTGTTTTGAATACCTAGACAAAGCCAAAGGTGTTCAGAATACTAAGCAAATAAACCTACAAATACATTCATACACACTTTCATACACAGTACATATATGAACTATAATGGAATGAAATGAATGTATGATTAGTGAAATTAGAGACTTATTAAATGTAGAGGATATTTTCATTTTGTCAAGTTTTAATACAGTACATGAACAAATGCTCACTTTTCTTTACTAATTTCTATTTTTCCTAACTTTTGCAATGAATAGGCTTCCCTTTTATTTAGAGGAAGGCACTATTATTTTTCATTCAACAAGAAGTAAGATAAAAAGGAGATGCCAGCACTTCCTGGAAGGAGTTTCTTAAGCAATGTACTGCTGCTCTCACACTAGGAACTGAGAAATGCCTTCCATAATGTGTTTTGTCGCTCAGGATTTTTCTTTGCTATGCGTGTGTCTCTTACACATAGCCATACATGGGGCTGCGTTCCTCTGCATACCTTCAATTGAGCTTAATTCTGCACCCTCTCCACTTCCGTCGGTGAAGATAGATGGTGAAAGCAAAGTTCTTTCCACTGATCATTTTTATCCTGTGAAAAGGTTAAACTATTCTGCGTACTTCTTACTTCTGATGTTGCCAAGCTGTTATCTGCTCAGTGACCCATTTCAGCCCCAAAGGGCCAACTTCACCTAGGATTTACCACCTTCCGATTTCTGACAGGTTGTGAGCCCCTCAGAAGGGCTGGCTTTTACCTGTTCAGAGAGCGCACACGGGCTCTCTCTCCCGGTGTCCTGAAACACTAGCCTCACCTAGGACGGGGGACACTTCTGTCTCTCCATCAGGGTCCCACACGTGCCCTTGGCTTTGCACATGTCCTGTGTACATCTGTTCCCTCTACTCCATTTATCAGAGCATCATTGTCATGCTTACACCCAATACCGAGGCAGATGTGTTATAAGCCGAAGAATAGACGATATTTCAGAATAACTGGGCCTACATACTAATTCTGTCATGGACCAGCGACGTGACTTTAGATAAGTGTTTGAAAACTTGTTTTTGTAATGGTGGCCAGCCTATGATCGTATTGGAGAATAGAGGTGGAACAGTCAGCACTTGTTTTTACAACCAAATAGCCAGCCAGCGTAATAACCAAGGGCAATCCTAAAAATGTGTTAACTATTAATATTAAAGAACAAAGCTGAGGCTCAACCAACCCCAGGCAGTAATGACAGCATATTGATAACAAAATTCTAGTCACCCACACTTTGGGAGTTCAGTGGATTTCCTATGTAGCTACACGTTAGAAGTTCTTTGCCTTTTAAAATAATTGTTTTTTGTCTGTGGACCACGTATAGAGTACTAAATGAGCACTTTCAGCCAGAAGTGACTATGAACACATGCCAACTAACCTGAGTGACTCTTAACAACTAACACGCTTCTAATAGCCTTTGCTTTTATATACAAATCAAAACCTATGAATATCTGCATCACCTCCACTTTTGGAAATCAAAAGAAGCCTTCCATTTTCACCATTTTCAAATTAGCTTTTCACTCAGCAGAGTTTTCATTAGTCTCTATGAGCCGTGGGGGCATATGTTACAAAATATGGTGTTTAGAAGTTATTACATTGATCTCTACAACTTAAATCTCCGTATATGCAGTAAATTCATCACACAGGTAATTTTAGGTTATTTTTTTCAAATGGTTTTCTTTTTGGATAAGGTAGGATGAGAGGAATAGTAGACTTGTCAATAAAGTATCTGCTACTTTGCCTTTCTTATTGACTTTGGGAACTCAAATACATACATGTGATATCAACCCTCCACATCTCAGGATCCTTAAAACAGTGACACATGCAGCAGTACTTTTTTCAATGAAGTGAAATATTTAATGGTTTCGTGATTGGTATGTGGGGCTCTTTTGTGTGTGTGTGTATGTATGGTGGGGGGACAGAGCCTTATTCAGTTTACTAAGATAGCTAAGAATAGCTGAAAGTTTTTCAACAAGGAAAAAAATTCATATAAGGCATAAAATGGTTGTGAGTACGAACAGTGCTTGAGAAACCAAGATCTCAAAGAGAAGGGAGCTCATCAGAAAGGGTTCCTGCTCATATCCCTGGGACAGGAAGGACTGCTGGGGGTTCTGAGTGCTCTTGCTTGGGATGGTAACGGGATGAGTTTCATGTAGGCCACAGCTGGGGCCATGCAACTGGTTTTATAGAAACCCAGCGAGGGCTTAGCTGCTCCTGTCTTTCCTTGCAGGGCAGGCCCACACAGGGAGGTGGCTAGCAGAGGTCTCCAGCAGGTTTCCTCCGAGACCTCTAACCATCTCCCCAGACCCTGCACAGCGCTGTGGGGGCCCCTGGCTGGGGGCATCGGGCTTCCTGCTACAGAGAGGGCAGAGGATTTGTAACTTTCATTGGTGCCATTAATTATCAAACCCCTTTACCTATGTATTGCTGGCTTTCAAAAATATGTTTTAGGGCACATGTTTTGATAGTACACAAGTATTGTAAGCAGACTGTCATACATTTTGGAGAACGTAGGTAAAAATCCCTTCAACATTTGAGCTTATTCAGTGAGAGAGAGAGAGAGAGAACTAAGGGAGAGAGACACACATTGTTTAATTGTCTATGGTTCCCAGACTGAAAGGCAGCGTGACTCCCAATATTCTTTTTTAACCTTTGCAGGAAAGTGCTGCCAGAAGGATGCACAGACGTGCAAAGAGGGAACTCGGGAAAGGGACTTAGGCCGCACAGGACAGGAAGGCTCCGTTACAGATAGGGTTAGAGGTCCGGACTCATCCCCTTGCTCTCAGTGTGCAGGCCAATGCTTCACAGCTGTCCAATCCAGCTAGTACGGGGAAATAAGAAAACGAGTGTCTCCCTTTACACCCACATTGATTCCACTGCGCGCACGCAGCGCATGGCACGTTCGAACCCGGGGCGGCATGAGTGGCAGCGTCGGTGGCGCGAGGGGACGCGCTGGACTCCCACCTGCTGCTTGGCCCCGACAGTGACTGCAGCCCATCAGCCTCAGGCGAGGGTGACGCGGTTACTGCTCTGTGGGGAAAGGCGGAGGGTGGCCGGCAGTCGCGTCATGAAGGGAAATGGCCTCTTCCATTTGGGAAAACAGTATTGGCCGTTCCCCAATGTGCTCTGCGTACATCTAAAGTCAGCCAAATAAAACATTTTAAGGCCAGAGAAAACTACGTTAGCTAATAATTTAGCATTTCCTTGCACGAAACAACGTGACAGCAGTGCGAGTATTGACCATGCTGATTTTTTTGCCCTAGATTTGGCTGCAACATGCTCGCAATACATTTGGTTTCCTAGGACACTGAGACAGGAAGGATTTCCTGAGGTCATCTAGTCAGTTTTCTGACTCGGAGAAGGTCTGCAAAAGCCCAAACAAAGCCATTCATCACACAGCCCGATTCTCACCTGACCCGGGGGAGGGCTGGGCGGGAAATAACTGCTAGGAAGCCCTGAAAGATCAACCCCAGGTAGGAGAACCCGGCCCCTCAGCTACTGGGCTTGTTCCAACACTGCCATCTTCCATGGTGGCCTGTGAATGTTCTACATAGTGTCCTTCTCAATTCACGGCATCATTGGCTCGAGAATTAGAAGGACCACATGAAAACTATCATGCACGAAAGACAAGTTGAGGACTAGTGTCGTCTATTCATATGTTGTGAGGAGCCCTGTTAACCTCTGGTCGTGGAGCAACGAACGTCTTCTTGTCGCTGGAGACGAACGTGACTGAAGGAGAGTAGGTAACTAGCTGCATAGGGTCAGCGTAGCCCTCCCTGCCTCAGGAAAGGTTATGAAACATTCACTTTTACCCTCTGGAGCAAGGAAATCAAATTGCGAATGATTTCATCAAATTACACCAAGAGGAGAAGGTTAGAAAGCAGTAAACTTTTAATAGCATGAAGCACTTAGGTGTTTTTCCCTGGAAAATTTACAGCATGGACCTGCTCACCCTGCCTTTTTCATAGGTGGTCCAAGTCTCTCAGGTTCAGTCACTCTAGGGTTCAAGTTCAGGCTCCTGCGGTTTCATGTTGAAGAAACAGGAAGTAGAAAGAGAACAGGCACTTGGGGACTTTCTGTCATTGATTGTCATGAACTCTGCCTTATCAGCCAGCACGGGGACCAAACCCAGAGACCTAACAGCCCTTATTCTTCTAGCTTTGTCCCTGAGGTTTGGTCTCCGTGGCTTGTCCTGAGAGCAGTTTTTGTTCATCCTTCAACTTTCTTACAATAAATGTTTCCTATTGCAGTAGAAATGTATTTAGTTATTTCTAAAAAATTCTATACTTATTTTGACAAAAGTAACTGAGTTTGTGAAGGTCAAATAATTAAAAAATTTTCTGTGTTTTTTTTTTTTTTTTGCTGAAGACATGCTTTAAAAGTCTATAATTTGACCTTCACGAAATACCACGTAAACAAAGCTTGGTTACAGGAGTTGGCAAAGTTACGTTCAAAGGAAGAGAGGGTGACAGTTGCACACAGGGACGTCTAACTAAAAGAACAGCCTCGAAGGCAGGTGACTATCATGCCCTCGACCTTGAGCAGCCTGGCTGTCATCTCTTCTGCCTGCAGCCAGCATGTCCCTTATGATTCCTTTGAGAGTGTTCAGTCACAGTAAGTTTACCAGGTAAAAGAGATCAAGATGTAAACAGGACAGTTAAAAAAGTGATGTTTGTTTCTTCTTGGAATCATGGAAGACAATCATTCTCACTGATACACGGTCTGTTTCCTATATATTGTATTGTCCACTTTTGGGGAGAAAGACACCTCAAAAATCACTCACACAACCAGTAACAGAACAATATTTAGCATCTTTTCGTGAAGTAGAAATATTTTTCCTTAGTCCTTTAATTGTCTGTTAGAGTTTACAAGCATGTATATGCATAAATGTGCATGTATGTACATATATACACATGCACACACGTGTATACACATAAGGCAATCATTAAGGGTAAAATAATGTGAAAGTCACAAAACCGTTATAAAATACTTCCCACTTCTATTAATAGTTTAGATTTTGATGGTCAGGCAAGAAAGAATTGCATACACACATATTTGTGTAATACAAAGGGTGTATTAGAAATAATGAAAATAATATTTTTGTATAGTTTGAAAAAATTTTCTAGAGCTAAAGAAAAGCATCTGAATCTGCAGATGAAAATAACTATGATTAACCAATGTCACTGCAATAAATATAATAAAAAAATTAAAAAATAAGGAAATATACTATAGGAAAAACTATGGTGTTATGGGTTGAACTGTGTTCCTTCCAAGATTTTTATATTGAAGTCCTAACCCCCAATATCTCAAACTGTGACTGTGTTTGGAATTTGAGTTTTTAAAGAGGTAATTCAGGCAAAATACAGTCATTGAAGTGAGTCCTACTCAAATATGATTGGTGTTCTTGTAAGAAGAATGAGGACACAGATGCTCATAGAGTGAGCAAGACACTGGGCACAGATGACCATTGACAAGCCAAGAAGAGAGGCCTTGGAAGGACGAAACCCTGGTTCCACCTTGATCTTGACCTTAGAGTTTCCAGAGCTGTGAGGAAGTACGTTTCTATTGTTTAAGCCGATCAGTCCCTGGTGCTGTGTTCCTGCGACTCTAGTAAACTGACCCATATAGACTATCAGAGAAGAAAAATTTATAAAGACTGACATTTGCACTTGTAAATTAAGAATATTTTAATTGTTTACAAATGATACATTTAAAAAAATTATCCCCGTAAAATTGTCATTAAAATACAAACATCAGAAGGTACTCCTTTTCAACTTTTTTATTGCTACGCTATCCAGAAATTACAGAAACAACAAAATAATTACTTTCCCCCATTTCTTACCCTCCCACCATTTCCACTGCTCTTAGGGCTCAGGCGAGGGGCCATCACTGCCGGCTTTTCCGATCCGGCAAACGAGTACCTCTCAGCAGCTCGGAGGACATCACGCATGCACAGCCCTCCTGACTCACGTCCCTTCCTTCCACCCTTGCTTCTTCTGGCTCCTGTGTCTCCACTCCGGGCCTAGCTCCCTCTCTCCTGCCCTTGCCGCCCCGTCAGAGCTCCCGCGAGCACGTTCTCCAAAAATCATCGGCCTGCCTTTACCTCCTTTTACTTTCGCAAACAGAGTTTCTAGCAAGGACGATTTGTTGCCTCCCAACATATAAACACGCGCACTCACTTGTGTTTTTACCTGCGGCACACACACTTCAGGAGAGAGCACCTGGTTTGATCCATGTCACCTACCAACAGAGGTTTGTGGGATGCTGTTACTCAGCCCATTAGATGGAAAGGAAAAGTGCCCGTCACTTGCATAGAACAACTCATCCTTCTCCTGATGTTGTCAAGTCGAGAGCTATTTGGTCTTAGATGAAATAAATAAACATGGATGCGTATTCCAGGAGCCTCCAAAACAGAAAGCAGAACTCAACATGTTTCCATAAGATTTTGCCCTGAGCCTTAGGCTCTCTGAGGCCTAAAAATGCGGTGATTTGGATTTGAATTGGTCCTCTGAGACCCCATAACCCCCTCCTCTGATCCTTACCTGGAAATTTCTTTCAAATAATTGGAACAAACAAACAAACATACAAAAATGCAGAGAAAATTGTGGCTTAGAAAATAACCTAGACAGGAATAGATTTGATTACTATTGCAAAGGAAACCATCATTGAAATTAAATTCTTCTGTGTTAGTGTGACAGTGTTAACATAATGATTTATGCAATATTTAATCCAGTGTTCCTAATTTAATTATTTGATTCCCAGACTATGCAGAGGAATTGCCCTAAAAATGAATATATGTTAGCACATTTTTCTGTTTCAGATTCCTCAGCCATAATTCCTCCTGCTGGTCTTTGTCAAGCACGCCTCTGTGACATTGCTTGCAGGGACCTCAAGCAATGTCAAAAAACTTTCCAAAAATCCATGTTTTATACTGACTAAAAGTTTGACTTTGAGCCTGGAAGGTACCTTCGCCCTTCCTTGAAGCTTCCCAAATGCTGAGCAGGTATTATACGATTGCACACTTCCATAGATGAAGTCTTTCTGTAAGGCAGAGCTGTGAGAACAGAAGGAAGAGAAAAAATCCGAGTTCCTCCAAGCCAGGTTCTGTGTTTCTGCATGAATCCGGCAGAATAATTGTATCTGAGCATTGCATCGCCCTGGGCCATCCCTTCAAGTCATTTTTCAGTGGGAAGGCTCGCATGTTTCAAAGACACCTAATACTTCTAAAATGGAGATGACAAATGCATGCAATCATTTTCCAGACACTTGCGCGCAGCAGTGTAAAATTTGGGGGTAATCAAATCAGGAAACAGTGCCTTCAAGCAATTTCTAGAGACTACGGTGATGATCAAAGCAAGATTCCCGAGTTCAGCAATGAGCTGGTGCCGGAGCTGGGACTCCACGCTGAGTGACGGGCTAGGGTTGTCCAGGTACTGATCTGCCGCGGGCTGCCCAGACCAGCCCTTATAACACTGAAACAGTGAACACGAATAAGTGTAAAAATAATAATTTTCCTTAAATCAAGTACAGTGTTTTACATTATATATAAAAATGATTCTACCTTTCTACAGGGTTCAGTTTTTAAAGTTCTTGTAAGTACGAATAAAAATCTTTAAATGCATCTTTCTCATTTTAGTTTGTCTTCAGATGGAAGGGCAGGGACTGGACAAGGGGGTCCAGATGCACAGCCACTTTTGCAGGAGTTTAGGCTGGTTATGGCGTGAAGGTGGAGGAGGAGATTCATGTCTACGACTTTTACTCACAGATAAAAGTACTTTTGCCACTAAGGGCAGCACAGCTGCAGCCTAAGTTCCGCAGGGAGATTGTCCCTTGTGTCATTGCCACCGTCAAGGAGGCTCCGCTCTAATTACAAATGTGCCGAGGTTTCAGGTCGCCGTTGGCAGCCCTGCGCCGATCAACCAGCGCAGCGGAATTCGGCCCCGTGCAGTTTTCTCTCTGTCCGCATCTCACCTTGAATTGAACAGTTTTCTGGTGCAATTTACTGAAGAATCTGCTCACACTGCATTTTCCTAGGTATTTCTAATTTGCTTTGCTTTGTTAAAAAAACAAAAACAAAACAAACAAAAAAACTACCACTTATGAACACTAAAAAGAAGCGATTGTTCCAAAAACAGATGAGAATCAAGATTTAAGAGCAAAGGGTGCGGTGGGGACTTGAGACCCGTTAGCTGCCTCTCGGCGGGTCCGGGGCTGGGGGCCTCCTTGTCACCCCCCGCCCCCCCCCGCCCCCCCCCGGGGACGCCGCTCCCGCTCGCCTTCGCAGCCCCGCCTGCGCGCCCTCTCTTCACCCACGACCAAGTTTCCGCCCCACGGCCGGTCTCATTCCGGGGACAGCAACTGGTCTCCCTGGGCTGTACCCCATCACGTGAGGGCGGACGCGGCCCAGGGGTACCTGCGGCGCGGGGCGCCCCCAGGGCTGTACCCCATCACGTCGGGGCGGACGCGGCCCAGGGGTACCTGCGGCGCGGGGCGCCCCCAGGGCTGTACCCCATCACGTCGGGGCGGACGCGGCCCAGGGGTACCTGCGGCGCGGGACGCAGATGCGGAACGCGCCAGGGATTCCCGAACTCTCTTCCCCTGAAATTCTAAGCCACCTTCACGCAACGTGCGGAAAGGGTAACGCACTGTCGCCTGCTGTCGTGGGTCGCGCAGGACCCCCGCACGTCTGGCGAATGGGCTGAGGATCGTGCTGGCCACCGCAGGCGGGAGGCGGGAGCGAGGAGAGGTCCCTGCAACTGCGCACCTGTTACGCCGGGAGGCACACCAGCCTGCGGTCCTGCTTCCTTTGTGCTTCCTGAGAACTGGAAATACCAGTTTTTCAGTAGAAATGGTCTCTGCAACATACACAACTGTGTATGAAGATTTTACATCTACCACACATTTATTTTCCTTGTTAAAACTCATGGATATTCAAAGAAGCAGGATGTATATGTTACCCAGTTATATTTTAACTGGGTATAGTTAAAAAATAACACATCTGTTTAATAAACAGCTGGATAAAACTAATCTCTAGATAACTTACTTTTCTGTCCTCTTTTCCAAGATCATCTCAAATGGGATAATTACAACATATTACATCTCATTCTCAATTTTTAAAATACAGAGAAAAAGACATTAATTCACTCTGAGAAATTTATAATACTTTTAATACATTAGCTATGTTTTAATGATATATATTCAGTTGAGTTTAAAAATCACTAACAGCTCTGGTTGGTGGCTCAGTGGATAAGGTGCCCGCCTGCGAACCCAAAGGTCACTGGTTCAATTCCCAGCCAGGGCACATAACCAGGTTGCCAGGTCCGTGGCCAGAGGCAGGTGAAAGGCAACCCTACATGGATGTCCCTTGCCCTCTCTGCCTCTCTCCCTTCCCCTCTATTTGTAAATAATAAAATCTTTTTTAAAAATCACCAACAAAGCCACCACCTCCTAGGGATAAAATTTTAAATGCATTGTTTTGAATGTTTCAAATTTTATTATTATAGTTTTTATTTTGATAAGCATGATAATTACTTTTTTAATTTCATGAAACAATTGCAGTCTGCTTAAGGCAGACGACCTCAGAGGCAGTATCTGTCCCTTTAGCAAGAATAATATATGTAGGCTGGGGCTGCATAGAGTCTGTTTTAGTTGGAACACCTATATAGTTGTGACAGTAACTGAAAATTAACCCACATATTCCCCCAATTATAATATCTTGAAACACTGTAAAATTTGATATTGATTTATATACATTTCCTAACAG
The DNA here is from genome assembly GCA_004026585.1 of Noctilio leporinus. Taxonomy (NCBI): domain Eukaryota; kingdom Metazoa; phylum Chordata; class Mammalia; order Chiroptera; family Noctilionidae; genus Noctilio; species Noctilio leporinus. The sequence goes on from PVIW01000545.1 coordinate 100,170, forward strand.
GATCTGCTTGCAATTGATGTCAACTGATTGATTTATTCATCTTCATTTCAACCATTGTTTGTGCATTGAAAATATACATAGGTGGAAAATATAATTATTTTAATTCAGTGGAAAAAGCAAGGTCTATTAGTTGGTAACAACTGCCCAAGATTTTAAAAGCAAGGTTAAAAATCTATCAGATGTGCCACAGGTAGCACAGTGGGTAAGGCACCAGCCTGCAAACCCAAAGGTCGCTGGTTTGATTCCCAGCCAGGGCACATAACCAGGTTGCAAGCCAGGTCTCCAGCCAGGTCCTTAGCTGGAGGCAGGTGAAAGGCAACCATACATGGATGTCTCTCTCCCTGTCTGCCATTCTCCCTTCCTCTCTCTGTGGAAATAATAGTCTTTAAAAAAATAAAAATAAAATCTATCAGATGTGAATTTTTCAATATTTATAATGTCCCATTATACTGGGCCAATATACATAATGGCCCACACATCACCAAGGCTGTGCATCGGATCCCTGGTCAGGGCACATTCAAGAAGCAACCAATGAATGCATAAATAAGCAGGATAGCAAATCAATAGCTGTCTCTCTTTCGTCTCTCTCTCATCAATAAATAACTTAAAAATTTACATTTGAAAAGTTAACAATATATAACCTTAAGAAAATAACTCCTTAGACTTTAAGATGATATAATATAAATTGCATAAATGTTAAGTATCAAATATTGAATCTCAATGAAAAATACTATTTAATTTAAAACAGTGGAATAAAGCTGAAAATGTGGTATACAGTAACAATTGTTTCAAAACCAACTAACATTTTAAGAAAGGTTATGTAAACATACACAATTTACTAGATAAAGCATGCGTAGAATGAAAATATTGTTTCTGAATTTATTTAACTTTCAACCTAGAGATTTGGGCAATCATTCTGTACTTAAAATCCATTTGGATAGTTTGATAACATTTTTAATGGAAAGTCAGATACAAAAATCTTTGCTTATATCTGTCTGTGTTGCTGATTAATGTCATTCCATTACAAAGTAATAACCCAAGTTGGATGTTCGGTAGTGGGACTGTCCTACCTTGTTCTGCATACTTCATTCTCAGTCGATCATGCGTTAGTGACTCTTTTGACCAAAGAAAAAAAATCATATTGATTGTTCAGAAAAAGGGCAGAATTTCAAAGAAAAGTGACCCATGGCCTTTAAACTCAAAATGAAAAAAAAAAAAAAGGCCAGAATTTAATCAGTCAGAGTTCAAAGGCTTTCTTTTTCTATAATTGCTTGAATTATTTTATTGATTAGATTTTTAGGCATACGTGGGTACTTTCTGATAATGCTACATTGAGAGACTGGCAAGAAGGAAAAGACTCAACACACGAAAAGGTGCTGATACCGAGAACGCTGGCGGAGACTATAAGCCGTTGCAGTCGCTTCCACAGTGACTCAGAGGGAGTGCTGTGCGCTACCGAGGGTGGCCTCTGGTACAGGTAAAGAGATACACCTTTAATGAAATGGGACCATTTTCATGGGTTCTAGGCTGACGCAGAGCTTTGTTTCATTCGGGTTTCACACCCCTGTAGAGTACTTTCAGAGGCAGCAACTCACTGAACGAAGCTAAAATGCTGCTCTTGAATGCTTTCTCTCAGTAAAAATTAAGTGTTTCAGTTTCATAGTCAATGTAATTGAAGTGTCTAACCACAGTTTACCCAATGGCAAACAGACTGCCAATAATTATCTTTTACGATTGCTGTGAGGTGTGTTGATAATTAATCACAAGGAATTAATACACCTTGATCATTTAATATCCAGTTGTCATCATGTAAAGCTACAATCACCTTCACAATCAACATTCTCTAGTTTATTGACTCAATTTGCTTAGATACAAGTGAATAAAATAATATGAAATAAACTTCAATATTACTCAATGTGCAAGTTTAGCTTGATCACTGAAACAATTTGGTTAATTAATTTGACTAATTAAATTTGTAATGTGATAATATAGTCTATTAAATATTAAATAATTACCTATATTGTATAACATGATAATAAAATCATGAAGTCACTAAATAAGGTATATTTTATCATTCCTCTATGGGGGTATTTATAAAATACAAAATGCTGTACAATAAATTTAGCAAGTTGAGGCAAATTCACATACTGTAATAGTCACTATTTTATTTATTTGTAATTTAAATTTTTTTCTAGTGGTGTGATTACAGTTTATTTATTTGTACTGAAGTGTAGTTGCTTTTAAACAGTTCCATGCCATTTAGTTCATCAACAGTGCTACGTATGCACCACCTTTATCTACCTATAAGATATTTCTCACAATATCTGAATACATTTGTAGCAAAGTTTAGAATTCATGTAATAAAGCTACAAATACATTAAAATCATCATGAATTAAGAAATTCCATAAATACTTAATTCTGATTATCATCAACATTTCTCCTTAATATGTGGTAGCAAAAAGAGTTTTTAAATTGGAAAGAAAACTAATTGTATGCAATCATTCAACTTAAGAAACTATGTCTTCTCATGAAAAGTATTTAAACTTCAATGAAAATAAATTGAGAAGTCACTTGCATGTCATATCAACATTATGAAAATACATATTAACATTTACCACACACCGAAAATCCAATCATAATTATATTTACCCTAAAACATGGCCTATGTTTTATTTCTAATGCATTTTGATCTCATGGTTTTATTACCAGCGCCATGTGGATTATATTTGTGATGTGTTTTACTCATTCCTCACCTGAGCTTTGGGTAGGGGGATTGAGTGTGGGAGGTTGTCCAAGGACAGTTGGTTTTATAAGATCCAGTAGGCAGACAATGACCTGAGAACCACTGGTTTTCAAGTTGGAAGAATGGAGCTAAGAATTAATAACAAAGAGGGACCGAGAGACTGGTGTTGCTAGTCAACTTCTTTGACTAAGTGGTTGATGTTCTCCGGCATTGAGTATAAGGTTATATTATTGGTTTATTATTATTGTGTGCTCTGTTTCATTTGTTGTTGCTGAACCTGATGGACAGATTGCAGAGAAAAGGAGAAAAGAAAACAGCAAACGAAGGGAGGAAACGGGGGCTCTGGGTTGCAAGAATATTGGACTTAAAAAGCAACGAATAAGGCAACTGAAGGGACAGCAAAAAAGGTTTAAATTCCAGGTGGTCTGTAAATAGCATGCATTACATAATTTCTACCTACTTTAAGAAGCAGAGTTACAATTCATATAATGGATACAATTAAAAGAGGACCTGAAGGTGAGTCCCTCTTTTACTGTGCTAAATTAGGGCATTTCCAGGTGTGAGAAACTATTTTGAAAAATCAGGACTCTGAGTCTGCACATTACAGAGCACCCTTTTAGATACCAGTGTATTGAATATGGGAATGCACTCTAAAATTAAGGACAGCTATAGAGGAAAACTTGCTATAAATAGTTGAAAAGGTGTTCAAGAACTTGCAATATTAACTGCTGAATAAAGGGCATTTTAAAATTTAATCTATGTTTGCACACTTAACACACCTCTGAGGAATAATAACAGCAATTGTTACATTACTTAAAATTGGAGATAACTTTAATTTATTATAATCAAGCTGACTGTTATTGCTGCTTAGGCATTCCTATGTACCTAGTTATTCATTATGCATTTTCATATTCTGGAGAGTAAGAAAATTCACTGTGTGGGTGAGTGGATTTTGCTTAAACACGCAGCAAAATTACACTATTACAACGCAGCAAAATATGTTTATGCCATGGCTGCATGACCCACAATGACAGAGGAGGATTCTAACTTTGATTTCACCACAGTTCTTGTGAATGAGGAATGTTTTCCATGTTATTTAATCAATGAGCATCATCTTTAATTAGAGGTGCATTTTCTTTGCTGATAAGAGTGAAAATCATGTCATAACTAATATATTTTAGAAAATCCCCTTTTTATTATTGACAACAGAAATATATTAAATTTCCAAGAGATTACTTATAAATCTTCCTTGTTAATTTTAATGAGTTAGTAGTATTTTACTTACTGTTTAGATGACCTCACCTAATTTTACTTAAGTGATTCCATTTATGTTACCTATTAGAACGCACACACATACAAGTCAATGTCTTTCTCACACACTAACATCCTCAGGTCGTACTGCTTGTGAGGGTCAAGAAACTGTGGAGAGCAGGTGGTAGTTTTAGTTAGTATTGTCAGAGAAGACCTCAATGAAAAGATACAGTAAACTAGGTATTTGCTGAACAGTTTTTTTTTTAGTGGTTATTCTAGCACATAAGTTGGAATCTAGAGTTAGGCCAATAATGATACTCTACATTTGTTTTTAGTTGAATAATTATTCTCATAGGATCAGTTCATCAGTTACTTTTCTTTATAATATAAAATGGCACCATTATTTCTAAAATTTTAGCACCCTGTAACTTTGCTTATTAATATATTTTAAAAGATTTTTTATTTATTATCTTTAGAGAGAGGGGAAGGGACAAAGACAGAGAGGGAGAGAGACATCCATATATGGTTGCCTTTCACCTGCCTCCAGTTACAGAGCTGGCTGGAAATCTGGCTTTCAACCCGGTTACGTGCTCTGGCTGGGAATCGAACCAGTGACCTCTGGGTTCGCAGGCCGGTGCCTTATCCACAGTGCCACCAGCCAGGGTGCTTATTAATATTTTTAATAACATAAAAATACTAATGATAAAACATACTAATAGCAAGCATAATGCATTATTAAAATTACAGAGAATGTAAGAAGTGTGTAATGAGTTGTCCACTGCACATTTATCAATACAATTACTGAAAATGACAAGTAAGGGGCAGGCAAGAGAAGAAATATTTCAAATAAACTAGATGTAAAATGCAGTGCAAAGAGAAATCCATGCAGACATGGTATTTCCTCTCCATAGCCTGGACTTAGCATAATTGCAAGAGAGTTATGGCATCTATTTTTAGAAAGTTCTTCTGGGAACCGAGTCCTGCAACATTACTATTAATGTTATGCTGATGCTGATGTTTGTACATTTGTTACTTCTTTTGGTTAGTTACACTGCATAAACATTCAATGATATAAAAATGATCTGGAGAAGTGGTTTATTTTTGGGAAAGCAGCACTGAACACTTTTAAAAGAGGAATGCAGCAGGTAAAACTGAATATATCTACCAAAAATCTTATCGTAGAAACCAAATGTTTAGTTTTCAAATTCAATCCTAGATGCAGGCCGGGAAACTTCACTTCAAGCTAGCCACTCAGGTCTGAACATTTTACCAACTGGGGGCATCAAATGCACATTTAGAAAATTCATGTTCAAATGGAGGCTAGCAGTACTAGCTTTGATCATTTCAACATATGCAAATACCAAGTCTTTATGTGTACAACTGAAACTAACGTAATCTTACATGTAATTTCTATGACAATTTTTTAAAAGCCAAAATATTGATATTTTAATGTTTTGTCAAATTTCTCTTAAAGGTATAAAATAACACATCGTCTCCCTGAGTATTATGCAACATAAAAGATCAATTTACTAATTATGCTCCAAAGAAGCATAAATCATAAAATAAAAATGTTCATTTAGGAACCCCTATTTTAGTAAAATAACATTTTAAAATCAATTAAATTAGTGACATTAATATAATCATTAAAAATTTAAGCATTTGTCCAACATAATCAGAATTGTTCTGGGGAGATTCTTGAGTAATATGCTGATTAATTTAATTTTAGGTGATTTACAACATTTTTATTTTCACATTTATAAATGAAACTTTGGATTTTAACGTAATTGTAGATTCATATTCAGCTGAAAAAATAACTATGAATCTAATCCTGTGTGTTCTTCCATTTCCCCCAAGAGTATGTTCACATCGATACGGCAAAGACAGGGGACACTCCGGCCACTGCTCACTAGATACCTCCTGCTGCCTTTTGTCTGAACATGAGTCTCGCTCTCAACAGCTTTCTGTAAAATGAACTGCAAAGGGTTGAGAGCAGAGGTCTTGTTCATATTTGACCTTTTAAGAGTTTCATCAATGCCTCCAAATAGAGCCTCACTGTTGCAAAGAACAGAAACCAGTCCAATTATTTTGAGTCCGAAGGGATATTACATAAATAAATACTTGTCAAAATAAAATCCAAGCAAGAAAAGGAGAAAAAATAAGAGTAAAATCAAAAAAGGAACTAAACTGAATATTAAGACTATCAGGAACCAAGAACATTTTCTTTCTACTAATTAATGGCTTCTTGCTCCATCATCTTTTCCCTTCTGTCCCCACTCCACCAGTGTGTCAGCTTTGCTCTCACATGACCATACAGGCAAGTCTGGACCTCAGTGTGAAAGACCTTTCAATTCAAGGGTCTCCACTTGTAGGTTCTGTCTTTTAGTCCAAATTAGCAAGAGATTATGAGCCTGGTTGGCCAACGATGGAGACTCTGTGGTCAGGCGCCCCTGGAGAGGGGTGAATACTAACCTAGTATGAACTCCTACATGATGTGGGTAGCAAGGCTTAACTGGGAGAGGAAGGTGTGCATACATAGAATTGGACTATGTTTACTTTCTAGAAATCAACTGCTGCCGTTTCTACCTTTACAAGTCATGCCGTCCATGCATTGGCTTTCACGTGAAGACGTGAAATAGAAAACATGTCTATTCATGTTATTTTGTCTGTATAGCCAGTATGAGAGATTGTGCCAAGGTTGGTGTATTTAAGCCAGAATTTAGTGGTACAATCTGGGGAATTATGTGAGTTTATGATAAAAATAATTGTCCTTTTATATGCTTTGTAGGTTTATTGGTGTAATGGTTTTATTAGTCTTTATTTGCTTGGTTATTTTATATTATTGTGATACCAATAAGCAATTAGATGAATGTAAATGGACATTTTATTCATAGACATCCTTACAACTAAAATGTAAAACCTCTGAAAGGTTTTACATTCATTTATTTCATTCAATTACCTCCATTTATTAGCTATATATTTGATGGCTTGGAACCCTTTTCAGACTTAGAAAAGATATGTGGAATACTAGTAACAGCTTTTTAGAAGGCACTGTCACATTTTTCTTAAAAATAAGAAAAGACAGACATCTATAAAAAATAAAAGATTTGATTCTTTTGAAGTACACCTAAGAACTTTTACTTCAAATTCCTAAGTGTATATATATACACATATACATATATGTATATGTATATACATATACATATATGTATTCCTATATGTATATATACATATACATATACATATACATATACATACATATATCATTCATTTTCTAATTTAAACAAATTCTATAAAATATCACTTGAGGTTCACTAAGGATATATCACTTATAACTCTTAGTTAAATATCAAAGTTTTGGTATTTGATAAGCCAAAGAAGGAAAATCTCTTCTTTTGTCTATAAGTGTCTTCCTACCTACACGTAAGTTCCCGTCCATGTCTTTCTTGTGCTTAAATATTGTATGAAAGTTTGCCACTGTATTGTAAGTCTGTGAGTTATTCCTAGTTGAAGCAAGGAAAACACAATAGCAACTACTGCATTAATGAATCTAAAACCTGTACCTCGCGATCAAGCGACTCTGAGATCTCCTAGGACTGTGTTTATCCTCATGCCATCTGCAGAAAGAGCCATTCATCAAGTGCCATTCTTCGTCCCAGGAGGTTCCCTCTTACCAGTAGTAGGGTAAGTCCTACAGTAGTAGGACTATCAGCCTCCTTCTGAACACCAGGGCGGTTCGAAGGGGCCTTCCGAGTTCAGAGCTTCCTGTTAGAAAGCAAATATGTGGACACATTTTTCTCTCATTTGAGGGAACTTACGGCTTGAGTCTGAGAAGGAAGGAAAACTGTAATTTTAAGAAGTACGTCTTTCTTTTAGAGCTTGGGTCAAAGAATGTTGGATGATAGATGCCTGCTATTATTACTATTACTAAAATTATGTTGATCAATAATTTTATAAAAAGCTGGACGTTTTATTCTAACAGTATTTTTGATGTGTTGTTAATAAAATTCAAATTTTATTCTAATATAATGAAACTAAATCTATTCATTGTCTACTTGGAGCTAATGCAATTATGAGTCACTTTTTAATAATAGCAAAAATACAAGGCAGTATTTACAACTATAGATCATGGCAAATATCCATGCAAAAGAATGAAAATATCCCATTTGAACCCCAGCACAGATTTAAAACGCAAGGTGTCAAAGCCAGGGAGAAAGCAGTACTTGAATCGAAATCAGGTTGAACTTAGACACCTGAATAGTGAAACCAAGTTACGCTAATCCAGTGCATTTGCCTAGTTGTGCCTTCCAGTTCCTTCTGCCTCGCGCACGCAGACAAGACGGTTCCTGCCTGCGACAACACTCCTGAAGTTATTGGCTTTAAGTTACTTTGCCTCCTTTAAGTGCGGCCAAAGCCTTCTGATCGGTTTGGTTTCCCAGCGAGCTTCTGCTGCGTCTTGCATTTTACGGTTATTCAGTTTTGTTTATATCATGTAAAAGACGCTACTAATTATCTTACCTACATGCAGTATGAGACTACAGTTCGTAAGTATTTCAAATTACCTCCCCTCTCCTTTCAGCACACTACACTCTGTAAGGACACAGCCAAGGCTAGGATTCTGTCTCTGACGGTAAATGCCTCTGAATTTTCCGGTCACGCCGGTTCTTGATGTCCTAATGTCTGACCCAAATGAACTTTGTCCTTGTTCTGTTTACGACACAGTCCTCCCACCTTTGTTTTCTTCTTCACACTTACCATTTCCTGCTCTTTCACTAGTGAGTGTTTGTTTCTTTCATGGAAATGTTTCAAATGGTTCATGATTATGCCAATAAATCAAATATTAAGCAGAGAATATAAAGTGATATAATGGCATAAATCTTAGTTGAGTAATTCTTCTGACAGGTTAATATACAAACCATGATCAATCTTTAAGCATTGATATAAAATTAAACAACTTACAAAAGTTTTTAGAAACATAAAGTGAGACTCTCATAATTCTCAAAGTAAAAGTATCTACCTGAAAAATAAACTGGGTTTTTTATTAGTCATATTTGTTTTCAAATAACTTAAAATAGTTTATAATTTTGTGAAGGGCTAAATGTAAAAGAGATAGCATATACTATTATTGCTTACTGTATTTGCTTTAATAGATGTTTACAAAAATGTTTTATTAGTGTTTTTCTTCTCTCTAGCTTTATTTTCAAATTTCCACTGTCTAGTATGATTGCAGCCTGATAATACTGTGTGTTTAGGAAAACAAATTCACATGTATGAAAAGCAATGCAAAGTAACAGTGAAAAATGAATGAAAATTATTAACAAGCATTAATAGAGGATAAAGTAAATTCTACTTAAAGGATATCGAGCCAATTATAGGGAATTTTTTTTTACCTAGAGTTTTTTTTATAACTTTATTCTAGTTTTTTAGTTCTTCATCTGTTTCATCCTTTCTCTTCCCTCCTTCCCTCCCTTGCTGTCTTTCCCTTGCTCCTCTCCTTCTTAGGCATTTCCTACATTCTCGCTCTTTTCCTAGACTCTGGGTACAGCACTGGTCACGGAAGCGCGCTGGCAGGGCCAGGGCTCCCCTGGAACGCGGGCAGCGGGGAGGACGGAGGACGAGCAGCGCCCACGGACAGCGAACGGCGGCTCCGTCTGCCCTTTGCCCCGACGTCTCGAACCAAGTGGCGAGCGGCAGGTGCTGGGGACGCGGGTGGACTGCGGTCACTCCAGTCGGCTAGAGCTGTCGGTTGAAAAAGACCCGAACACCCGCGTTGGGGTGTGGGAGAACCACTGTCCGGTGAACGTCCGGTTCGCGAAGGCCGGCGGGACCTCAGTGGCTGTGCAGCCACTCGGGCTGGCGGCGGGCGGCAGACCCGCACCCGCACGAGGACCGAGCGCTCCCCACAGCCCCGCCCACGACTTACTGGTCACCTGCCGCCTGTAGGGGTTCTGTCCTCTGCCACCCCTACTTACTGTGTACGTCGGCACTGAAGGTTGGGTCCCCATAGCCGTTAGATCCGCACGTTATCCAGCTACCGAGTTTTAAGTAGGTTCCAATGCGACCACATTTGTGTCACTGTTTCTGAGCAAAGAGCTAATGATGAATTTACCTGGTTCTGTAAAATTGCCGATTCTTATGACCCTAAAATTTCTGTAGCATGAAAGCATATATGTGTGTATAAATATACATGTGTTTACATACATACATACACATCTACAGTATTGCACAGTGGCAGTGGGTATGGTTTCTCTTTATTTCATGAAAACCCTGAATTCTGTGCTAAATGCAATGAAAATGCATGTAGAGCCCTACATGCATTTAATCTAATGAATTACTACTCGCAGGGGTAAAGCGTGTATCTAATGAAATACTATTTTGAAGCTAATTTTCTGGGTCAACATTCAAGCATCACAAACCAAAACCTTCTGTCCCTGCATGTTCCTGCTGACACTGCGACAGACGCTGTCCCCCAAGGTTCTGACGCCAGGGGTTTGTGGGGAAGCCATCACCCCCCTTCCCCCGTGAAAACCAACGTTCAGGGCACAGTTGGCAGGCACTCTGTGGGCCGCCGGGGCTGTGAAGCACTCTCAATTTGGATTGACTTTCTGGTGGGTGATTTTAGGGCTGCAATGTCCTTGCACACTTCCAGGCCCAGCATTTGGAAATGTCACTTAAATATATGCTTCCAGGGATGGTCTTCGAGTGCCTTTCTCCCAGTTGACCATTTTTTCTTGAAGTGTCTGGTGAAGAGCCAAGTCAAGCCTCTGGGTTTTATATTCGGCAGATTGTAGCTTTCTTCAGATTGAAGAAAACACAAAAAGCCAAGAATAAATGTGAAAAAAATTGTTTGAGAGGCAGGAAGGCAGGTCTTTCTCTGCACATAGATATTCTTCGAGAATATAAAATATAATGGCCAATGCCTCTGCAGTTGTCAGAGTTAGAACTAAAAGCCTGTTGTTCCCTAGCGGCTTCTATTTCCCAATAATCTTTATGCCGAGCCAAACAGAAAGAAGTAAAATCTGTGAAGGGCTAGGACTGGGTGTGTGTCATTCTCAAGCATATTTTGAGTATTTTAGGACTTCAGTGGTTGTTTTAAGAATTATTACCAGACACTTTTATGAGTCTCATTTTAATGTTATGGTCATGAGTAATCCATTTATTATGGCACTTTAATTTATGTTGACTCTTTAAATTTTGAATTAAAATAAATGTTACTGTGGCTGGTGGCACAGTGGACAAGGTGCCAGCCTGAGAACCCAAAGGTCACTGGTTTGATCCCCAGCCAGGGCAACATAACCAGGTTACAAGCCAGGTCTCCAAGCCAGGTCTATAGCTGAAGGCAGGTGAAAGGCAACCATACATTGATATTTATGTCTCCCTCCCTGCCCCTCTCCTTTCCCCTCTCTCTAAAAATAATAAAATCTTTTTTAAAATAAACATTAATTTATTAAAGAAAAGGGCTCATCTTAGAATATTTTATATTTATATAATTTAATGTTTTTGCTTGCTGAAGGGAGCAACTATCTTATATCTTCTAATTTGCTAATGACAGAATACATCAGCAAAATTAAACTTCATAGACTGCGGTCTTTCCTATACAACAGTGAATTATAATGTATTTAAATATATGTTGGAGAAAATCAAGCTATTTAATTGGCATAAACTGAGAGGGGAAAATTAGAGTACAATATTACAGGGCCCTGCCTTTCTTAAGGCTGGGGGTTAGTGAGTTATTTTATAATTTCTTATATTCTGTTAATATAGTATGTAAGATTCCAAGTGTGATCATTAAATAGAGGCTGTAATTGTCAAACTGATAAAGGGGAGAAACAGAAAGAGGAAAATATTACTGCAAATGAAGACCAATATGAATAAGCATAGAATGGGGCTAATGAGATGTGCCAAATGAGATGCTGAAATATATCCTGGTATGCCAATAATCACCATGAATATGAAATCCCCTGAGCGGGTATACAATGTATGTTTTTATATAAAAGCCAGGATGTCAGGCAGTGTAGACTTCAATTCAAAAAGCATTCTTAAGAATAAGAAAATATGCAATAAGAGTTTTAATTCATCCTGAGTCCTGATGAGATCAATTTATAAAACTCAATTGTGTTTTGATAAATGCTAACCACATACAGTTTAAACAGTGAAGACACAAGAGAGCATCAACAAAATCTGGAAATATTCTATCTTAAATAGTAAAACTAAATATTGTCCATTGGCTCTGTACTGTGAAATGTAACTAAAATATACCCTCTCCTGCCCATCTCTGTCAACATTGGTCAGGTCATTTATTCCTATCTGCCTCACTATTTGTCGAAAAACCTATTATGTTGTCTTTATTATTGTAGGTATCATTTGAATAAGTGTGTTATTTTGTGACCGTCATTATGATGAAATCAGTAACATGTGTTTTGTAAATAAACGCAAGGGCTCTGTACGGGGTGGAAATTCCCTGCTATTCCCATATCCAGGGCACTTCACGCTTTACCCCTGCGAGTCTGTCTACTTCCCCTGGCCTAGCCACCTTCCTCTGTTCCCTGCGCTGGTGTGGCCTGCTTTCAAGTACCTGAAGGATTTATACCCTTTGCAACCCATTTTACCACCCCCCTCTCCTCCTTTTTTGGAGAATCATCTATTCACATCCCAAACAGACAAGGTCAGATCTAGGGCCTGGAATGAAAAACCAGCAACATCTGACCCTGAATTCCTGAATCTTGTGAAGAAAATGATCCACCTTTAGTCTTTAAAAATGGTTTATTGCAGAATAATGCCAAGATACATGTGCAGAGAAAGGGGTGGGCAGCTAGTCCCTTGGCCATTTCTGCAACTTCTACACTATCTTAGGACACAACCCTCAGCCAATCCCTCTGACGATGTTAGCTGGAGGAATTGCTGACCGTTTCCAGGTCCCAGGTCCCTGGGATCTGGCCACGGACTAGCTGTGACAGGGTCAGGCACCCGCACCCCATTGCATCCAGTGGGCCTACAGGCTCGGTGACGTACAGGTGGTCAAAGCCGAGTTCTGCGTGCAGGTCCCCAGACATCTGCGAGCCATGGCTGCATCTGCCCGTGTCTGCTGGTGCCCTTTGCAGCTGCTGGGTGCGGCTGTTTTTGCTTCAATGGCCAGTCGGCTCTTAGTGAAGACCAGATCCAGCCACAGCTGGTGACAATATCAACACTCTTCTAGTGGGTTTCCCTCCAGCAAATTCTGCACGACTTGAGCCTTGCACAGCCTGACACAAGTGCTTAACAGCTGTTTCTCCAGGCAGACCAAAAGCCTCACCAGTTCCCACTATGGTCTCACAGAGTAGAACACGACTCTCCAAAAGAACGCAAACCTTGAAACCTTTGGAACTAATGCCACCTGTAAAAATGTCTAATATGTACACCCGAAGACTTTTTGAGTTGTTTGCTCGCGTGCTTACACTGTAGTCATCGCCCTGGGAGACCTTTGCTGGGAACGCTCAGCCTCAGGACAGATAGCTGTCTCTGAACCCTCCCCTCAGCTCAGACGCAGAAAGTTAAATTCCTCTGTGCTGAAATTTGGATCAATAAATACTGCATAGTTAGATGTTCCCTTTTACCAATCATATCTCAAAAGTGTATTTCATTATTTCCATGAAGTCAGTGTATGCGGGATAGTCATAAACCACATATTTTGGTTATTTTATGCATATTCACCAAAGAAAACCTATTGGAAGAGACGCAGTAAGAAGGGACAGTCACAAGCCTTCAACGGCACTCCATGGTGCCAGCTCTCATCAAGGGTGATGGGGTCAAGGCTGGGTTAGTCGGCTTTATGGGACTCATAGGTGGTTCTGATTATATAATTATGCTTGAGAAGTATAAATGAGAAACTCCTTGGACAAGATAATTGTCTACACTTAGTAAATGTAAAATAACAAGAAAATTACCATGTGTCTTCAGCAAAATCTTCTTTTAACTGAATTGTTTTAAGACACCTAATTCAAACCCTTCTGTAAAAAGCAAATCCTCCAAAATGTAAATATGATCTGTTCTTCATATTATAGTTACATGTAACATATACTGTGTAGAACAGATACTTGTATTTGCTTCCATGTATATCAATACTTCACCATCAGTCTTGATGTTTCATGAGTGGAACTAAGTCTGTAGTGTTTAAACACAAGGCTGCTTTCTGTCATGTTGAAATAGTCTGACTTACGACAATGGGAGGTAGTGTTTCCCTTACCTGGCTTAGTGTGTTGCTATTGCCATTTTACACCACCCTCAGACTTGAAGGCTTAAGAGAGCAACACATTTTTTTATTCTCACCGGAGGCCATTTTCACATGCTTTTTGAGAAAGAGGAAGGAAGAAAGAGAAAGATTATGCTAGAAAAGCATTGATTGGCTGTCTTCGCATGATCAGAGCTTAGAGCAGATGAACTGGTAACTTAGGTACCTGCCCTGACCAGGAATCGAACCCACCACCCTTTAGCTACTGGAGGGTGTTCCAACCACTGAGCCACATTGGCCAGGGCAAAACACATTTTTTATCTCCATCTGGGTCATAAATATGATTTTCAACATTAGTGATTAACTTTTTGCTATGGTGTGCAGAGGAATACTTACTTCCCACAAATTAAATTGTGCTAGGTAAATTAAGGAAGGGTCGGGGTTTGCAAATCGATTTCATATTAAAGAAAGCAGATTACCATATTGGATTTTCTCATCTGCTGTAGAGACTCTTAGCTAGACTCCCTCATGGGGAAGAGAATATGAAACAGCCAACTGCTCTCACTAGAGAAGTGCATTAGGACATTTTTCAGAAAAATTAAAAGAAAATAAATAAGAGCAGTGCCAAACTATTCCCATTGAGAGAAATCAGAGTAAATCGATAAAAATTGTACGGTGGCACCTGACACTGAAATTATAATTTCCAGCTGATTCTCTATATTCTGCACGGGTAGAAACTGACACAGAGAGTTAATGCTGGAGCCGTTGGAAAACAAATGTACCTGTTATTAATTCATGCTTCATCCTCCAAGAGGAAAAGAACAAAGTCATTCATTTGAACCTGAATGTCAGCACTTAATCGATAGAAAGGGAGGAAACCTGGGGGCTTGGGACTATTTTGCAACTTCTTGCAAGTATAAAATTATTTCAAACTGAATGCTTTTAAAAACAAAGGTGGGGGATTTCCTAAGGTGCCAAAGCATTCTCAAGGGTTTAAATTTTTATTTTCTAAAGGGTTTAAATTTGTATTTATCGAACATAAAAGGGAGCTATTGGTTAATAAGTAAATACATGAACTCATATACACACACGTATATAAAAACCTTTTTGAAGAGACTGTGTTTTCTGTACATACTTTTCTTCTGTTAAATTGTCAACATCGTGTTTTCAATATGTGTAACTTCCTATGAAATCATTTTCCTTTTTTTGTTGTTAAACTGTAGCTGTGTGTGTGTGCATGTATAAAGAATATTATGATGCTGGTGTTTACATTACAATCACTCAAATAAAATCTGGTACTTTCATTTTCACATACTAAAGTCAACTTCTTGGTTTTCTTTAATTTCTTTTTAATCCCCCAGCATAAGTGTATTTTAAAGTAAGAAACTGTTCATCAGCAAATTGAGGGTCACCCACAAATCTCACCAGAGCTGTTGGAAATGCCTTCCTAGAGCAATGTTGCCAATGAAAAATAATACAAAATGTCAAAATCTCAGTGTATCAAAACTATTATCTCATAAAATCCTCTTAATTAAGTATTCTGCGCCAAAAGGAACGCTAACTTGATTCAAGCTGTCATGTGATAAGAATATGACTGGTCACAGCATTTTGCTCTCTGATGAAAAGTAGCCCCTTTCTCAGTGTAGCCTTCAAAGCCACAGATGAAATACCAGCTGCTGACAAGTAAATAACCAGCAACACTCAGTCACTACTGAGAAATCTCACATGTGAGTGAACCGTGTGCAATTCCCTTAGAATAATTCCATCAACAGGGATACCATCACTGCTTTTATGACAAAAGTGAAGATTTTAGTCAGCACTGATAGCTCTTGAGCTTCCTGTTTAATTGCTCTAAAACTGTCAATGGGTCATTTATCTTGAGAACCTATTTTTGCTGTGATTTTTTATTTTGACAGTCAGCCACCTGTGCTTCCTTGAATCTGATCAAACAGAAGAAAGACTCTCCACTCTTAAATAGTTCTTTTCTGATGCACTACAGCTAATGCTATCCATACATTCCTCAACGTCTAATGTATTTTCTTTAAAACTACAAATCACCATAAATATGCTAATATTGTTTTTAAGAGGCTCAATAATTTTAAATTTCAGATTTCTTATGTGGTTAGGCCTCATCATTTTCACTAAAAGGTATCTGAGAGTGTAATCTAAAAATTCAAAGTCAGTAATTTACCTCCTGTATGCTGTAGAAACATAAACCAGCAGAATTTCATCCCCCTTACATAAACAATACAACTTCCGATAGCAAAATTTAAAAAAGAACAGATATTAAAGATATGCTTTTTCAACAAATTATTTCTCATAGGAAAACTGATTAAATACATGGTTATACATCATCAAATTCAAGACCTGTGGGAGCTGTGACTGCGGGCACCCTAAAGCCAGCGGGCGCCAGGAGATATGGGCTGGGGTGACACAGTGTGGAGGCCTGTTTTTTGGTGAGTTATTTGTCATTGATTTCCCATAAAGTTTAGATAATTTTCAAAAACTCATCACATGCATTGGAGTGGATTTTGTTCTGAAAACCCAATGAGCCTGATACAAAATCTTTGGGTTTGAGTGGTAGTTGCATGTTGTTCCTTGTGTGTCTACCTGATTGTTACAGATAAAACCTATTTTAATGATTTCTTCGTGTTTTTGATTTTTAGTAAGAAAAATTATTTATACCAAGATGTCTTGGTATAGCATTCATAATTGCTTTAGAGGCACAAAAGAAAATCGACTTTATAGTAAATATCCATTTCAAGAAAACGTGTTTCTAGATGATGGGTGTTTCTGATAATTTAATGATCTCTTAGAAATAAAAAACAGTAAAACATGTTGAAAGTAATGATACACAGTACTGACATGCATGGTTCACTTAGCTGCAGTAGGTGTCTACTGACATTCAGCAATTCAAAAGTAATGCACATGCTTTTCTAGATGTAGGTGAACTATCACTCAAAACAGAACTACGTATCTGTATCTACATCTACCTATCTATCTATCTATCAAGCAATCTGAGGGGGAGTTCCAGCCATGCACAAGTGGGCTTCCTGACTTAGCCTTATTTACTGAGTGCTGGGCCAGACGCAAGAGAAGCTGGCCTGTCAGTTCATTGGCACCGTCCTGTAGCTTCTCCCCAAGACACTGGCTAATCATGCCTGGACGGCTCTTTTTCCAGTTCCTTTCTAAGTGTATAAAGTTGGCTTGCTTTCAAGAACTGCCTTTAGGAAAATTTTAACCCTGTCGGCTGGCCCCTTTTAACCTTTCACCCTGCTCTTTTCTTCCCTTTGAAATGGCTCCTCTCGGCTTCTCAGGGAAGGGGGTTCCAAAGAGAACTCTAAGGAGAACACGTGGGAGAGCCCTGCTGAAATGGCAACTGGCAGAAATCAATACCTGTCAACACACCCACGTGGCCTTGCACCGGGAGCCGTCAGCCTCTGATCATGCCGATTGATGCTGAGCTCGGGGAGTAAAGGAGAGGCCGCCACAACAGTTCTGCCGTCACTTTGGCCGTTTCTCACAGAGCCACCCCCAGCCTCCCTGACCCCAGGAACCTGGCTCCACCCGGTGAGGCACAGGGCGGGTTGAGTGCAGCCGCTTTGACAGCCGCAAAACTTCACACAGCCTCGTCTCAGGTAAGATAAATGGGGTAGAACCACACCCGCGGGCAGAAACGAACCTCCCCGAGGTTGTTCTCAGAATTCGACAGCTTAGGAACTAAATATATACCACAGAAAATGATTTAAAGGCCATTTTAAAGTGTGTCACTTTCCCATATATTGAAAAGGGTACCTAGGATATAAAAAGAAAAAAAAAAATGTAGGCCACTAATTTAAATGCAATTAAAATAATGTAATACTTGCACTTAATTTTGCTCTCCCCTTACTACCTCTCCTCTCTCTCTTTTTCCTAGTATGAAAAATAACATGATAAGAAGCAGCACAGCTCTTAGAGAAATGAAAATTTGCATTCAACACCAACTCACACATTCATAAATGTGTAGCACTGGGCACTGCACGACCTTGGTGAACTAGAATTTCTTCATCTGTTTCTTCTGATACATCGAGGAGTGAAAAGCAGAAAGCAAACAGAAAGCTGTCATTACAGTGTCAACCTAACAACATCCACTTTTCCTTCAGTATCTAGTTTTATTCCACAAAGATGATGTTGGGGTTATCTCATAAAAATATACCTATGCAAGCTGTAGACATTTTATATCTTAATAGTTAAATACATTACTTTAAAAGTGGATAAGAGGAACTTCCTTTAAAATAGTTATTTATTGGAAAAACTTGGGTATATAATTGTTTCTAATTCAATTTTTTTTATTTCAACTTTATTTTACCTCATTATTTTTTGATATTCTTGCAGAGAATATCATATCTATACATAAATTTCAATAGTATAACAGAGAAAATGCTCTATGGTTTCTCTGTTGAGTATTGATGAAAAAAATAAAGGACCAACAAATTAAAAACCTACCCCTTTCTTCATTGCTTTTGAAATATTTATTGGGAGTTATTAGCTCACACATTCTTTACTTTTTACTTGAGCAAATTTACTGATGTTCAATCACCTCCAAGCCTGTCAGCATTCTCTCTTTTTGTTTTATTCCTAATGCTTAATGTTTAGATTCAATTATCTTTTAGGGTATGCCCTGGTCATATTTGCATTTTATTGAACTCAAACAGTTTTCCTTTTCCTCATCTACAGATTTCTTATTTGCTTTTTATTTGATTATTGTATTCTTAACTTTTTCCATTTCTTATCTGCCCTCTGAGCAGCTTGTGGCTGTGTTTCCTCCAGTCACCTGGCCCAGGCCTGCAACCTCACCAATGGCCCCGGGCAGAACAGAGCCAGCTGCCGGGTGGCTGGCTATCGGAGTGCATGCTAGTGATGACTCATCTTTCAAGAGTGGCCCTTCAAGTGGACATCTGCCGTTGCTGCTCCCTGAATTCTAAAACCAGGGTTTCTCTACTCTTGCTTCTTTTCTCCTTCTTTCCTTTCCAAGGTGACATTGTGCAGGGTCACCCAACCATGCTGAGGTGTGCACATTCCTTCAGTTTGCTCCTTTCAAATTCATTAATAACATCACATGACATATAACAACATAAAAATATTGCCTGGAAAAATGAGCACCTTTTCTTGTTTTGCATAAAGACACACCTTTGGGCCAGCAGCAGCCTTGGGATTTTAATATAAATTATTTGTCTATACGTTCAACCTTAAGAAGACTGTATGAAAAAATTGTGTTTTTGTGTCCATTCTGGTATGCATTTTCAGTTTGAGAATAGTTTTTGTTTGTATCATCACACAGTTTCCCTTCTGTAAATGTCCTTGGCTTTTAAAAAACACACACTCTCTCTGTGGTAACAAGTGAGTGCATATTCACACTCGTGCGGATGCGGAGGGTGGCCATGTGGCCACCCAAAAAAGGGGCCCGGCGGTGGGTAAGGCCAGGCGGCATTTCCTTTGGGATAGATGGGAGTGTGCATTTGGGGTTTAAGAATTTGAAGAGATCCCTTATCACCAAAGACACGACTTCACTTCAGCAAGGTGCCACACACCAACAGTTTCCCCTAGAGGACCCTTTCCTAGGGGTCCAGTCTTCAAACAAACCCTGACGTCAGCCGTCCTAAGAACTGGAGACTGGAGCAGTTTCCACAGGGTGACTTAATCAAGCATCGCAGGCCGGCACTGTTCCTTTTCCCAGATGCCCCAGTCCCTCGCGGGACAGGCCTCGGAAGGAAACGTCTGCTGTGCAATCTGCGTGTCTGCACGTAGCAAGTACACTCAGCCGACTTTGTGTCTTAGATTGACTTCTGATTGTTTGCTTCCATTACTAACCCATTTCTGACTGGCATCGCACTCTATAAAAATTCACATTTTATGTTTTGTCCATTGTTTCAACTGGATTAGGTGAGGGAAGAGAAGGGAACACATTCATTTATACATCAGAACTACGTTTCTGTACATGTGTAAGACAATTTAATGGCAAAGTATTATAATTACATATAAATTATGTATGTTGAACCACAGTTATGCAAGCTGTTCTGACAGGTGTCAAAGGAATTTCTGATTGATTTAAAGGTAATAATAGAAACATAGCTCTTAAAATTAATTTCAGATCATTTGTCAAGGCGGCATGACACCCAGTATAAAAGAGCTGTCTACTGGGGCAGCAGGGTGAGTAATTAAGTGGCAGGCTAACACACTCAGACGCCACGCAGAAATTACCCCAGCTTTGGCTTTCTACTTTTCCTGAGGCCAAGTCACCCGTTCAGTATGTAAAGTTATATTCTTACTCACTGATAGTCCTTGTTTTTGGTTGTGTTTTCATTGATATTTTTGTTGGCTCTTGGTTCATTGACTGAAAACTAAGATTATCATCATTTTCATGGTTACAATCATTATGAACATGAAACTAGAGTGTGACTCTACCCTTGGAAGTATCCAACATATACCTCAACTTACTTATTTGCTAAATAGGAATAGTGATACAATTATAAATTGAGAACTGAATGTGTGCTCCTGACCAGTGTCTCCTCCTTCTTCTGATTATATTGCTCATATCCTTAAAGAATCAATGTTCTTTGTCTCCAAACATAGAAAGCCTCACAAAGAAATAGATCATTATAACCATTTACTGTCACAACTGTGTTAAAATTTACTGCATTTTATTAAAAATTCACCATATCACATGCGCTCACTCAAAATCAAGTTATTTGCTACTTCTTTAAAGCTCAAGAACATAACTCATGTATAACAGACATGCTCTAGTGACAGCAGAGTGTGGTCAGGCGGGGTGTGTGAGGACTGAAGGGACGTGGCGTGTCTCATTGGGACTGGGGAGGGTTGGGGAGCCTGGGCTCGTGGGAGCAGCAGGGGGGCCTTCCGGGTTCTCTCACCTAGCGGACAGCCACCTCCCTCCTGACATTTTGCTTTTCCAGGAGAAGTCAGAGCATGCAATTTCTTAGAGCCAGTGAAACTTGAAAGGGCACAGTTTCAAAGAATAAAATTTAGGAAATAAATGTATTCAAGGGAAATAGTAATCAAGGGGTTTATTGGAAGTACAATATTTTGTAGCAGCAGACAGAAAATTGCCTTGACCTTTCCCGCACAGCACAGAAAGAACAAGCGTCTGCATTTACAACAAGACAATGCCTGACCTGTATTTGGCAGAATGTCCTGAAAATCTGGGGAAAAAACTCCCAAAAAATAAACAAAATACTGCAGTTAACTTATTTTTTTAGATCAAACTTCTGAATGCTTATTCTAGGTTAATGTTAATAGGCATTTTGCATTATACATTTTTTTATCCATCTGACAGTAGACTTCTACCTCAGGCTGGTGGCACAGTGGATAAGGCACTGGCTTGCAAACCCAAAGGTTGCTGGTTTGATTCCCAGCCAGGGCACATAACCAGGCTGCAAGCCAGATCTCCAGCCAGGTCTGTAGCTGGAGGCAGGTGACAGGCAACCATACATGGATGTTTCTCTCCCTCTTAGCCTCTCTCCCATCCCCTCTCTCTGGAAATAATAATAAATAAAATCTTTAAGAAAATAAAATGAAATAAAACAGACTTCTACCACAGATATCCTGTATAAACAAAATATGGCTCTGCCTGCCATTCCACGACTGAAGTTATAAACCTGTGGGGATGTCTAGTTTTCATTTTGTTTTGCTGGGAAGGAGTGGAAGGGGTGTAGCATAGAAAAGCGGAGGCAGTAGAGAAGAAGGAAAGCAGGGCTCTGGAAACTCCAGTTTTATAGTTTTGCAGCTTTGCTTGGGCCTAGTCTTTGTCCCACATATTTGCCTCAGTTTTTAAATATTTCACGGGTGTGCTAGTATTGTAGGCATGAATTTCAGAGGAAAATAATGAAGCAAGAGAAAGTTAGTGGATGTGGACTGGCGGCTAAATGTACGCGTGACCTTTGCATTTCATGTTGACAGCAGTATATTCAACTTGAAACTCCTCTAACCCATGTAACATGCTGACAATACAAGCGTATGTACTTGTATGTTATTATATTTGGCTTTTTTTCCCAAAGAAGGAGTTAGCATTTTACTCTGAAAATGTCTTAACTATTGATACATTTTAGTGTTATCAGTTAATAATTAAAAACTAAGTTATTTGGATAGTTGGTAATTTATGATTTGTAAAACCTTTTCACAGCTATTACTTTCAGACTTCAAATTTGCTATTAGAAAAAAATACATGCCAGTTTTTCTCTGTAGAACATGCTGGCCAAGTAGAAGCTCTAGAAACAACTGAAACCGGCTAATGATATTATATGAAGAAGATAATTTATAAGCTTAGAAGTTTTGCAGAACTAAGAGATTTCTCACTATGGGTATTGCATGAGAAGCTTTTCACCGTGATAGATGTCTGCGTGGTGTTCATAACCTGATGTATAGGCTTCTGCAAGTAATTCACCGTCAGTTTGCAAGGATTTGGTTTTGCAACATAAAATGCACTAAAAATGAATTTTGTGTCTCTCTCTGTTGTCATCTGCCGAAACATGGAGAATTATATTTATATTTTTGAAATTTTCTTTTCACACCACTCCTAATAAAAGCCCCAATCAAGCTATCTCCTTACCAGAAGGGGTCCTGTTTCAAACCCAGAATTTTTACAGAATTAACATCAAGGAAAATACAGCGCCCCAGAGTCCAGGCTGTGTACTATCAATCTGGAAAAAATGTGTTCCTTGACCTATGTACCCTTCTCTGTTTCCATGAATTTCTGTCATTCTCAAGGGTAAATAAACAGATATTCAGGGTTTAAGTTATTCTCCAGGTATAAAACAAAACTCTGGTGAAATTTCAACTTATGCACAGACAAAATATTAAAGCAAATAAGTATTTGATATTTTATTAGATTATGCCTGTCTGAGAAAAATTTACACATGTATACTCATTTCATAAAATTGAATATAATGTATCCAATCAGGTAGTATTGCTATAGTATTAATAATATATGCTATTTTGACCTGTTTATATGGGGAAATACTCTAAAACAATATTATTTTTTTTTTTTTGCCCAAACTGGCTGAGAGGACTAGTTCTCTATTCTTTCAGCCAGTCTAATACATGAGGATTCTACTGTAGTACTAGGCATGTTTTCTAAGTATTTTCTTGTTCTATAATTGCTGGTTGTCCTAGAAAATCACCCAAAGCTGCAATCAAGTGGCCTCTCAGGAAAAAACAGAAAAGAGAACCACTCCATTTTCTCAGTGTTTTCTATAATTTTAAGTGCATTTCCAAGTTCACTCCTGAGGCTCACCTGATTGCTATGCGGGAAGTTAAGGTGGAAAGTGGTTCTCAGAGTCCTCAGAAGCACGGCTGGGAAGGATGGAGGAACTGAGATGTTCTCCCTTCCAACCAATTAATAAAAATGTGGCTCACTTAATATTAAAAAAGTGGATGACTAACAAGGAAGCTGCATTTTTAACACAGAAGGAATAAATGCTGTTGGAGAAGGATTGGATCTGACAAGACACTAACATCCAGCTCTGTCATTTCTGTCGCACTGACTTTGTAACAACACAAAAATGATCCAATGGTGATACAGAAAAACTCAAAAAAAAAAAAAAAAAAAAAAGTAAAGGCTAAGTTTGGGTAAATATTGAAACATTCTATCATTTTATTTATAGGACATATACGTATATCTTTGAGGAAAAAGTAGGAGATGCTGGGCTTAAAGAAATGTCTGACAGGCATATTGAACAGACTCCATGGTCCCTTCCTTCTCATTAAACACAAGTTCTGTATAAATAATGTTAAAAATAACCAAATAGCCAAGGGGGAATCTTTAGCTACTAAAATTAGAAGGGAACCCAAAGCCCTCCCTTGTGTGCTTTTACTATCTTTTCTAGCACAGTGTCATCTGTATAGCAGGCAAGTAATAAAGAGTAAACATTTGTGGATAAGTAAATTAATGGGGAACTTATTTCCCCATTGGTTAGATGGCTGTGGGTGTGGAAAACAGAAATAAGTGGAACCTCGTTTTTTTTTCTGCTCTCTACTCTTACAAATACTACACAATAGTACTCCATTTTCATGGCTAAAAATAAAGCATGTTTATTAATTTGTGAACATCCATGGATGTGCTTATTTTAAGATTTAACATAAAGTTTGGGGAAACTGTTTAATTAAGTCCCACTGAAATTTTTATTCTCTTAGCTTATGTCCTTTACAAAATCTGAAGCCAAACAGATCAACTTCAAGTAGGAGGATTTGAATTCTCATTTCATCCTTTGAATCTTAATGCCTGGTCATATTCCAGCATTAATTGCTTTCTCTCCAAACTAATGAGCTAATTTGCATTTTTTTTTGCACAGTGTACTTGCTGTCAAAACATCCGTATGAAACCCAAATTCAGTCAATCAAGCGTATATGTGGCCCGGTGCTTCTACACATCTGGCTGTTCAGAAACTGCAGGGTGCTGGAGACAGCGCAGTGGCCTTCCTCTGGAGGGTCGTTCATCAACCTGGGGGGCCCAAGGACAGCTTGGCAAGAGCTGAGAGCTGTCAGCTTGGTTACTGGGGGAACTGCTTATGCCACACTCACAAGATCTTGATGCTATTTCTGGGACTTCAATCATTTGAAGCCTGTCCATAATCTCAAGACTAATTAGCCCTGATCTTGAAGTTACTGTTTTATAGTCAGCTGTTTAGGATGGATCGTGTTGATGTTAGGAAAAAAACACCCCCACATTGTCATGTACTCCAACCTCTGCAAGTGTCTATAAACTATGACATATTTAAGAACATCTTTGTGCCATCATTTGCTTAATATTTACCTCCTCCATCAGTATACTCCCTGAGGTCCATTATTCTTAATTTGCTCATCAATTTACCATCAGTGCTTAAGACATTTTCTAGTCCTGTGGAGACTGGTTGTTGAGCTAAGGAGTGTATAAGTGAGTGGATTTTTCATGCCTAAGGATGTTAGACAACATTTTCCCTGCAAATACAATTTCTCTCTCTTTCTCCTCCACACCTTCAAACTAATCCCAGCAGAAGGAAGCAAGCCCTCAATTCTCTCTTTAGACTGTAGAGGAGACACAGCGCAGGTTTTAGAGGACAAGAGGCGGAGGCTGAGGCCCGAGGCTCCCCAACTGCATCTTCTCCACGTGTTACCAATAAAGCAGCCTGACTTGCACAGCCTCTTCTATTTCCGTCCCTGACACAGCGGGAAAAGCCTCCTCATCCAAAGCCAGGTTAAGTTAAGCATTTCTTAGCCTCTGAAACAACGTATTTCTCCTTCTTGCTGGGTACATTCAATATCTTGGTTGAGGACCTGGTCATGTGAGTGTTTGCCCTTGTCAAACTTAATTGCGTAACACATTTAAAATCACACGTTTCATGCATATAAATAGCACCTCAAGAGAAATGGAGAAATGGAAAATTAAGTCTTTGGTGGCGGCTAGAACATGTTAATGAACCGAATGGATTCCCTGCGTTATAGTCTACAATACAGCAACTCCCTAACTGGCGGTGGGTATAGAAATCTTTTTGAGAATGGAGCATTTTTCACTGCACAGCAGTCTCAGACTGTATTTGAATCAAGTGATCTCTCAAAGGATGTGCTAATAGAGGGCCACGTAGGAGATGACTTAGGTGATGCTGGCATCTTGCCTGCTGCCCCTGTCCCTGCTGTCTCCAGAAGTCATTCTACTCGTACACTTTTTCTTCAAGTCCTGTTTGCTCAACTCGGCTACATGAGTGCGCAGAGAATTCAGCTCCCTCTGCTGTGCTCAGAGCTCACGGTCTGCAGGCAGAGTAGTTGTCCAGAGACTCCTCGTTGGCAGCCAAGGGGGCTTTTTGTTTGGATCGTCTTTGAATTTCCCTGCTCTGTGCCCCTTAGATGTTTCAGATGCTTAGATTCTGACACAAGCATCATAAGATAACTTTCATCTGGTATAAAAGTAGACAGCCTTTTCATACTCTGAATTCTATGTTGTAAGAGAAGTGCATTTTATCTGATATAAAAATAGATGATCTTTTCATATTCTAGATTTCTATGATGTAACAGTAATGTATTTTGATCTTCTGTAAGGTCCAGTCAGAGTATCAACGGAATGGTAATATTTTACATGCAGAAAATACACCCTAGAATGTTCACTCAGTATGTAGACAGTAAAATTTTGACAACAGAGACCATGTTTCATCCTTATAAACAATTTTATTTAACAATTCACCGGGCTGTAAATTCTCAGGCGGCTTTTCCTAATGACAGTCCATCCACATCGTCCAGGAGATGTGCCTGGCACCAGGCCATCCCTCCGCCAGGCAGGTATTTGGCCTGTTCGGGCGAAGGATGAGCAAGGAGACACCAGTTGACTAGAGAAACACAAACAGAATAATCAAACGGTGTGTCCTGGGCGACAAACTCCCTGTCCGCTGAGGAGGCAGCTGACGACATGATTCAGTTAGTTTTGTGTTTCTAGTATTTTCCGGCTCTCCTCTCATTATTTGCTCTTTTTTTATTACAGAGCAAAAAGATAGACTCTCCTCTGCACTGATTAGAGGCCACATAGAATATGAAATCTGAAGAAACAGAGCAATGAAAAATTGCCTCACTGAAAACAGCCGCATTTTTAAAGAACGGCCTTTAATGTGATTAATAATTTTTTTTGTATTGTTTTGGGCATAATTATTTCCTTTGAGTTGGATTATTTTCAAGTGAGCAAAGTGTTAGACTATAAAAATAGTGAATAGACTGAATACTAATTTTATTTTCTTAAAATCCTGATAGTATCATCTGGAGCCTATATTTTTTATGAAGATAATATTTGTTAAAATTTTAAATCAAATAATTTAAATAATTTTAAGTACATATGCTGGCTTTATCTTTCCAATTAAAGAGCTAAGTATTTCTTTTGAAATAGTAATGTAGATAAAATGGTACACTTAACTAAAGTCACTAAACAGTAAGATTAAATATCAAGGTTGAAGAACAGGGATGTCTATTAGATATTGCAAACATCAATCTGTGTAGTGAGAAAACAAATAAATCCTATGAATGGATAAGCGTGATCCAAACATATTTTATTCTTCCGAGGGGATAAATTAAATTAAAACTAGAAGTCGTTGCTGGACCTTTGTCTTCCACACCAACTTCTCCAATTTTCTCTGTTCTGATTTATTGGACATTTTAGTTGCTTTCTGGGTGTAAGTCATTTGCAGCCATGCAGGGTACCTGGTGTTGAGTGTTCGGTATTTACCGGGGAAGTCTCCTTCCTTAAAGCGGGGACAGAAACGAGCCCGCTCGCCCGCCAGCACGGCAGAGGCAGACCGGCGCCCAGTCCCGAGGGGAGCTCGCACCCGCCAACCCCAACCCCAACCCCACAGCGCCCCAAGTCCGCTGTTACAACTGTCAAGTGGCACGCAAAGCTCGCGCTTGGTGCCCTCTGAAGGGTCGGCTGAAAGGGGGCTGTCGCACCTGCCGCCGGCACCGGGTGGCAGCCCCGGCGGAGGCCTGGCCCGGAGCACCTGCGCTCCTAACCGCCGCAGACACCGCGTTCCTTCCACCGCAAGGACGGCCGACCTCCGTCGGACCTAATTCCCTGCCCACAGTCGGTGCTCTGTCTCCCGCGGCCGCCCAGGGACTCGGGCCTCCAGCCTCTGCAGCCGTCTTGCACGCCGCTGGCGGATTACATCGCCCAGGTGAAGTTCGATACCAGGAAGACATGGGAGGAAAACGCATGTAGGACCATGTGTTGGCACTCACATGAACACCTTCAGTTTTAAGCATTGTTAGATTTGATAACACCTGAACATTATGAAAAATCCTATGATCCAATTAAATAGTATGGTCTGAGAAACAGACAGGTATCACAATCAGGCTTCCAAATTAAGAATTCATCAAACCCAATTTCTAATTAGACATGTAGATCAATGGAACAGAATAGGGAGCCCAGAAATAAACCCAGGACTTGATGGTCAATTCATATTCGACAAAGGGGGAAGGAACATAAAATGGAGTAAAAACAGTCTCTTCAACAAGTGGGGTTGGGAGAACGGGACAGCAACATGCAAAAAGATAAAACTAGACCACCCACTTACACCATACACCAGAATAAACTCAAGATGGATAAAGGATTTAAACATAAGCAGTGCCACCATAAAGGTCCTGGAGGAAAAGATAGGCAGTAAAATTTTAGATATCCTCTGCAGAAATATGTTTACTGATACTTCACCAAGGGCAAAGGAAATCAAAGAACAAATCAACAAATGGGACTATATCAAACTGAAAAGTTTCTGTTCAGCTAAAGATAACACCAGCAAAATTCAAAGGGAACCAACTGTATGGGAAAACATATTTGCCAATGATACCTCAGACAAGGATTTGATCTCCAAAATATATAAAGAACTAATGCGACTCAACACCAGGGAGACAGACAGCCCAATTAAAAAATGGTCAAAGGACCCGAACAGACAACTCACTGAGGGAGACAAAGGGCCCAAAGACATACATGAAAGAATGCTCAACATCACTAGCCATCAGAGAGATGCAAATTAAAACCACAATAAGATACCACCTCACACCTGTCAGAATGGCCATCATCAACAAATCAACAAACAAGTGTTGACGAGGATGTGGGGCAAAGGGAACCCTGGTGCACTGTTGGTGGGAATGCAGGCTGGTGCAGCCACTATGGAAAACAGTATGGAGTTTCCTTTAAAAACTAAAAATGAAACTGCCTTTTGATTCAGCAATTCCACTACTGGGAATATACCCAAAGAACCCTATGTTCATAGCAGCACTATTTACAATAGTCTAATTATTTTTAAATGCACTTGCTATCTAACTGTAACAACTTTTCTATACGCAACTTAACACATTCAATTAAATAATGCTAACTGATTTTAAATAACATAGTTGATTTATTTCTTAATATTAGATTTGAGAATATCTTAGTTATGCATTATTCCTCTAGCTCTATATAAAATGTTACGAACACAAAGCAAAGTCAAGTCAATCTAATTGTATCTTTAAGAGTAATAGCTTATGTTAATACATTCCCAAATATATTGATGATAAAAATGTCACTTCCCATTTGAAAAGATTTATGTGCAGATCAAGAATAACTGTGGTCTCTAAAGACTTTGCAATGCCTGCACTGAACTATAATCCAAAAGACCGAGAGTTACATTGTGAACATCATGATTTCCTGATCAACATTTTCCTCAAACAAAAGTAAGGTTTAAACCACAATTGACCTCACATCCAGTTATTTCTCCTTTATCTACTCTGTGTTACGTCCTTTTTCGATGTATTCTTAGCAAACGTCACGTACAACTTTTCGCTTATATCTAATAGTGTTTAAGAACATTTCAGTATCAGCCAGACTCGTATTCACCACCAGGAGGCTCTTTGTCCAGCCTGGGTGTGGACGTTCCATGGGGCCGTGCTATGGTTTCTGCCTCTGTTTCGGTGAAGCATCCCTCCCTCCTTTTGTTTTTGTATATTTATTGATTATGCTGTTATAGTTGTTTCAATTTCTTTTCCTTTTGCTCCCCTCCACCCAGTTATCCACTCCACCCACCATCACCCACCCCACCCAATAGTTCATGTCCACAGGCCATGCATATAATTTTTTGGCTTCACCCTCACCTGTACTATTCCTAACATCCCCCTATTTTGAGCCAACCAATTATGCTTCTTAATCCCAGCACCATTTCCCCCTTTCTCCCTTTTCAGCCTTCCAACTGATAACTTCCAAATGATCCCCATACCTATGATTCTGTTCCTCTTCTGGTTGTTTGCTTAGTTTGTTTTCGTTTTTATTTCTTAGATTCTGTTGTTGATAGTTATGAGTTTCTTGTCATTTTAATGTTCATAGTTTTTATCTTCTTTTCCTTAAATAAGTCCTTTATTTCATAGAATAATGGACCTACACCCAAGCATACTCTGCTCTC
The DNA here is from genome assembly GCA_004026585.1 of Noctilio leporinus. Lineage (NCBI taxonomy): Eukaryota > Metazoa > Chordata > Mammalia > Chiroptera > Noctilionidae > Noctilio > Noctilio leporinus. The sequence goes on from PVIW01000545.1 coordinate 130,301, forward strand.
CCTTCCTTTGATAGCATCATCCATCGCAGGAACTTGGGTAATTGCTACAGTAACAGAGCCGCTGAAAAGGAAGTTCTCTACTCTTCATATTGAGCCTTTCATTTAGGAGTCACAGCCCCGCCTTAGCCAAACAGGTAATAGTGAACATGAACTTGATGTTCTCACAGGAAGGAGCCACTATATAGCCACCAATAGCAATTTATTACTTTTTACTTTTTAATCATTGTGGATTTTATTTGTTTCTAGACTCGTTTTTGAGCTAGACCCTTCAGAACTATGATGAATGAAAAGGCTGATAGTGACTTTTGTTGTCTCCAACTTCAGTATCTCACCATTCTGTAGAGACTGGCAGAAAATCTTAAGCAATTAAGTTCCATTCTCTTCTAAATGAGCACCGAGCTTCGCAGATACTTATTATATTGATAAGATTGCAGGATTTTTCTACCTTGTTTCTTGAATGTGCTGAATTGTATCTTTTGTTTACAAAGTGCTAAAACAAATATACCTTCTTGGCATAAGAGTGATGTGGTTCTGCGGCATCTCCCTTCCTACTAACGCCCGATTTGGCGCGTTACCTGCGTCTAGATACTGGCATCTAAGTTTGTGAGTTGAGCTCAGCGCTCACAGTGTCCTTGCTTGGACCCCCGAAGCTGTTCCAACAGGGACGGGGCGAGGCAAGATGGCGTTTACAACACACATTGTAGAACAGGCACAAAGGACCCTGCGTTAATAACTCAAGGTTCTTCTGACTCATCCAAGTGCAGATGTCAAGTAGGAAATGGCCATAAACGTCTGAAGACCAGATGGGCTACCACCTGCAGCATTTGGCATGGGAAATACTTGGGTGCTATAGGCAGGTATGGTATTGAAAGGTAGGAGACTCCGTTCACTGGCAACACAGGTAAAGAAAAGACGTCAAGTTCAATGGCTAGAGGAGGAAGGAACTGCGGTGTAGCTGGGGACACATATCCCCAGGGGCCCAGGAGGAAGGCGGCACCTGCCCCTGAGGGCCAGACGGCTGGGCGCTGGGCTCGACTTAGGGATGGGCACCTGCCAGGGGAGCGGAGGGACAGACAGGAGCCGCATCAGGTTTTGCTGCAAGAGGCCTTGGGCACCGCGCAACTGAAGCCAACGAGGACAGAAGAGCTCCCCGGGGCCTGGCTGTGGAGGGGAGGGACTGGCAGCCGTTCCAGGGAGGGTGTGGAGACAGCAGAGGCTGGGTTTGGACGTGTCTTCCTTCATGATTACAGCTAGCGTGAGGCATCTGTGTTTGGTGCCTGTGACTCAGGAGAGGGGGAAGCGGCAAGGCGAGTGGCCAAAGGGGACAGTTGTTGGCGAGATGTCTCCTGCATGCTCGGGAACAGACGGGCCGGGGGTTAGGGGATGAAAGACTCAGTATGACCTAGCCATCAGCTCACCCCTGAGCCCTGCGTTAGCCACGAGATGCTCCATATTATTGCTCTAAATTCAAGCAAGGTTGGCCACAAGGAATAACTCTGTAATTTCCACTTCTGCTGAGAACATTGATCACGTTGTCTCACTGTTTTCTACATGCTGCTGCAAGTGAGATAGTCATCTCAGAACTCGGTGTAAGAAGAAACGTTATCTCCTTCCCTGGGAATGCTTGCTGCAGGTCTAACCATGTGTTTCTCCTTGCTACCATTTCTTTTGTTTAAAAAAACCACCTATGTCTGTATATTTTCCTTTCTTTTTAACATGTTAAATTAGGCAGGAATACATATTTTAACTAAATTGAAGCAGCATGATTAAAAAACAGAATTCTACATTAAAGAATAGAATTCTACTGAACAATTTTATCAAATCTGGCAGCAAAGAGTTGCTTTTAAACTTTTTCACTATCAAAGAATCTTTTTACTATTCTCTAATGTAAGTGATATTTGCAAATATTATGCTTGATAATGACACACTTGAGTGAACTATTATTTATGCCATCTGCTCATTGGGGCAATCTAAGTCGAGGCTGTCACCACTGCCACAGGGTGGTGGCTCACCAGGTCAGCCTGGGGACAATGTGAGGACCCTGACAGGGGCATATACGGACATGCAATGGATTCTGCACTGAATTAGACAAGAAAAGGCTTCTAAGAAAAGGCTAATTAGAATGAGTGAAGTAGATGCATATAGGAAAAGGAGTGTCAGTCTGGGAGAAGGTTCTTCTATTCCCTCAAAATGAGCATTTTATCATGTTAACCAACCCATGTGTGTTATGAAGGAAAGATAATTTATGGCTGGTCTTGTTGATTTGATTTTGGCATGCAGTGGGTGGGGTAGAATGCAGAAGAAGGGCATGCTGGTGTCTGGGGTCAGGTGACTAAGGTCCCAGAGTGGTGGGGCCAGCGTCTTCAGCAAGCCGACACTGCGGTGTTACGAAAAATTAAAATCACGTGGATTGTCCACTCTGCAACCCTCTTCCAAATATACTGTGTTTCTGTCATTTCTGCATTCCTGTCCACTCACTAATTCCACAAGCAGCTACCCAGAAAGGGTAGTGCAATCTGAGAATACAGAAGAAAACGTAACTTACCACAAAGAAATAGAATTTAGTGAAAAATAAAATGACTCAACAACAGTGCACGGGTGTTAGATAATTACCATATAATCACAATGCTGCAAGTGAATACGAGGGCACGATTATAGAACTGGGAAGGGGGTCTTGGTAAACATCCTGATTTTGGGCCGTGTTGGGTGCCCCCTTTCTCACAGAATAGCAGCTCTCAGTTCTCTACTGAATTGCACTGGACCCACAAGCCCACCATTCAAATCCTTGTTTACTTATTTATGAGTTAAAGGAACTCCGCCGACTGAGTTGAACAGGGGTCCAAAAAGAATTTCTGTTTTTACGAAACCAGCGATTAGAATCTCAGGGCCGCGTGGTCAACAAAGTCATACTTGACAGCAACTAGGTACCTTTAAGCCATTCACGGAATCCCTGACGGCACAGGAGAGCCCTTCAGTAATGTGCTTTTCATTGCCTCACGTGAGACAGTTAGGGTTTTACAGATTTTCACAGAGCCTTGTTTTTAATCTGAATTGTTTTCAATTGTGTGAGAAAATCAATAGAGCTATTTTTATAACAGTACAAATTTTGTAGCTCTGGATATTGAATTCAGGGCTGTTTTAGGAATTATTTTAGCATCAGTTGATGCTAGAGAAGCACACTTATTTTTATGTTCAACACCACCATATTATGGTACCATATATTTTACTTGTTTTCCAAGAACTCGAACATTAATGGAAATATTTTATCTGATAATGTTTTGTAAAATATTTGTAGTTACATTTTTCTTAATTAATTTTATATTTCAAGTGTTTGTCCTAAAATACTATTATAAGGAATCATTTTATATTAAAATCCTTTTCAGCTTCAGATGAAATCTATATTTTATTCAAGAACACTTATATTGAAAAACTGTCTTTTATATTTGAAAACTTCTAGAATATAAATATTTTTCTCTAAGTTATCAGTCCCATTATGCATATTTTAATCTCCATCATTCAGATTGGTAAAGTGATTTTCCCACTACACTTTAGCATTAAGAATGTCTATAAAATAAATAGGTGGAGAAATAAAGTCACTTTTATAGTCTCAGAATATGGAGATGCCCCCAAAATCATAATCAGAACAATATCTCAAATCTCCAACTTATGCAAACTATAATCAAATTATTGTCAACTTAAAATGTCTCCTTAGTAACATAACCATGACATAAAAACTTATCAAAATGAATTTTTCTAGTTATCTTCTTACTTTATTATTAAAATATAAATTAAATTCTCCTGCTTAGCTGTACACTGGTGGGTTCCTTTTACAGTTTTTAGTCGCTTTCTCTAAAGGAGGGAAAACCTAATTACTCTACTTTCAAAGTCTTCTACTTACCTCCCCCACCCCAGCTCCCGTCACATCTCTTTCTGTGCCAATGTCCCTAGACATGCCCCAGCAGGGTGATCAGCTGCCTGTTATGCAGAGGTGACATGAAGTACAGCAGCGCTGTTACTTCACTTTTTCACCCCTGTGGGTGGAGGGGGTGTTGGAGGGAGGGGAAGAGAAACACAAATCCGGTTCCCCACTTTATTCAGTTGGGAATATTGAATGACATGGTATCTGAAAGCGGTTTGAAAACTATAAAGCTCTGTGCAAATATAAAGCATTGTTGCTGGTATTAGAAGGAAGAGAATTCTCAGTCTAGTGTTTGCCCCTTCACCCTGGAAGCTATTGCTTCAAATTGTGTGATTTTTGTTTATCGTGGCAGATGTGCACTGGATGGAGACAAGGTGTCAGAAAAACCACCTCCATTAATGGGCTCCTTTATTTTCAGTTTCAGATTGGTATTTATGGAATGTTTTCATGTTATAGTGATGAAAATTAAGTAGAAATTTCATACATATCACTCAAGGCAATCAATTTGATTTAGCAGTGCCCACCGATTGGATTAGTCACCGGGCATTTGCTATAATGCAGACTCCGGGGGCCCCAGTATGTGCACTGAATTAAATTCTCAGGAGATAGGGCAAAAAACTGTGTATTTATTAAGGTGCTCAGGTGACTTTTTTTACTCCAAATTAAAAATGAAATCTGTGCAAGGGGAAGTCAGTATTAGATAGTATGAGAATAGTATTCACTTGGTACAAGCCCAGATTTTAAATAGACTGGGACTAAGTGCTGGAGCAAGCACATTTTTAATGAAAAAATATATTGAAATAAATTAATTGTGTGATTTAAGATTAAAAATTCAAAACATTTTTATTGAAAGCAGGTTTCAATAATTAAACTAATGAAAGGCATTACAATTTCCCAGAATTTATTATAATTATTTCTTCTTGGAAATACGGTCACTTATATGTCAAATTCTATTTGAAGGTCATATCTAAGGGCTGCCTATAAAACAGGAGGCCAAGAATGGTTAAGTAGTAAAATCCTTGCTTGCTACAGCCAGAAGGACGTTTAATATGATTTTAATAATAGAATCATATATCCATAGCTAAAGAATCATGTAGGCTCACCCTGGAAAGTATTCTTTCCTATCAGAACTGGAGAGGAGTTAATATGTTTTATTATGGTGAGGGAGATCTTGGCATCGAGGGTATTTGTTGTTTAATCAGACCCCAAACCACTCCTCCTGAGAGGGGCTATGGCATGGACAGCACGTATGTTCCTTATATAACTGGGTTTTGTGAAATAATCTATGTAAAGACCCTGCTTCTGCGTCTGGTGCCAGGCTGGTGCCCTGCAGAGCCACCAACTGAAAAGCAGAAGGGTGGAGCCCCCTGGGGCCCACAGTGACAACCTGGCGACCAGAAGAATGGATGGAACCTGCGTCTGCATCTCGCCCCTTCCACTCCAGGGGCGCAGGTGCCCAGAGAGGTGGCCCAGGGCCTGGGAGAAGCTGAAGAAAGGAAGGTGGGGACGCTAACCCGAACCAAACATGCAGCCAGCTGACGAGCACAACGTGTGGGAGCCCCACAGTCTGCGGCCTCCCCCATCTCCTGAGCAGACAAACCCCCCACAGGCTTCTTGGCTTCCAGTTCTACGGGAAGGTGGGGAAGGGAGCTGTCATCTCAACAGAGCACAAAGCCCATAGCTGTCGACCTGACACCACGAGGGAACGTGCAAGCGAAGTGAACAGAGAACTGAGCCCCTGCCTAGCGTGCCGCAGCCGGGCTACCGTAAGCAGAGCCGCAGCCGCCTCCTCCCCAGGGGGACAGTCCCCTCCTCCCCGGGTCCCACGCAGGCGGTCAGTCCTCCGCTGACTTGCGTTCTCCCTTTGTTAGCCTGTTGCTGAAACATGAGCTGGAAGTTACCTGGAACTCAGTGTTGACACGGCAGAAGGAAAGCAAAGAGGTGGTTAGAACACACATAAGCATGTATGTCCCAATCCTCATTTCGCAATGGCCGCAGGGTCCTCAGTGATACTCGTGACACGCCCTTCTGCCGACGCCAGGGAGATTTCTTCTGCCTCGCCAGTCGCCGACGGCTGTCGGTGCTGCTGGCTGAGTGGACCGAAGCTCTATTTCCGGAGTCCGGGTCATTTTGTGCTCCTGGCGCGGCTCTGCTGTCGGTCTCCTTTTCTGGCATCACAGGGCATGGCATTGCCTAGCGACACCTACGGATCTTTTGAACTGTGGCCTTGCTTCTCCTCTCCAGCGGCCAGTCCAGTCGGCTCCCCTCTGGGCAGGACACTTCAGGGGCCACATCAGCAGCGGCGCTGCTGTCGCTCCCCGGCAGGCAAGGTGGCAGGAAGGCGGCGTCTGCACGTTTAAAGCAGCTCCCGCTGGGCCCTGCTGGCGTCACTTCCCTTCTGGGAACTGTGACATTTGCGAGGACAGACTCGAGTGATGGGACCAATGAGGACGCGCTGAACAGACTTGTTTCCGCTGGTGACGGCTGAGTCCTGGCTCTGAGACACAGTGGCGGTGCCGGAGGACACGTCCCGGGAACTCGGGGCTTCGCCGCTCAACTGGTATAAAACACTAGAAAAGCTCTGTTCACCCTTTTATCCGGGCAGTGGACAGCGACTTCGTGGTATTGGGAATGTTGAGACACCAGCGAGCCCAACTTGACCAACCGGAGGTGGACACGTTTGGGAAAAGTGAAGAAACAGCATGTGGTGATTAGGAAAGTAGCTGTCAATTGTGGTTTTTATCTGGAGCGTGGGCCACTGGAAGAGATTTTTCAAAAAGGACAGCTGTGCCCTGGCTGGTGGCTCAGTGGAAAAACACCGGCCTGCGAACCCCGAGGTCACTGGTTTGATTCCCAGCCAGGGCACAGAACCAGGTTGCAAGCCAGGTCTCCAGCCAGGTTCGTAGTTGGAGGCAGGTGAGAGGCAACCTTACATTGATGTTTCTCTCTCCTTCTCTTCCTCCCTCCCTGCCCTTCTCTCTGAAAATAATGAGTAAAATCTTAAAAAAAAAAAAAAAAAAAAAAAACAGACATGCTTACCTGACCCCTCACAACGACAGTTCCATCACAACTAAAAAATCCCATTCTTCCCATGGAAATCGGGGGATAATCCCGCAGCCACTGCCCCGCCATCTCTAATGTAGAGGCACAGCCTCTGCTGAGCTTTGGAAAGTGATGAGTGTCCCTAGGACTAATGAATTCTTGATGTCTCAAAGGAATATCCCAGGGTCCCACCCATGTGCTAAGAATAAGAAGGTGGCTGAGCAATGTGCTTCAAGTGGAGTTATTCCCAGAACGTCATGTCCTGGAGAATCCATGCTCTCTCCTCTGCACAGGACGTCACTTGCGTTAGTGCTCTGTTCCTGTGCAACAGTGTGGCCGCAAATCCACGGGCATTAAAAGCCACGCATTTATGAAGTCCCAGTTTCTGGGGACCAGGAGCCCTGGCATGGGTCAGTTGGTCACTCGGCACAGGGTTTTGCAAGGACAGGGCAGTGACAGTGCACAACAGCCTGGAAGTGAAGGGGACCAGCAGTCACTTCACAAAATATCAAATAATAAAGCAAACAGGGAGGAGGAAAGATGAATGGTTCTCACTTCAGTGCTGACACCACAGAACGTGTAGCCCGAATGGCAGCCAATATATTTCACTTTTCATTTCTTTCTCTTAGAGTTTGGCTGCATCAGATAACTCGCCTTGTTCAGATAGTTCATTTCCTTCCAATCAGCAGCTGTTGAACGGTTTTCCTTAGACAGCAAACCACTCTGTATGGGACACAGGAAACCACGCTCCCTCCAAGAGCGAGTCCAAATGAAACCAGTAAGACCCACCTGATTTAAACTGGAAGATTTCTATGGGAAGAAATATCTTAAAGTTACATTTTAAAATAGAGAACGTCCATATTATTTCCTTTGTTTTTGACTCTTTGGCTAAGAGGTTTAATACCATAGGGAGACAGTGTATGAATAATGTCTACCATAAAATACTGGAGGGTTTTGACTTTAGTCTCCTTCAAAGACTCAATATGCCATAAATATATGAAGAAGAAAAGAACTGTCTGGAAAACAAATTTTCTTTCTATATGCACACCTTGAGAGTAATAAAGCAACTATCAAAAGTGAAAATTTAAGGGACTGTAGATCATTTAAAAAAATTGTGACAATAACAAACACATACTTTCAATATCCCTGAGAAATTAAAGGCACTATTTCACAGTCAAGTTTATGAACGTTTTAGGAGGATTGATTTTGTGTTAGGGGCCTGCACTTTGCATTTGTCTATGACACTGAGCTATTTTAGTGAAATTGTCTCATTTATATGCATGTCCACCATTTACTTGCAAATGTGAATTGAGGAATCTCTTAAACATCTGAACTCTGTATTCAGGGGAAAATAACATCTGCTTAGGAGAAAAGAAAGTTTCACAAATGTTTCAAGGGTGTTAAGATTATATGTCTGGGAAAAGGACAAGAACCATATGCACTCACTCATCTGCGGGATATAAAGCAAAGTAGTAAACAAAACAAACAAACAAGCTCCTGGACACAGATGACAGTACGGTGGTGACCAGAGGAAAGGGGGTTAGGGTAAGGACAGGATGAAGAGGGTAAAGGGGTCACATATACAGTGACAAGACTCTGGAATTTGAGTGGTGAGCACACAATGTATATACAGGTGATGTATCATACATAGGGCTATACACTAGAACCTTACATTGTATTATTAATGTTATGCCAACAAGTTTAATGTTAAAAGATATTGTAGTGGGTGGATTTTTACTGAGTCAACTGTTGAAATATGTGCATGTTATGGCATATTTTGTATATATATATTATATTCTTAGTATAATAGGGGGAAGAGAAAATGAGAGTGAGAGAGGCTACTCTTATGAAAAATAAAACTATTAATGTTTGTTTGCAGATTCCAGTTTGTTGTTAATAAAGTATGATAATCAAGAAGCCCTGAGACATAAAGAGTAATGAGATTTCTAGAATTTACTAGTTACTATACATTATATAGATAAGATTTCAGACGTGTAGAAATAGTTTAATGACATTAGTTCACCAAGGAATCTTCTCTATAATTTTGATTAGGATGAGAATTTAAGTTGCCTTTATGTAATATGACCCTAGTATCTTTTCCCCCGAGAGTCTTGCCTGGGAGGATTCATCTGTAAACTAGTAAATAACTTTCTCGCTTTAGGAACTTCCTGAAGATCAATTGATCTGACTGTTCAAATAGCCATCTTCCCAAGCCAATGGGTTGGTGTGACTTACAAAAGAGCTCACATTGCTGCTTTCGAGCCTCTCCCATAGCTGTGCCCGTCAGTCCTGAGGCAGCAAACCTGATGCAGTTCCAACCACATGCCCACACTAACACACCCAACTAGAGCCGCCATTACATGGCCCCTAAAGCTCAGTGGAGCAGACTGCTGACTTTCTCCTCTGAGTTACACAAACACAGCCAATCTGACATTCTTCCTTCTGGCAGGAGGTAAACTCAGTGACTTTGGTCAACAAGTTACCTTTATCTTCATTAGCGAGTCCATGAAAAATATCAATGAATTATATCCTGCAGTGACTTGTATATATTTGTCTCTATAGCCATCTAGTATTTTTTGCTTGTGGATTTATCAATGCTTTAGAAGTATACAATAAATAAATCAGATGCACATCAGCAAATTATTTGTTCTAATGTAAAAATTGAGGGGATCCCCCATAGATTTCAAATGAGGTTTCATTTCTGGACATTTTATTCTGCTCCATTAATCACTTGCCTATTATTTTTTCTTATGTTTTTTTAAATTGTGTGTGTTTGGGTTATATTGGTCAATGCCACCCAAACTTGATCTCTGTAGCTTTATAGTAAGTTTTGAAGTCATCCACAAACTCCCACATGATTTCAATCTTGTGATGTTCCAAATTTCACACTCTACCTTTACCTCTTGCTTATTGTTATTCAATCGTACTAATCTTATTCCCTTTTCTAGATCAAACCAAATTCATCCCACTTCATGACCTTTTGCAATTCCCCATGCTCTTTAATGAGCTGGCTGTTTCTTTACTTCCAAGTCTTACCTAAAATGTCACTTCCCTGGAGAACATACTTCTGACTGACCCATGAATTATTTTCCATCATATTAAGCTTTTTAATTCTTTTATGGCATTTACCAACATTGGAAATTATCTTTTTTAGTTTTGTATTTTTTTTTATTGTCTGTATTTTGGAAGAATGTGTAGACAAATTTATGCCAGAAACTTGCATTATTTGTCACAGCTCTAAGCTCAGTAACTATACAACAGAATGTCAATAAATTGTTATTTAACAAAAGAATGACTATTGCTGTCAACATGATGAAAAAAATCTTTTCACAAACTCCAAAATAACAAAATTATATCATAATGGCTATGTGTATCAGATGTAAAAATTGCTATCTTCCCTATTTTTGCTTATAGTAGAAATTCTAGGAAGTTTCTCTTGTCATAAAGTTATAGTTGTGAGAACCAACTGAACGCATACTTGCAGGGATGAACAAGTGAGTTTTAAAAGTAGGATCCCTGAAATCAATGCACAACTTTGATTTTTAAATGGTGCCTGAACTACCTGCAATCCTCCCTCACAAGATAATTATTCAGACCTAGTGATGGTTCATTGAATCAAAGTCTATTCATCTGTTTGCAATGCATTGACTTTTAGAAATGATTTTGAACAGTTACTGAGCGCTAGGGGAAAGAGAAAGCAAGACTGCTGTTACAATGTTCAAAGCATGTGTAGCTTCCCCTCTGTTCAGCCCCCATGCTGAATTTAAAAGAAGAAGAAAAAGGATTCACCAGGTTAGAAATACACATTTTCATCACTCCACAGCAACCAGGTGAAACGTTTAAAAATCAATCATGGTTGATTTTATTCTGCACAAAAGAAGTTGATAAATTTTATAGATTGCTTTGTGCTTCCTTTGAATAATTCACAGTAACACCAGGGGCAGGGCTACCATATATTTAGGGTTACTCCGGGCCACTTACCTTTCTCATTTAATCCTGACAATTATTCAAGGACATTGATTAGAATAATCGCTATTACAAATAAGAGCTCTCAGTACAGAAAAATGAGGGAACTCATTCAAGGCCGCACAGCTCTGAGTAATGGCAATAAGACTTGTCCCCAGGTTTGTCTTGCTGGAACCTGCATCTTTCCCAGAAACCACTGTCCCATGTTTTTTCACCTATGGACACACGGTAGGTAACATGTATTAATATTAAGCATCATTATTCACCCTATTATTTTAAAAGGGGTTATATTTGTTCAATTTCACAAGCATTTATTTTATAATAGTAGTAAGTTAAAAGTTGCCAATGAACCTTAAAGATGATCTCATAATCTGCCGATGGAAGTATAAATGGGTAGGATCTAGGTGGAAAACAATATATTTTAAAAGCCCCAAAATATATTAATTGTTCAATATATCCAGCTACAGAAATATAAACTTAAAGGAAAGTCTTAGGGGCAAAACAAATATAATTTTTATTTCATCACTATGTATGGAAGAAGCATAATGAAAACCTAAGCAGTTACCTAATTAATAGAGGATTGGTTACAAAAATGATAGAATGTTATGCAGCCATGGAAATTGTTTTTGAAGTGGCTTATTCATCTGGAAAAAAGTTCACATAATATTGCTTAAATGGGAATACCAAAGTCAACATAGGATCAAATCAGAAGTTCAGTTCTATGCATGGAACTATATATGAGGTTGGAAGGAAATGGAAAGTGTATGTCTGTTAAAAATAAATGTTCTATTCTACAAGAAGAGTCTGATAAAGTGGTTTTAGGGTTTGTTGTTACACAGAATCGCAGGCTAACAGAGTTGGAAAGTAAAGTGAGCTTTCATGTTGCCTTACGTATACAGGGTAAGACAGGAGGAGGTTTACGTTGTTTGCATGGGGAATAAGGAATAAATAACAGAAAAATAAACTGGTATTTCCTGAACTCAAGACTGTGCACCTCCCTTTGCCCAGCCTGTATTCTTTTCCAATATTTCCTGCACGGTTACCATGGAGAGCATGTTCAACAGTGTTATTTCACAAAATCTAGTGCAACTAATTCTGACTTAACCTCAATGGTGCCCAGACTCTGCTCCTCTGTAGCCCCACACCCCCTTCACGTGGATGGTGCCCAGACTCTGCTCCTCTGTAGTCCCACACCCCCTTCACATGGATGGTGCCCAGGGAACTTGACGCAGGGGTTGAGGGACCCAGCTGAGAGGAGGTGACTCATCGGCCGAGCCCAGGTCTCTCCAGGCCACACACGCTCCAACCACCACCATGTCACTACTCCATCATGTTGGCGGAAGTTGCCTTTATCACTTGGTGGATAATGAAGTTTGAGACTCTTTGCAGGTTTTACTGACTCCTGCAGATAATTATTATTATTATTATTGAAGAAGTAATATTAATTAGCTTCATTCATCATTATGCTTTTCTACTTTTCTACTTGGTTTGAATTTTGTTTTGACAAAACAATGCTTTTAAGGCTCTAATGTACTGATCCATGGATCTTAAACTGGCATTAATTGTCCTGCAATGGTGACAATGAAACCAAATCTCTCAGAAAAAATACATTTGGATTCAATAATGTAACTATTGCCAGGTTTTTACAATGCAGCATACACAAGATTATCTATATAAATACTTTAAGTTGCTTTAAGAAATATTTCCCCAAATCAAAAACGAGAAGCATATCAAAAATAAGACCTGTCTCTTCGGCCTGCACAGATAAACAAAATATTAGCATGCGAGAGAATTCATAGTCAGGATACTCAGCTCCAGCTGGGCTTGGGTCATGTCAGAAATGAAAGAGTCACTCCTGTCTGTCACTCTAGCCTACTGGCCAGCACGAGAACACGGAGGCCAACATCAGGCATCCAGAGCATGGTGTTGTCAGTCAGATGCACATTCAGTGACTCTCATATCATGATTCCAGCCCAACTTGTCTTTTTTTAATCTCACTTTTTACATTTTCATGAATCTGAGTGATCTGAACAAAGTCAAAAACATAATGCACACATGGAAAAAATTTTCATTTATTACCCAGGGTGGGGCAAAAGTAGGTTTCCAGTTGTGAGCACACAAAACACAGAGTTTATTCCCACATTATTATTGATTAATGATTGTGTTATTTCCATATGAAATAAAGCTACTTTTGCCCCTCCTTGTATTTTAGTGTATGTAACACACACACACACACACACTGGCTTGCACACAAATGCCCCCAGCCCAACCAGAAATCCAAACAATTTTTTATGTTTGAGTTTGCATAATTTCAACTTTCCTATTAATTAGATACTTACTAGTTATCTATAAAATACTTTAAATTGTATTCTTGTTCATTTTCAAGGGCTTTACTCATTCTAAGTTAGAATAAAACAACTGAATCCAATTATAGAACAATAGCACGCTCTCTCTTCTAATATAACTGTTACCTAAACATATTCATCCACAAGATCCTTACGTATGTGTGAAGATGATGCCCACCTGACAAATAACTATACAGAGAAAATGAAAGATACTTTAACAAAATCTATTTCCAAACTATACAAAGATGTACCTGAGTCTAATTTTATTTTATTTTTCAAATTTTATTGTTGTATTACATCCATCCCCCTTTTATCCCCCTCTGTCCCCTTCCCCATCATTTTAATGTAATATTATTATAATGAACTTTCTCACTTAAAGGATCATTTGAGATATATACCAAAAAAGTAAAAAATCACAAAGAAATTTAAAAAATTAAAAGTATATCCTTGTAAGATTTAAAAATGAAACCAATGCAAAAAGCTCAGATTTTGATGAAAAAAAATTAGATATCCCATATGTAATTACAAATAATTTGCTGATTTTATATACGGTAGATGTTTTAGCACTTAAAATTAATAAGGAGGTGAACTTCAGTGTTTCAGTATTTTATATTTTAGATTCTACAATCTCAATCTCATAAAGTTGTATACTATGTAAGGCAGTTTTATTTTGAATCCAGATTCAAGATCGCCTGTGGTGAGTATACTTCAAATGTCAGTAATGGCCACCAGCAAAAATAAGAGGGCAGTATTTTCATAAGAACTCTTAAATGTCAAAGTACCTCAGAAAGGCTCTAAAACTGGAAGAGGGAAAAGCAACTGTTTGAGACTCTTGTGTCTTTATTTTCCATCTTCAAGTGACCCAATGTTTCCCACAGCCTTCTTTCCTACACTTCTTTCCTACACAGTTCAGAAAGTGTGGTATGATGTTTCCTATCTCCCGTGTCAGCCCTTATTCCTACCTGCATAGAGAAATACATGTATGGAAAAGAGGTTGTATTCTTTGTGGCAGTTTTGGGAATTGTAATAAGGGACTTGGAACATAAGCAGGAACAAACGCAGGTAGCCCCAGTCAGAGCGGAGCTGCATTTACCACAGCTGCTACCACTGAGTCCTGTGCTCCAGCCCTTGCTCTCGGACACCCCCAGTATTAACCCTGGATATTGTCACATACCTTTCCTAGTTTGCTTCTGGTAAAAGGTGTGGAAACCCCATTGTTACAATAATCTTTAGTTCCAGGTTTAGAAACATCATGTGTCTATATCTCTTACTGGTTGAACATCGTGTATGTAATAGGTGTAGCGGAGCCTATGAAGAGCACACGGATTTTTATTTTCCTCAGGGGGTTAGAGTTTGTCCAGACAGCTAATCAAGGACAGGGTACCAGAACCCTCGCAGACTGGTGATGCATCTGCTACTATGTTCACACGATGAGTATCTAAGGGCCTGGGGCATGTTGAGGTAGTTACCTCCTTCCTATGCCAAATGTTGGCGGACAAGGATCTAACTGGGGTGAGCTTGATCAGGTGGTCATTCCCGCCCCAGCTGTGGCCACTGCACAGGGACAGGCCCGTGCATTGGGGCGGGCCTTCCTGCGCATCAGTTTCTTGTGGGTGCTGTTAAGAAATGATCACAAATGTGGTGGCTTACAACAACAGAAATTTACACTGTCATTGTTCTGGAGGCCCCAAGTTGCGGATATTTAGTGGCTGCGGCTCCAGTCTCTGACCTTGGTCACACTGCCATTTCCTTTGCACTGGTGCATATCAATGTTCTACTTTCTCCTTTTTGAAAGGGCACAAGTGACTGCATTCGGGGTTCACTCAGGTCATCCAGGATAAGAGTATTTTAAGAGTCTTCACTGAATCTTATCTGCAAATTCTGTTTCTCTCTGCCCACAACTAGGATACAGATGCCGTTTTCAGGGGATGTCACTCATGAGACAGCTTCCTGGCTGCCAAAGGTTCATGCCTGCCTCCTAAGCAACAGACGTTCGGCCTACTCCCAAGTGTCTGACACTCAGCCCATCCTAGCACCTACTCAAAAGACAGGATGCAATAGAAATAGGAGCACCTCAGTCAGGTAGGGGGCAACTCTCTGATTAGCATCTTTCCTGGGGCAAAATTTGACTTCATTTGCAGACCTGGGAAACGAGCAAACAAGTGGTAACTTGCTTCTAAAATGCGATGGTGTCACCAACACAGGGTAACAACAGTCATCCTCACCCCTCACAGGGAAAAAGAGGAATGGAAACGAGCCCCTGGTCCGCCAGGAGACTTCAAACCCCTGCAGGGAAGAGTCAGTCAGGCTTCAGGCCTGGAAAGAATCCTCTAGGAGTGATGCCTTGCTCTCTGAGGTTAGGATGGCCAGCTTTGCAGGGAGAGTGGGTTTCAGGGGAAGCTGCTATGGTTTGGAAGACATTTCAAAGCATCCACAACCAGCAAAGAAAATGCTAGTAAACTTTTCAAATACCCTTAAAGACATGTTTGGATAATTCCAGGTTGCCTTATCAAGCAGGTAACTAGAAGAATATCTTTCAGACCCAGATCTAGTCAGTAACTCATACGGATGAGCAACTGAAACATTAGCCCCATATTGAGGCTTTATTTATTTATTTTTTTGCTCATGTTTTTGTAAACTAACAGCACAGCTGTAACAGTACATTTAATAGGCATTTAGCTTTCTAAGGAAAGCATGTTATTTTCTTAACTACTTCAATCTAGAATTTTTAAAAATATGATTGCTCAAAGAAGAAGGATAAATAAAGATGACTATAAAAGGTAAACACTTCCTCCAATCATGGCTTCCCTGAAAAGTCTGTACAGCTTCTGAGTCTTTTTATTATTATTATTTAATTTTTTAAAAAGATTTTATTTCATTATTTTTAGAATGAGGGGAAGAGAGAGAGACAGAGGGAGAGAGACATCAATGTATGGTTGCTTTTCACTTGCCTCCAGCTACAGACCTGACTGCAACCTTGTTACATGCCCTGGCTGGGGAATTGAACCTGCGACCTTTGGGTTTGCAGGCCGGCGCCTTATCCACTGAGTCTTTTTCTTAATAGTAAAAATGTTCCAGTTTTTCTGTCTCTCTGTTTAAAATCTATCGATGTGCAAGGGCCATTTCCAGTGACAAATAGAGTCTTTTACATGGAGAAGTGAAGCTACCCACCCGCGTGTCAAACCCCCTTTTCCTTGTAACTTTGCATCTGCAAGGCTGCCTGGTTAATGACCGGAAAGGGAAGGTTCCACCAAGCCCCTGTGACGCGGGTGAAATGAAGGAACGCGGTCACACTCCACTGCTTTCCGGCCCAACAACATGTCAAATTCTTTTGAGATAAATGGCAAACCACTGACTGATCTTTTCTTTCCTTGCAAACCTTATTTCAGAAACAATTTCCTCACATCCTCTCATAGAAGGAAGCAACAAATTTTTCATGACAAAAAGAATTCTAGGAACATAGCTATGAAACTGCCATTTTCTAACATATTACATATATATATTTAAATTTTTAATTGATTTTAGTATCTAATCATACTAAGAGCAACAACTTGTTTTACACTGCTAGGTATTTGATTTTCAAAATTATGAGGAAAGTACTATCTCCCTTTCTGCAGATAAAAAAAATTGAAGGTGAGAAAATTAATTTTTGAAATGCCATACTGTTATTAATGGTAGACTAAAAATAAAATATTGTGTTTCTTTGGCTGCAGAAGTCAATGATCATTCCATTATTATCCATGGCCTTTGGGAGAATAGCTATACATAGAAAGAGACTTTATCTATTCACATTTTCACCTCGTTTTTCCTATCCAGGAGAAGTATAGAACTGAGCCCAAAGGAAACTTCTTTGAGGAATGAACTGAAGGATCCTTCTTCTAGATCTTTTGGTGCCAAAGGAAATCGAAGGCCTTTGTCTTTGAGCACAATCAGGTCATTCGAAGCAGACATGAAAACATAATCAAGAGTGGCCTTGTGGCCCTTGGCCAGTGTCTGGGGGCCAGATCACACCCCTGAGTGAACATCAGACTAATCCTGTTCTAGACAAGCTGTGTGAAAAACTGGTTAAGGAGTCCAGTTGTCAGTGTAGGCTGGCCTGGAATGCTTATGTGCTGGAACTGGTTAACACCTTGGCCGCCTGCAGCACTGCTTCTCAATGTCATGAGCGTCTAGAGTATACTCTCGATTCCTGTTATTCTCGGAAGTCCCCTTTACACATAGTTTTAGGACCAGGGACAGTGCTCCACTGTTCTGTTCCTAGTGGGGAAGATGGGGGGATGGGTGGGGGAGGGGACACACTGCACCCAGAAGCTAATGACATTCCCTTTGCATGTGGGGCATTTAGCTTCCCATCAGTTTACACAGTTGCCCATTTCAGCTGCGTCTGGGGCAGAGGAATTCTTATGAAAACACAGGGTCAGGGAAGAGCCATTCTGCACACCAGCCCCAGATTTAGCCACTGTGTGGCCCTCTCGGTCTCCTCCCTCTTCGCTATGCTCACATCTTTCAACTTTTCTTTTATTCTTTCTTAGATTTCCCTTAGATTGGCCTTTTAAATGTAGTCCTTTCTCACTGTTCTGAGACTGTTCTATGTATGAGACAAATATAATATGTTAGTTTTACATAAAAATAGAAAAGGGAAAAATCGCTTATTGGAAATAGAGTTGACTGGCCATATTTTGTGGAAATATATCCAGCATCATGTCAAGTCAAACCGTTTGTGTACACACAAATACTTGTGTATTTTACTATATGCAAGAGTAGTATTTATTTCACAGAACTGCCTGAGGTTTCAATTACTTTTACTAATCCTCATGTCTAACGCAAGGCATCTGAATAGAGAGTAGTATTATAGCCATGACTGTGTGGACAATAATGTTAGCCTTATGGAAGCTACAGACATATTCTTCTGGCAGAGACAACAGAAGCTGCATGGGTAATGACAGCCTCGTGTGGCATTTAAAGGTTAAAAATGCCCTAACCTTTAAATACCTATTCTGTTATTGTTTACAAAAATCAATAACAACATCAGTAAGCTTATCAATGAGAAGCCAGGTTATCCAGGTTGAGAAAGTCCACTCTTGAAGCTCTTGTCTTTTTTAACTTCCTTTTTATGACTCTATGGTCAGCAAATTAAATTGGAGAGTTACCACCTGGATCAACTGTTTTCTGGAAAGATTGCCTATTTTTCAGCAATTCACTCAGTCAGCCACTGCGGAACACAGAAGTTCACCATCCCCAATGAAGGGAGGGGGTTTCTCTTATTCCAATGTTCTATTTAAATTTCCTATTATTGAAAGAGTTTACCTTAAAAGTGGAAAACTATTGAAAATGAACCAATTCTAAATATAACACAAGTTTTTGGTTAAAAATTTAGAAAATTATACTTATGAAATTATTTTAAAATATTTATTATCAACATACAGTATCATATCCAGTTTTTAATATTTTCATGCATTTCTTTGTGGGTATATTTTAATGCATATTTAAGTAGGATTTTGTCTAATCAAACTCCAACTACAATTCAAAGTGGTGTATTAAATATAAACCTATTTTTGTAAAAAAAAAAATCTATGTTTTTAAGAACTATTTCTACTCTGCCATGAAATGTCCCATGGACTATAAAAATGACAACTTTGGTAGTATTCTTTATATTCAACTCCTTAAGCTACAGACTTTCAAGAAGAAATCTTCTCCAAATTATGTAATCAAAGTATTCATGCATGAAAAGTAAACCAACATAACTAAGGAAAGAATAAAATATTAAGTAACTTAATGTAACATAATAGGAAAAAAGTATGAGGGGCTGCAAGAGTTGGGGCCACATCTCACCTACCGAATATGGCTAAGCGACTTGGTTCTCTGAACCATTTTCCCCTCATAAAATGGGCGTCATAGCAGGACCTACCTCAGGGGAATTTTATGAAGTTTGTAAGCTAGTTTCTGTAAAGACTCAATAAATGTTAGTTGTTGTTATTATTGTTATATTTGGAAGCTGTATGGTGAGATATTTATTCAAAATAAATAAATCAGGCAATTCTTCTCTAGCTTATAACTTCAAATGGCCTGGAAAGTTTGAAATTAGAAAAACTGAAACATAAAAATACAGACTAAATAAAAAACCTTTCATTAACCATCTAAGGATACATTCTTAGATATTTTCACTTGAAGTTTTTATATTTTAGGGGGATTGTTGTATTTCTATATAATATGGCATTCTACACATGTTATTTCAAATTGGCAAATTAAATTTGTTCAGCATTATATGCCCAGAAGTTATTTGTATGCTTTAAAGTGTGCTTCTATTTTTGAACAATAGTACACTAGGAACATTTAAATAAAATTTTAATAAATTGATATCCTTTAGAACACAGTAATTTTTATTAATGTTAATTTGACACCGACTGAAGATGGTTTGGCAGTATGTTCATGATTTATTTTTTGGTTTTATTTTCAGAATTAGAAACATCACCTTGTCAAGTTTCTTTCTGTAAATGAAAGTCATCTTGTCTTTATTTCCTCTGCATTCACAATTTTAATAATCTCTACCTCAAAACTATTTTGAACTAAGAATGAATAACAGTTTCCTATTAGCTCTTCATAGCATGCCTTTGGCCACTAGAATGATGCAAACATAGTAACATTTATTTTGGCTCTGCTGAACAATTCAATTCAACGGATTCATGAATATAAATGGTATTTAGTGCTTGCTTAGCATGTAGTAAATTCATATAGTTCTGTTTATCTATTGGTTTGCAAACTTTAAGTCCACCTCTTAAGACATTTTTCAGATAATCTCATCTATATAAATACAGCCCTAGTTTAAAATTTAGTCATTTATTTTGGTTGTACATAATCCAATCCCATGCTTACGAAGGAATGCTATTCAACTGCTTGAAATGTCTTTTTCCTTTGCCTGACACAGAATGCAGTATCAGATTGATCATTATGGCCAGCAGTATAGCTGCAGTCATTGTTCCAGGTTTGTCTAATCAACACTTGCTTTCATAACCCAGCAAAATGTGATGATGTTATTATTATTAATGGGTGTGCGGACCCTTCTGCTAGGTATGGTGTATTTTTAGTAGATTCTGTTATTGGTTCATTTATTTCTCTGATGTTGCAACTTGCTTTTCCCTTTTATCTGTTCCCTATTTTTGTTTGCATCCCATTTTATTCTATTATCTCTGGACATCACATTTTAAAAAACCTATCATTTATTTTTCTAGCAGAAACACTTGATAAACAAGCTTCTATTTGTACTTCCAAAGAAACAAGATGCAAAATACAAATCTGCTTAATTAGAAGTATTTCACTTTTTATCATCTATCAAAAGAAACTTTCCCCCTAATACTACCAAATAATTGTGAAGTATTTGCATTATTTTTATAGGTTAAATACATTAGCCAAGCAAGGTTTCAAACTCTACTACTGCAGTCTAAGACAGAAGACCAATTACAAGATAGATTTATATGACTTACCTTTACTGCAGAACAAGAATCGGTGTCCTAAATATCTCTAAATTTAAAAGTTATAATTCCACGTTAATTATAAACTACCCAATTAGAAGATATGCACCTTGAACACTATGGTTGAAAGGAATACATTCACACTAACATTTCAGGAGATTAATTACATTGCACTTAACTTTTCATCCTCAGATGTGAATCACTGTCGAGAAATAGTTTAAGGCTCCCAATGTTCACTTACTCTTTAATAAATCTTTACTGACTTTCAGAATTACATAATCATCATATTAGTTTGATTTCAGTATTACTCTGACAAATCTGAATAATTTTCTAAAAAATAGATGGCCTTATAGTCTCTTCAAAGTAGAAGTCAGTTTAGACAGGATTAATAAACAGTGAGTACTCAAATACCTCTTGTCTCTTATTCATCAGCTTTTTGCAATAAATCTTTTCAGTAAAGTGATTCTGGAATTTTGAAGCCTTTTGAAGACTTCATGCCACTTAAAATAGGTATTCTATTCTGTTGTTTGCTGTGGGAACCCTTGCTTTCAAGTGCACTTTGTTGAAAGTGAACAATCTTATCTAATTGAGGCACTTCCCATAATGGCCATCACAATTCCAGGTTGTCTTTGTGAGGATTTTGGGTGGATATTTAGAGTTCCTGGGACCGAAGCTCTTAGGTATGAAGCAAGTGGTTGATGTGCTCAATTCTTTGAAACTCAGGGATCCCATGTCTTTAGTTAATCCTTGGGTCTCTGAGAGCCAAGTTGATACCTAGGAGGAATGTGCCATTGGCTGGGGCGTTGTGTGCCCTTTACAGTGTGCACCTCACGGCAAGGAAACTTTCTTGAAGTTGGCAGGCCGGTGACTGAGTGTCAGTCTCACCCGTGCCTGTGACCAACTTATTCTAGCACAGGAATTGAATTAGCTGGAGCAAATTCTAACAGCTTTTAAGCGCTGGACCTGAGCCCACCAATTCTATGGGTTTGGCTTCTGCGAGTCCTGCTAACACCAGCTGTGTCACGCCTTACCGCATGTGCCCGTTAACAGACACACAGTAATGGGGGAGGTAAACAGGGGTGCCCGCAGTGACCAGAGTTGGTCCTGTGGCCTCACCCAAAGGGTTTAGGTGCGCAACACCGGCAGCTCCCAACATAGTTGTTTAATTGTGCATCCTTTCGATCCCAATATACTGTGTAGAAAAATAATTTACCTACATCCATAGACCCCGCAAGTGGCCACTGTTTTCAAAACTGTCTTTTGTGGAATTGTGCCATCCAGGCAAAGGGGGACAGCAGAGAGTGTTCGGGAGGGAACTGTGGACACTCCATCTCTAGGCCTCATGGCGGCCACACACCAGGTGAAAACAAACTTGCAGGAAAACTGGGGGAAATCGACGCCAAGGGAGCATAGCCACACGCGAGGACACTCACCTGTGGTGACTCCCCGTCCACCGTGGAGACACTGAGCTGCTCCAGGCACAGCGGCCATGCCCCAGTCCCTGTGGATGCTGCTGCAGGTGCCACTTGTGACCCTAAAAATGTAAGAACCCAGCATTGCTGGATGAAGAGAACAAAGCAGAGGAGCTTTCCTTTCACTTCTCATCACTCCACTTCTAGTCATGGGGAAAATGCTGAAACCACCCATCAGAACAAACTTCTCATTTCATACATTTGTACTTTAACACACCGGGTACTAAGTGGGTTTCTTACATGAGTTAATAATTAAGGTTCCATATCTTGGTTGGCTTACTAAATTGTATTTCCTGTTTCTCTCTCTCTATATATATATATACACATATATATGAGCATACATATACATACTTATATTAAGTAAAATGAAGGAAATTCTGTGTAGCATGATATGTATTAAATTGCATGGGATAACAAAATTATAATTCTTTTATAGATCATCTTGATGGTGTATGTACCCAGGATAATGTATCTGGCCTCATGGAAGGTAACAATCATCTTTATAAGCACCTATGTAGCAAACTGACCAATGTTTCCACCTATTTCATTAAATGAATTTAAATGGTGTGTTTGTGGGCAAAACAAGGTCCAGGGATTTCTACTTTCCCCTCTTGCTATATCATTCTCTTTAAATCGTCAAAATATATTAAAGCTGATGACCAGTATACTAGGATATATAGTGCACTGAAATACATCTCGTATTCTAACATTTTTAATTAGAATGCATTTACTAGTTATAAAATATATGTGTACTTTTGATAACTAAGTTTTATAATTACTACTATAATAATTTTATGTGTATCTGTGTGCAAATATAAAATTCTGATATGCATTTGAAGAGTGGCATGTACCTTTCCACATATTTTATGTTATCTCACATGATAGAAAAACAGAACTGTGAGTGAAATTAAAAACTTGGAAGAAATTTCCTTCATCACATGGCCAACTAGTGTAGTGTATCTCCAAAGAGCCTAAGTTTTCCTACTTTGCTTTCTACTTAAAGACCTCATTATGATTCTTTCTTATACATTTCTTGTTCACTCAATTTTGGTGTGCATGAATTTGCTAGACATTCCAATCTCAATCCAGCAGGGCAAGAGAAATAAATCACCTCATTGACAGCCTAGTCTCACAGCCAATGTGGCTGCACTAATGCACTTGGAAATAATTGCTATTATTCTGTACCAAAGGAATATATGCTACTACATTGAAACACAGCTGCCTTTTGAATAGGAAAATTAAATCCACAAATCTAAGCCACCAGAAAGCCTTAGATTTAAAACTGGTAGGATCAGATACTTAGTGTGAGGTAATTTTCACTCACTGAAAGGCTGTCATGACAAATGGAGGTGTCCAATAGAAGACGTGCATTTTCATGTTGTTCAAACTAAATTTTAGAAGAATTTGCAGTAGTGCTATATAGAAGAAATATCTGAACCACAAATGTGAACCATATATAAACCTTTAAGTATTCTTAAAGTCATATTTTTAAAAAGGTAAAAAGAAATGGTGATATTAAGTGATACATTTTACTATATCTAAAACCCAAAATATTTTCATCTCAACATCTAACTAGTACAGGAATTGTTGCTGACCTACTTTACTTTGTACAAAGTTTTTGAACTCGCGTGTTGTGCACACGCAAAGCACATTTTGAGTGCTTAATAACCCTATCAGGACAGTACTGGACCTTGTAGAGATCATTTTCTTTCTTTCTATATCCTATTTTTAGCCCCTGCTCCCATTCAAGATTTACACTCGATTTTGCTGTCATTTTCTGTTGGAGTAGAAAGATCTTTTTGCAATTCTGTGGCACAGAATGATCTGGCCAGAAGCCATTCTGGATTTCTGTCCATAAACAAAGAGAGACACAGCGCTCTGTGCCGCGTATCTGCCTTCATAAAGGCCACTTTATATGGCAACTTCTGGCCGCCAGGAGTTTTCAGGCACTTGCAGAATTCCCTAAATTTCTTTAGTGTTCTGAACCTATCCCTCCTCCATCTCGAATCAAATCAGTAATATAATAACTAAAATACGGAGACAAACTAACTGTTCATCCATCAACGGGTGCATGAATAAAGACACTGTGATGTATGTATATCACAACGTGCGTTGCGTACACATACACACAAGCGCACACACATCATGTGTCCCGAAAGTATCAGCCACACAAACTGTTCTAATTGCACTGATACTGGTTTGATACTTTCGGGACTGTATATATATATATATATATATATACACACACACACACATGGATAAAATTTATGCATACAAAAAATAAAGTCTGGCCATTTGTAACAACATGGATGGACATCGAGGGTGTTGTGCTAAATGAAGTCAGAGAGAAGCAGGTACCATATGATTTCACTTAGACGTGAGATCTGAAAACACAATAAAGTAGGAAGAGCAGATTGGTGGTTGCCAGGGACACAGCATGAAGGGTAGGCAAGGCCGCTGAAGGTGGTCAGAAGGCAGGAACTTGCAGGGATAAAAGAAAGAACCCCTGGGGGTGCCACACGTGCACGGAGAGCATCATTAGCAACTCCAGAAAGGTCTCTTTACGGGAACTGCAACCAGGCACGGAGACGAATGAAACCCACCCTACTGCGGTCGGCCTTTGGCCCCGCAACTATCCACTCACCAGGGTGTGACCAGGAGGTGAATGGACCGTTTCCTGCCCTTAACCCCCAGCAGAAATGATGACCCCGCATCGCGGTCGCTAAGGGCTGGGGCCTGCGCGGGGCTCCCCCCGCAGCCGGGTCTCTGCGGTCCGGTCCGGCGGGGACACCAGCGCCCACAGGCCCACCCGGGAGGCTGGCATCGACCTGGCCGTAGAGGGGCCCCTCTCCCCGCAGTTCCTGCGCGGTCGCGGCCTGTAGGACCCACCTGCGTCCCGGCCGTGGCTCTGGAGCTCCCCGGAAACAGCAGGCGCGCCCTCGCCAGCGCTCTCGGGAGCGGGGCGCACATGCGCAGAGCGCCCGCGTGACCAGTGCCCACTGCACATGCGCAGAGCGCCTGCGTGACCAGTGCCCACCGCACATGCGCAGAGCGCCCGCGTGACCAGTGCCCACCGCACATGCGCAGAGCGCCTGCGTGACCAGTGCCCGCCGCACGTGCACAGAGCGCCCGCGTGTGTCCCGTGCCCGCCACACGTGCGCAGAGCGCCTGCAGGACCAGTGCCCTCCAGGCATGCGCAGAGCGCCTCGCGTGTCGCGTGCCCGCCACACGTGCACAGAGCGCCCCGCGTGACCAGTGCCCGCTGCACGTGCACAGAGCGCCCCACGTGACCAGTGCCCGCCGCGCATGCGCAGAGCGCCCCATGTGCGTCCCGTGCCCGCTGCACGTGCGCGCCCCACCACGTGCTCGGGCGCCGAGCAGCGTCCTTGCTGCGCACAGCCTCCTGGGACAGGGGGCGGCCCCGCAGCGGCGGCTGAGGCGGCGCCGGGGAGGCGTCCAGAGTCGGCTCTGTGGAGGTTCCTGCAGCCGCACAGGGCGGCCCGGGGGTCGGTGCCCGCAGCGCACGTGCCCAGCTGTCGAGCCCTCGCGGCGGAGAGGCGGCGCGCCCTGTCCAGGTAACGCGGCGCTGGCCTGGGCCTCCACCGCGGGCTCCGGGGCTGGCTGCGCCCCTCCGCCTGCGGGCCACCAGGGTCCCTTTACGTTGCCGTGGGGACGGGGTGTGGCGCGGACCCTTCGGGGGCGGGAAGGGTCGGTGTTCGGAGCCGTGGGCTGGGCAGCACCTTCCCCGGAGCCCCGCCGGTTCCGGGACGGCAGCTTGGTCCCTGGGCGCCGGGCGGGGCCGCGAACCGCCGCGGAGAACGAGGGCGAGTGGGGGTCAAGGATCCGCCGCCGGAACTGCGTCTTTTCCGCGTCACCTGCTGTCCCTTCGTGCTCGCAGCCCAGGCTTCTCCTCGTGTTCCCGAGCCGAGCACGCACGCGGCTCCGACCTGTGGGCGCGGGGCCGCCGTCTTGTCCCCGTACGTGCGCGGACCATCTCCGCGCTGTCGCCTCCCCCCGCCCCCAAACGGTCCCCCATACTTTTCTCTCCCCTTCAACCCCCTGCTGCTTTCTGCCCCCCCCCCCCCCCCCCCGTGCCCGAGGGGCCAGCAGCCACTGTCGCGAGTTGCCGGGAGCCGCGTGCCCTCCCGGCGGGGATGCTGGCGGCGCGCTGCCCCCGGGCGCCTCTCGGCTCCGGAGACGGGGACGTGGGGGACGAAGCCGCCACGCGGTCGCCAAGGAGGGAGGAGCACGGGTCTCTTCGGGTCGCTGCTGTTGACCTTTGCAAAAACAAAAAAAAAAAACAAAAAAAAAAACGTCTCCGGAGTGGGGGTTACGAGGTCCGTCCCAACGCGGCCCCGGTGACGTCCTCCGTGAGGAGGAGGCCACTCTCCGCTCCGTGACGCTCGCCCTCTGCCTGGCTCGCTGTCGGGATGCGCCTTCCCCCGGGGGGTCCCTGTGCCTCAGGTTGGACGTCAGAAAACCTCAGACTCGCCCTGGCTGGTGGCTCCGTGGACAAGGCGCCGGCCTGCGGACCCGAAGGTCGCGGGTTCGATCCCCAGCCGGGGCGCATGACCAGGGTGCAGGCCAGGTCTCCAGCCGGGTCCCCAGCTGGAGGCAGGTGACAGGCAGCCACCCATGGATGCTTCTCTCCCTCTCTGCCTCTCTCCCTTCCCCTCTCTCTGAAAATAATACATAAAATCTGTAAAAAAATTATTAAAAAAAATCTCAGGCTCCAACACCTTTGAATGAAGACGGTTTACAATGGAGAAAAGGGGCAGGTAAAAAAAAAAAATTAAAAAAAGGAGTAAAGTGCAACTATCTTCCATTGAACTAGGCAGTTTGACGAGGGCAGTTAAATGGGAGTCTTTGTTACCCGAGCTTCTACCTGTTGGGTTTATACTGCGTGGACGTCTGTTTTCTGCACTCAGCCCTGGCCCCGCCTGCTCCCTGGTGACAGTGCCTGGCTCTCAGGGGAGGGTCCCTGCCAGCCGCCACCGGAACTTGGGGCCGATGCTGCGTTCATCGCGCAGGTTCGTCCCGGGCGGGAGACGGGGAGCAACGCGGAGAGAGCTGGGGAGAGAGCAAGTTGCGCTGCAGCGTCTCCGGTGTCCTTTGTGGGGGTGTCCTTGACAGTGACCCTGGTTTCTCCCCCACCTGTGCCCCGTCAGTCGGTGGCGGCCCTGCGCTGCGCGACGGGGAGGGGGGACCAGCTCTCTTCCCTCCCTGGGTTGCGGCTCCTGCGGTCGCCCACGGGGTGTTCCCTGAGGCACAGCCCCAGGGAGTCGGCGCGACTCAGGACGTATTCCTTGAACCCACCGTGTATTCAAAACGCTAGATCCACATTGCAATTCCGGAAAAACAACACTGCAGCCAGTAATCGACCTCCTTTTGCACTTATCGATAATTGGAGGCCGGCATGACCAACGGTCATTGCACCTGCCAGGTGTCTTTTGTCTCAAGCGTCCAGATCTAGGAAACGGGACTCCTCATCCCGCACCGCCTCACGCTGGCGGTATCGGGCCCACGGGGGGCCTGTGTCTGGCATGGTCCTGTCTTTGATGGTCTCCCTGGATGCTCCTGGCCACCGCACAGTCTGTGCGCAGTTCGCTGTGTATTTATTCCGTGTCCCAGAGGGCCAGGGCCCCACCTGCCATGTGATGGTGGTTCAAAGGTGTGACATCTGGGCTAAGAATTCAGTCGACTTTTCCTTCATTCTACCAAGACAACTACTTCTGGGAAAGGTGACTACATCCTGTGGCCCCAACCAACTGTCACTCTTTTTTTCTTTTCATTACTCTAGTTAAAAAGTTTGGGTCATATGGTCTCCTCTTCCATCTATGGTAGACGAGCCCCACACAAAAGCTTTTTAATGGGAAACTGATTTTCAAAATGAGTTTGTCTGCTGGTCTCTTCACATGTCTTGCCCTTTTTATTCCAACAAAAGGATCATTTTTCAGACCTCTCAGAATTTTCTCACCAACAGACCCTCAAAATTGCACCGTTCCGGCTTTTCAAGTTTGTTACACATCAAGGATATTCACGGTTTTGAGACTGGCTTTTAAATTTCAGCAGATATTTATTTTTTGCCTATCCTGGAAATAAACTTGGTATTTTGTTTTCATTGTTGCTCCTTCAAAAAATGATTAATGTTCACTTACCCTGATGCACATATTTTATCACAGCCAGGAGTCTGAATTTAACCCTCCGGTTAAAAGTACCACTCATCTCAATATTTTGATTGTAATAAGAATCAAAGCCTTAAATTAAAAGTGTTAAAGCAGTGATAGCAGAATGTTGATGGGGTATGAATATTTTTCCTAGTACATTTAAACACCAGTTTGGTTTAAGTTTTCTTTAATATGTACAAATAAATGCCAATGTTTAGGTTTCTATAATTCAAAACTATAGACTCAATCTGAATTAAAGCAGCTGATGTGTTTTTAAAACTATTTTTTAGAGAGAGGGGAAGGGAGAGAGGCAGAGAGGGAGAGAAACATCAGTGTATGGTTGCCTTTCACTGCCTGCAGCTATGGACCTGGCTTACAACCTGGTTATGTGCCCTGGCTGGGAATCAAACCAGTGACCTTCAGGTTCTCAGGTCGATGCCTTATCCACTGATTCACCAGCCAGGGCCCTAAAGCAACTAATGTTTTATATCATGAATAAGTAATAATAGACTCTAAAACTATGAGTGGATAAGGAAATAGTGTGTACCCTAAACTGCATTTTCTTATATATTATGCAAAGTAGCTTTATTTAGGTTTATAAATATTAAAGAATGTTGACCTCATATTAGTAACTATAGTGATTATACTTGTCTTCCAAGAACTTACATTTTAAATAAGAAAATATCAGAAATCATATTTTAACTTAATTAAGTTACACATTTCTGAGATTTAGGAAGGATGTTTATTTAATCAAAATAAACATTTGGGAAAGTCTTGGGAAGAGTGTTTTCATAAGAAGTGAAGTTGGGAACCTGTTGATGACATGGAACTTCATGAATAATTTACTGATTTACAAGAAACAGAAACAACCAGTGTTTCTAGAAATGTCATAGAATTAAAGAATTATATACCTTTTGGGTGAAACAATACATTTCCTTATTTAAGTAGGTGCATGTGCTTCAATAAATCTGGAATAAATGCAGAAATATTTCCTAGTTATTTGTAATTTTTATTTTCAACAAAAATTTCCCCATATTTTATGTTCCTTAAAAGTAAACTCTGTATGCCTACAGTGAAAAAGGGTATATTTTATTGAAGACTGCAATGAAAAACATGTCTTATGTAAATATTTATATAATCCAAATACTTGCAAATTGCAGGAGCGAAGATGAAAATAAATTGAAAAGGGCTCATGCTGAACCTACACTTCCTGGCGGCTGTGTTCCCTCAGGACCGGGAAGCCAGCTCGCCCCAGTGCTGGGGGGTCACCTTTGGGACTAGGCAGGGGTTTAATCCCTGGCTCTTAGAGTTTCCACCCAATTTATATCAGGGAAACTATGTGCTGTAAATCAGTGGTATTGATTTCAATTACTTTGATTTCTGCCTTGGGGTTAGCAGCTTAGTGATGAGGCCCAAGTTGGCCGTTAAATAGGATTTCATGGCTCCCTGCCCTCTCTCACACGGCCCCACGGGACTTCCTTGGTTCCTTCGGACTCCGCATTAGCTCGTTGCCCCAGTGAGCTGGAGAAGCAGAGGTTTCAAGGGCGCGCTGTTCTCACCTAACAGGTTTCTGCATGAAATAATCTGGGTGGAGGAAAATACAGTATCTGCCTTCCCTGCAGGAGTGCTGAACTCCACGATTCGTGGCACATCTCAGGACGCCTGGGACAGGGGGCCTTTCTCTGTGAAGACTTCAAGGCTGTCTTGCCTTCAACTGGCCTGAGTTAGTTTATTCTGTAACAAGAGGGGCTGCTTTCAAGAGCTGTAGGAGGTCTGTCCTGAAAGTACCGGCTGCATAAACTTTTAATTATATTGACATAGGTCTGTCCTGAAAGTGTCGAGACAATTTTCCAGTTCAAGATACTAATGAATGCCAGATATCCCCCACCCCCGGGCTGACGTTTATTACCATACATTAACCTTTTTTAAAAATCTTAATTTGTTCTTGTATGGACTTTGATCCAAACTTACTCAGATGGTTTATTCTAAGAGAGGAAAAGTGTTCTAGAGGCAGAATTCTTTTCCCTTTAGGATCAATATCAGGCCACTGATACTCAGATTCAGTGGTTGGACACAAAAATAAGTAGTCATTAACCCATGGGTATCATCCCTGAAATGACATGTGACATGCCTTGTAAGATCCTTAGTCTGCTCATTGAGGGGTAAGAAGATTCTCTACATATATTGAACAGTTCACCTCCACTGCTAATCTCAATGAAAACAACTCACTTTTATAACCCATGTAGTTACTTAGCAAGCCACTAATTTCATAATTGGATAGCCATTCATTTTGCCAAGCATGTCAGCAAGTCTTCTAATATCAAGTAAATAAAAACAACAAAAGCATATACAGCAGCCACACCTGAAATAGGGGCTTTCTGCTTAGACTCTTGGTGAACTCACCAGGAATACAGGTTGACGCCATACAGTCCTGGTGGCACATAATACAATGTCCTCTCCCCACCCTTGCCAAAACAAAACAAAACAAACTATTCTTGTAATTGAAGATTGTGTCACCTGTGATCCATTCAGAACAGAGCACAACTAGAAACCTGTTCCTCTTTTACTTGACCTGTATGAGGAAAGACAGTCATAAGGCATGAACATTCAACATTAGTGTGCAGGTTTCAAACACAGGATTGAATGCATTAGGAAAAACTACATTCTGTTTATGCCAAATGTGAGAAGTAGCTTCTATTTCTTACTTCCGAGGAGGCAGTTCTAAAACTTGTTGGTTAAAATGCCGATCCTGGGACTGACGTGCATCTGCAGCTGAAGAACTCTTTTTTCAGGCTTTGTGGCAAAGAGAAAGCAAAACATACCTTCTTCCTGGAAAGCATGTGCTTCTCTTTCCACCTGATGGTGAGGCTGCACCCGCAAGGGAGGGAAACACATATTTTGCAGAGATAAATGTGAAATCCTGGGTTTCTTTCCCGGTGGTTGTAATCTGGCTTACCCATTTCATGAAGCAGCCAGCAATTCTGATTCCAAACATTTTTAAGGAATGGGTGAATTCATATAATGAGAATCGCTAATGTTCTGTGTCATCAGAGAAATTAGGCAGGTCTCTTTGTATCCCCATGGGCCATGGCAGGACCCAGAGACGGAAGTCCGCAGTAAGGCAATGATGTGGATTCTTTGCTATGTACAAATTAGTAAACATGGAACGCATATAATATTTATGTACATATGCATACGTATACGTGTCTTTCTGAAAACTGAAAAAGTACCCAAGAGATGTTCCAAAGGGACTCTGGAGTCCTGGTGACATTCTCTTGCCTGGCCGAGGCCTGTGTGTTTTATCTCCAGCAAGATATGCAGACTTTGAGGGGCCTTGATTTTCATTTCAGTAAAATTTCAGGAGAGGAAGTCATGCATCTCTTTGAGGTCACCTAGGTGCTAGCATTCATTGATTCTCCTTATCTTCCATTGAAAACTTATTTAAAAAAAGTTTTTTGTGTGTGCTCTGTGTAGATTATCGTCATTGGCTGAAACCCTGAGGAAAAAATAAGTCTTAGGAGGCTGATCTTCGTTGATAGTTTTGCAAGAGATTGCTTCTTGGGAGAGCTGAATTTCCCGAATGTACAGCAGAAAATACTGTGCTTTGGGGTCTGTCTGAAAGCCAGATGACACTTTGCCTTTCAAAGAAGGCAGGAAGATGACAGATGGAGGTATGTAATTTTTATTATTAAATACTGTTCATATCCTCAATGACAAATGTAATTTTTTAAAAAGATTTCATTTAATTATTTTTTAGAAAGAGGGGAAGGGAGAGAGAGAGGCAGAGAGGGAGAGAGACATCAGTGTATGGTTGCATTTCATCTGCCTCCAGCCACAGACCTGACTGGAGACCTGGTTTGCAACCTGGTTATGTGCCCTGGCTGGGAATCGAACCTGCGACCTTTGTAACTTTTTTCATTTTTAAAGATTTTATTATTTCCAGAAGGAGAGGAAGGGAGAGAGGCAGAGAGGGAGAGAAACAGAGAAACATCAGTGTATGGTTGCCTTTCACCTGCCTACAACCATGGACTTGGCTGGAGACCTGGCTTGCAACCTGGTTATGTGTCCTGGCTGGGAATTGAACCAGCGACCTTTGGGTTCGCAGGCTGGTGCCTTATCCACTGAGCCACCAGCCAGGGCAACAAATGTAATTTTTATATGATTATACTTTAAAGTCACTGCCTGTTTATTTTTATGACGACAGTTGAGTGTATGTCTTATTTGTCCCTGTGTGAGCTTACAATTTGTGAGATTGGGTTTACTAAAAATTATTAGCTGTTTGGGTTAGTAAACAGTTAGGGGGAAAGAAAAAAATTTACTAATAAAAATGCCCTCAACTTCAACTTGACCTATGTTGCCTGGTACTTCCCATTTTAATGGGGTCCATGGTGTTACCTGAGCCCTGTAGTGCTGAGTTAGGACAGCTGTGGAAAGTCTACTTGATGCTGCATCTTCTGCCTTCTGTTGCCAGCATGAAAGAGAGGGGGTGTATCATAGTTAAAGCTACATTTTGATATCAAATCAGCTGGTAATTTTTTATGCAGAAAACAGGACATTTTGATTTGTCTTTCTATCCAGAATTTAAAATTTTTATCATATGTTTTCATTTACATTTTTAAAAACAAATTGCTACTTAAGGAAGTTTTTTTTTTAAATCTAATTTTATTTTTGGTGTAAACTGTGGCTGATAATGATACTGTTTTCTGAAAAAAAACAGGTGAAATATTGCATTGGCCATCTGTAACTTGCTATATTTTCAATGTTTCTATTTTTCATTTTTATTTGACTTGAAGGAATATGTTATAATCTAGAAGTCTAAATTGAAAATTCT
Source organism: Noctilio leporinus (assembly GCA_004026585.1). Lineage (NCBI taxonomy): Eukaryota > Metazoa > Chordata > Mammalia > Chiroptera > Noctilionidae > Noctilio > Noctilio leporinus. The sequence goes on from PVIW01000545.1 coordinate 163,512, forward strand.
GGTGATACTGTATAATTTTGAGTTAATGAAAATATAAATTTCTAATTCACTTGTGCATCATAAAGACTGACCTTTTAAGCTCTAAAATATGCTAAGGGACTAAGTTTCATAATGAGAAATATATTTTCTGTCTCAAAGGTTTAGTCTTCCATTCTGGATGTATTGGTATTCAAGGCAACTAGGCAAAGTCTTAATGTTCTTTTCATGAACTGTCCATCATTTGCCTTACATGAGTAGATAAATCAGCATAAATCTGGAAGCAGGTATAAACTCAGTTAACCAAACAAATCTTGCAGAGAACTCAAAAGGTGTAAATTCTGAATGTTAAAATGCATTCAACCAAAATGTCTAGCAAATTGCTAAAATAATAATTATTTATTTTTCCATAATATATTTTACTATGACCTATGAAGCTCAGAGTCAATTTGAGTGTTGAAGGATATAAAGGTGAGAATGATGGTGCATAGTTATTGTTCACTATTTAAAAGTAAAAAATACAAAACTTTCTTAGTTTAGCATTTATACTCAAACTTCTCCAATGCAAGAGGAGCAATCACTCTAAAATTAGTAAAATATAAATGGATTATTGTGTGGTTATTCTATCTTTATGATTCTTAAGAGCAACAATTTAAAAATTACACTTTAAAAGCACTTACATATTTGAAACTATTTAAGACTCATAGAAGTGTTGGCAATCACAAGGTAGATTTTTGACTGTGTGCACCTTTCTGCATGAAATTAATTTTTTAGCATGATTCTCTGCTCAGGATGATATTATTAAAACTAGTTATTTTGGCCTTGGCCAGGTAGCTCAGTTGTTTAGAACATTGTCCTAATATGCCAAGGTTATAGGTTCCAGCCCTTATTAGGACAGATGTAAGAAGCAACCAATGAACGAGAAAATGGAAACACAAATCAATGTTTCTCTCTAAAAAAAATTCAAGATAGTTGCTTTGAAAGAAACTAGAAACTTTTAATTGCTCTAAAATTTAGTTTCAATTTATTTATATGGTAAACATGTCTTTGTATTATAATCTTGTTCTAAACTTCCATCTGTTAAGGTTCATATATCAATGAATAAGTTAAGGAAAAGCAACTCTAGTGTCAAAAAATTAGCTCTTCACTTCCTTTCTTTCTTCGCTGGATAATCACCATTGTGAGTGTGGATTCACTGGCACACACTATGCAATACTATGAGTCAGACACAGCCAATCAGGGCCTTCAATGAATATTTTTCATCTTAACTGTCCTCGAAGGGACTTGCTCAGAAATGTAGTAAGTGACCTCTATCTCCAGCTGAGATGACAGTGGTTATTAAGTGGCCATGACCCTAGTTAGTTGCCAGCAAAAAGTCCCAGTACGCTGGGGAATTTCCTCTTCCTCCCAGCTAAGATGGGAGTTTCTGAATAATACAGCAGGCTCTCTGCTCAATAAATTATTAATAAGGATATCTTATTAATAGTAAGAATACCTTACCTTTGAGATCTCTTTCGCCAATGTAGATATACGTTCCCAGTTTAAAATAAAAGTTTCCAGGGGCATGCCTTCTGTGTTATTTCATTTGGCCTTTGCAACATTTTACCAAAGGCTGATAAGAATGTCTACCTTTCATTTTCATTTAATCATTGGTAATGATTAAACCAACCAACCAATCTCCATGGCGGAAACGAATTTCATCACGCTCTTTTTCCATGCCCTTTGTGTTGTCAAGTTGAACAGACAGATTGCGTTGCGCCCCGTCCTTCAATCTTGCGCATTTCTCCTGGCCATCCCTGACGTTCAAGGTTCATGTCGGGGATTTCTGAAACATCACCCGAGAGATGAATCCCACTGACAATTCTAAGCTGGGTCCTTAGGTGGAGGTACCCGTACCAGAGCCAAGAAAAATAAATCAGCTTCAGAACCTAAGATTCACTTACTGGAATATTTTCAATATCGTTGTCTGTATGCTGCTGATATTTATGCTAGATTTATAACCAGTTGTGCACACTTGCTTAGTTCTTTGGATTTCTGCCATCCATATTTGTTATTTTCAAACATTTGTATTTATCTACCCTTACCTTAGCCTTGACATTATACTCAGTTTCTCTCATTTATCTGCAGTCCATTTATCACTGCCAGGCTCTCTTTGATGCTAATTTAGCATGAGTCAAGCTGTGCGATAATTTATCAATTGCTTACATCAACCACTGCCAGTCTGCGTAATTGCAGATGCCTTTGATTTCATTTTTGATCAATTTATTTAGTGATTCAGTTATTCCAGATTCTAGGACTGATTAGTGGTCTGGGATCTTTCTTCTTTGATATTCTTTCCACCCTTAGTGGATCTGTTGTCCTATTTATTTAATTATATTTTATCATATGTTGTGTTACATGTACAAAAATAGAAATACGGTACTTAAGTATCTGTACTCAAGAGGAAAGCATTTTAAGTTCTGCGACTTCGTGAAAGGATTACTAAATAATATGTGAACATATGTTAAAGTCACAGAAATTAATATATCTTTAGGGAGAGAGACTTGGAGGCTATTAAAATACAATTTTACTCCTTAAATGTTCATTCACAGATTTTATCATTCATCATTGGTCTTACCCACAGTGATTATTGTTTGTGGAATTCTAATGGTGGGTTTTTGACACCCCATGTTCCTTCTACATTTGTCACTGCATTTGTCTGTCAGGAAGATTTGTCCTTTTCTCCCCTGATGATGTCAGATGGACTCCTGACACTGTGGCAGGTTTTCACTGATGCCTGGAAAATACTGCATGGGTTTAGCAGGTGAAAACAGCACCTGTTTCCAATCTCACAGTCCCCATATGCTGAAGTCTGGGCAGAGTGTAACTCAGCTCTTGCTCCACCTGGAGACCCATGGAGAGAAAACAGGTAAATCCAGGCTGAATTTCTTCAGAGTAACTTCCAGGTGGACCTGGATTGTTGGCAGGGTTCAGGCACCATGGCTCTAGGACTGAGTTTGCTGACGAAGTCAGCTGGGAGTCATGTTCCGCTTCTAGGAGCCACCTGCCTTCCTTGACTCACAGTCCCTTGCAAGGCCACAGTGGTGGAACCGTGCTGCCCACACCGTGGCTCCCCCTGCCTCCCTCTCCTGCCGCATTTCTCTGTCTGAGCCCAGCGGGAGAGTTCTCGCTACATTCATTGGCTCAAGTGACTAGGTAAAAGCTGGGGGTTGTCTTCTTGAGCTTCATAACCTTCATTATATTTGTTCTTTTTGCCATGAAACGTTGCATAATCCAGGCAACCAAGGTCAAGGGGAGCCCAAATCCTCCCTACTGTAGTTTCTTGGGTTTATAAGCAAATACTTTTGTCTTGCTTACATTCCTCTGAACTCATTGGCAGCTCTTTCAGGATGGTTCTTCTTTCCTTTGTCATGCCTTTCCTCTAATCCTGTTTAAACATGCAGTACTACTAAATGCCCTGGACTCATTTCATATTTTTCCTGCCCGGTCCTACAGCAAGAGATTGCTGTAAGAACATCTGGACTCATTTATTCTGAATTCTACTCATTCTCAAATAGCAAAAACAAAACAATCAACCAACCATAAAATGTCCAGCACCTGTAGCTAACACCCAAGTGGGAGACAGAGAACATTCTAATTTCACATCACACATAAAAAGGTAAATGAACGCTGATCCTTCAGGGTCAGGTCAGAGTCCACATGTGATGGGTGAAGCCAGGAAAGACTGATGCACGTTTAGGTTGCTCACATGATCTTATTGCTATTTCAGGACTCCAAAATCTAGGTAATTCCTAGCATTGGCCTAGCATATTGTCTGTCTCCCATTCTCCTGATGTGCTCCTTCCACTGTTTCCTTTGGACATCATGTCTCTTCGGCTCCTTTTTCATATTTTCATGTTTATTCCATAATGTATTTCAAGTCATTGGCATATTGTTTCCTATAGATTAAACCATTGCTTTATCCGCTACTTTATCCACTAATAATTTTTTGATATTTACATATTTATTGTCAAAATTTCAATTTGTTATTTATCAACTATCAGTAAGGATAAAGAGAGAGATAGTAGGTATGTGTGGAAAAACTTAGTAGTTTCATCTTTTATTGTACACATATGTACACATTCTGGTATTGCTTAAATACAGCTTTCCTAAAATAAAAGCTAGTTTTTAGTTTTTTCCCCAACATCCCTAGTGAAAAAGTCACCTTATGAGCTATATTACTTGGGATATTTGTATCAATAATTTGACAACTTTATAATTTTAATTATAAACTAATTTGACTATAAATTAGACTTTACCAACCCCATAGTCCTACCTCATTAAATATTGGTAATTTTCACTTTATATACAAGAATGTTGGGATACAGAGAGGTTAACTTTCATGGGTTAAAGAATAAGTAAAGTGGTAAAGTTAGTATTCAAGTCCCAGGGCAGTGTGGTCATGGTATCTGTTCCCTGAACCACTGTTCGTGACTATCTCTGTTGCAGTGAACCTGTATATCCTGTTTCCGTTAGGTCTTGTATCATGTGGAAGAGCTACTGTGGTCCAAAGGGAAGCAGAAGAAAACAAAGGGTGTGGAATCTGCCTTCACTGATTTTGCATTCTGTGTGGAATATTTCTGGGGAAGTCTACTGAAGCTTAATGAATCAAATACTATTATGCAGGACCAGGTGCAGTTTAGAATCCATACTATTTGATGTGGGCCGTACAAAGATTAAGTCAGTGTTCATTACGGATTACTTAAAATATAAAAACAAGAGGAAGAATGAAATCATAGTTAATAAGGTAGATAGAGTGAGCTTCTATACTTGTTTCCAGTATCCATTTAATCTGCTTGAAAACACTTTTATCTGAAAACTTCTCTGGCATTTGTGGATACGTAAAATTCACTCAATTTATAAGCTTACAGCATTTACCAGCTCTTCAAATTGTTTGTCAAATTTATATTCATTGTGGGAGGGCTGAATAGTGTTTGTTTTCCCAATTACTATAAGATCCACGACTGCAGAAACCATAGTTACTGTAATGCTTTGTTTTTATATCTTTTATTATACTTACATACCAATGAAATGGTTATTTAAAAAATGAAAACCAACGCTCATTTTTCTAACACATAGTTTAGCCAGTGTCACATAAGAAGAGCTGTACATTATAATTTTTAAAGTATGCTTCTTCCCACTTTTCCACTTGAGTGTTTGCTTTATACAATGTCATTCTTTTTATATTCATTATAGAACAAGAACCTTTTATTAACGCAGTACATTAATTTCAAGATAATGATTTAATGGTTTAGAGTGGCTATCCTATGTTTTTTAAGCAAAAACTTATTTTTGAATATTAAAGGATAAATTCTGCCTTTACTAATATAAATGAAATGGAAGAATATTGGAATGCTTGAAGCTCTTCTTACATTTAGGATTTTTTCTTGGGCTGGATTCCTTGCATTGTAATTCAGGAGCTGAGAGGAAAGTTGGCATACTGAGACAGAATGATTTTCAGATTATGTAAATTGCTTCCTGAGGGTACATCACATATAATATTAATATGGCAAATACGTTTTATAATTATCATATTTTTGCCATAGGAAACATGGAAATACTTTATTAGAGAAATTACATTTTTCAAATTATATTTTATTGCTGTCATTTCTGTGCCAGTGTGGTGTATAGTAAGAATTTTTGACTATAGGATTTTCAAAGCCATTTATTTAAAGGAGAACCTTTTGGGCTTATTACTGTACCCAGTCACAAAGTGAATACCCATTCAGGTTCCTGTCCTTGCATCTGTCTTGTACCCCATCAAAGTTTAGAGTAGAAAAGGTTTTCTGAATTTAGGGGTCCAATTGTTACTTGATTAAAATTTTCAGCTTTAAAAATTATTTCTGAGAAATGAGCTCTTTCCACATATATTAGTATAAACAAATGACAGGAAACAGAAACATTGTAGGTATAAAAGATAGAAATGGAGTTAATATAGGGAAGAATGTCTTAGAAAATCAACAGATGGCCCGTAGAATGTAGGAGCAAAAGTAGTTGTAGGGCTTTTAGTCTCTAGAGTTTAGGAATCCCACTAGGGGAGGGCAAGAAGGGATGATGAGACTGAACACACCAGATCTGACCCTGGTCTAAAACTTACGCTCCATTCCCCATACACATAGCAATTTTAATAGGAGAAAAACCACTGTTCTCATGCAATGGATTGCCTAGCTTGTGCACACCTACATGCAGACATGTCTTAAATGTTATCCTAAGAGGTATCAGAATATACTTTTAATTATTTTCTCCATTGGTGCATAATTATTATTATCGTTGAAAGATCTGGAAACAACTTTCGGCATCAGCCTCTAGACATGGTGTGTGTGGGCAGGGGGAGGGAGGGAGGGGTGCCACAGTCCTCATTGATGCCACCGGCCAGAGTCGATGGTGGGAACTTGTGGTTTTGCACTTGAGGTCCTACTTTCTATTCATTGTTCAGATGGCAGCTCTGTGTATCTGAGGTGTGGGGGAGTGGGGGGTGGTCTGCGCCTGAGGTGCGGGGTTCTCTTGATCCCGTGCCTGTGTTAGGTCTCACCATCACATCTGGACCACGGGCATGCCAGTGTTGGAGGGAGCTCGGGATAGAGCTCACCAGGCATTGTGCCCCACCCACCCCCGGTTTGCTATGGAAGAGATTCGAAGAAAACAGTGTTTCAAAACTTGGACCTGAATGGTATCTTTTTTTTTTTTTTTTTTTTAAGATTTTTATTATTTTTTATAGGGAGGGGAGAGAGGCAGAGAGGGAAAGAGACATCAATGTATGGTTGCCTTTCGCTTGCCTCCAGCTAAGGACCTGGCTGGAGACCTGGCTTGCAACCTGGTAATGTGCCCTGGCTGGGAATCAAACCTGCGACCTTTGGGTTCGCAGGCCGCCACCTTATCCATTGTGCCACCAGCCAAGGCAGGTACCTTATTTTTAATCAGACCACAAAGCATTGGAGGGTGAAAACCAGTTCCCAAGGATTGGGTCTGACTGCTGTCACTGTTGTCTGCTTAGGCACCGTCACGAGGCAGTTGGCCTGTCCCCTGACAGCAGGGACAGAATGCCCCGGGGGCCTGCCTGGCCAAACATCCAGTTACCTAAGATCCCGCCTGGGGCAGGAGTGTCGGGGCGATGGCCCCCACAGCAGCGCTCTTCCATTCTTGGCAGCAGGAGGTGACAGCCCCGCAGGTTCAAGCAAGGGTGCTGGAGGGATGGATCAATGTTGCGGGCATGCTGATGGGCTAGCGGGGTTGCTGAGGGTCCCTGGGGCCTCCCCGGAGCAGAAGTGTGGCTGCTCCGTTTGCAGTGGCTTAGTGCTCCCGTGTTGCTTCGTTCATCAGACCCTGGACCTGTCCTCTCATCGGCATGTTGGCTCGGTCTGCGCGCGCTGACCCTTATCTCAGCTGTGTCACATGCTGTCTGAGGCTTTTGTCTAGTTTCGGATTTCATCTAGTCTTCCAGGTGCTCTTGTTGTGGTGACTTCAGCCTCCTCAATGCAGCCTTACCTGTCTAAAATTTCTTCAGGTCAGAAAGCCCCCCAAAGTGTGTCTCTAGAGGAGTCCGTGCACGAGGTCACATTCACTTCCTTAATGTACCTGTTAGCTTGAGAACTGATGTTTTCTTACAATTGTGACATTTTGTAATTAAACGGATGCTTCGTGCATTGTGGGGAATTGTTCAAATGTCCTCTTTTTGTTTCTGGCCAGCGCATGAGATGTGTGGCCACTGGTGTGAGGTCATCTCAGGGGTTTGGAGGATATCAGAACTTGGGACAGGGACGTGGCAGGAGCCAGACATCTTGTGTGTTGTAGCTTAGTTATATTTTATATTTGAAAATCAAGTGGATCGTGTGAATTTGGTCATAGCTCCTTATATTATCCTAACTTCAGTTTGATTCCACGCACCGTGGTCTGTCAACATGTTAAATGGAATTGCCATTTAGGTTCAATGAGATTGGATTAGTTCCGCATTATTATAAAAAGCCATTGTGTAAAAGTCAGGAAACAGAGCAGAGAAGCATCATTTCATAGACTCAAAGCAAACATTTATTTTTAGAAAAGTGACTAGAATCTCATTCTTTTATGTTTTTTAAATCTTTTTTTTTTTTTTTTTTTTTTTTTTGTAGTTTTCCACTTTCATTCATCCCCCCTTAAACCCTGTTACTGCCCACAGTCACGGCACGGTTGTGCATGAAAGCAGCCCACAGGAGCTGCGTGGGGCTAAGGAAGGAGAACACAGGTCAGATGGAGCTGGGTCATGTTTCTTCCTGTGGTACCTCCACGGAGACGGCCTAATCTTAGGCCATGCAAATGAAGCAAGATGCATTGACAAGTCCTGGAATAAATGAAAACAGTCCATAACAGTGAGCGATCCATAGAAACAACTGGGAAGGGTTCTTTGCATGGTGTCATACTAATTGAAGGGAGTTTTCTAAGTCGTATAAAATAATGGTGCATCTTAAGAGTTGATGATGTCCTCCAATATCTGAAATGGGATATTGATCTATATTTTCCTCAGTGCTTGGTCCATGGTGCATTATACTCACCACACACCAAATAGGTGTTTGTGCATGTTTAAATGATCGGGTTTCTTGCTTATATACTCGGACTATGGCTTTCTCCTTATTGTTCTGAAATGATTTATAATACAATTCTCTGATTTGAAAAAGTATAAGTGGTTAAATTTTTAAACAAAGTTTTATGTGAAAAACTTGACACATGTTTGCTATTTTGAAGCCTATTAAGGATTTATGTTAGACAACATAACTTTTCTCTATTTTTACAGCAGAGACTCAAAATCACAATTTTTTTTTAGTTTCAGTCAATAAAATGGTAAAATGGTGACTATCAACTGGGGTCCTCTGGTTGGAGAGTTAACATTTTAGAAAACAGTGCATTTTCCCATTGATTTTAACAATATAAAATCTTTTTCCATCGTATTTCTTTGTATCATATTTAGACAGCCTCAGGAAAAGCCAGAGATTTTATCCCAGATTACAGTTTGGAGAACATGGCTCTAGGAGATGTAGGTACGAAACTGTCAAGGAGTTTAGAAGGTGAGAATCCAGCTTTAGGGTTTCCTGTCATCAGTGAGGCAATTTTAGACAATGCAGCTGAGTTAGCTGATAATTAAGTTCTGACTAATGAGTTATATTTGCTACTCTTTTATTATCATCAGAATGGACTTATTAAAATCTTCCTATTTTACATATCAAAAAATGCATTGACCCCTTTTTTCTAGTAAATAATACAATGTTTTGGGAAAGGTGGCCCCAAATAACCAGGAATTTTTCTTAGTCATCTACTTGGGCTACTATTTATGAATGTGGTAACCACAGTTAACTTCAGGAACAAAGGTTTGTCCATTGTAAAATTATATGATATTTCTAGCTTAGAAAATACAATGCCTTTTACAAATTCAACAGCTATTTCACCAACAATAAGTAATGCTGGAGTCCTTATATTTCTCAGCATAAATTTAGATATACAGTAGTGTTTGATGAAAATTCACAACAAAATCCATTTTAATATATTTTATTCCTTTTGACTATCTTAACTTCATCTTTTGTCATATAGCAACTGATAAAAATACTGTTAGGTCACCCTAAAACATATAGTTATTTATCTCATTACTAGTATTGATATAGAATTTTTAAGAAACCCACCATTCTTGAAATAATGAACCTCAATCATAAGGAACCATTGCATTGATTTCAGCTGGCTGCCCTAAAAAGTTGAGACTTGCTTTCTTGTGATCCATACTACCAAGATTGTCTATGCACAATAAATAAGCCAAATAATGTGAAGGGTCCTTGGACTACAAATAATGGTACTCTTATTTCAATTCATCATTGTAGATGTAAGTGACGTCCACCACACCTCCACCTTCATCTGTGTCTCAAATACTTGGAATCCAGAAAGCCTAATTTGAATAGTTTGCACCTTGTTCTGCCAGAACCAAACCACTATTTGACCAAACAAGAACGTAACTCCTTAACGTTGCATACAGCTGAACATGCTACAGTGTGTTTCAAATGTCTGGTTACATTGCATTGTCACATGCAAGCTGACTGAAGTCCATCAAATACATGCATTTTTGAATGGTTTACAAATCAGCAGTTTGCTACTCTGATTTTGTAAACTGTGGTGGGTTTAGCTTAATGGAAATGGCTAGTTGAATTCACCCATTCCTGCTATCAAGGGTGATTCATTTGAATCAAAACATGTTTCTTAAGGGCCTTTATTTTACAGTCCTTGTGATCATGTAAAAGTAATAAAGAAAACATAAATGGTATTTTTAAAAACCTAAAGTACTATATGAAAATAATCTGTAAATGGCACAACTTTACTCTATTTACTTAAAATAAACCCCTGGTTAAGACCTCAATTTGAAAATAATAATCAGTGATAGGCAAAAAGCTATCAAAATTGTCTTCTTTTTTCAATGCTACTTTTCAGATGAAGTTGAGCTCCTCGTCGCATCTCATGTATCTTTGAATTAACAATTTAAAGCCTGGCGTCTATTAATACATCAAATTCCAGTAAAACCCTGGTAGCTACTGTAAATTACATAGCTGTTTTCCTGACCAGTTTTGTTGTAAGCAGCAGAAAAGGTGGTGATGAATGAGACTTGCATTATGCTCTTTAATGGTTGCAAAAATGATGACTTTGGAGCTTGAACTCTCAACGTTTGGCTGCCGTCTGTAGGGGACCCATCACTTCCTGTCAGTCCCCCATCGCCTCCCCCTCCGGCCATAAGAGTAAACAGGTGAGAGATTGGGGAGGGGGGTAAAAAGCCAATTATTTGAAAGACAAAGTGTACATTAAGCACTAATTGTTGCTGTAGTAAGCACTAAGTCACATAATCCTGTGGCTAGAAGTTAGTCCCATGATCATATCTACCCGCAAGGAAGGAGGAAATAAGGGAAAATGAATGGACACCCAACGCAAAAAATGGGTATGAGGTGGAGGAGGGTGGCCCTGTTTGCACAAGAACCAAGGAACTGCCTTGGGTATTTTTCTTACATTAAAAAAGTCACAGAAAATTATATGAATAACTATATAACAAATAATTATATTCTTTTTCTGAAGAATTTTGATATTTCAAGTATCCAAAATAATTTTGTACTGGAAGGCTTTTCACTACCCCACCCCCCACCTGCTACTATATAACAGGAAGTCACACAAACTTCTGAAACTCTATGTGCACCAGTTTCTTCACCTACAAATTTTAAGGACAATGCAAACATGGCATTTTGGTTTTTGTAAAAATTAGGTGAATTGCTATTTACATATATGTCTGGATCATGGCACACATAAGGTATAGGTTAGTTACATTGTGCCATGCTACCTTACTGTCTTGAAGTTTTGATATCTGTTCTGATGGTATAATGTCTAATAATATAAGATTTTAATAATTTTGCAAACAACTTATTCCAAAAATATTTTTAAATGAAAGCCAAGAAATGTGCATAAGTGCATATTTGACTTAAAATATTTTTAATTTGCCCTGGCTGGTGGCACAGTGGATAAGGTGCCAGCCTGCAAACCGAAAGGTCGCTGGTTTGATTCCCAGCCAGGGCACATGACCAGGTTACAAGCCAGGTCTTCTCCATCCAGGTCTGGAGCTGGAGGCAGGTAAAGGGCAACCATACATTGAGAAAGAAAGAAAAAAAATTTTTTTTAATTTATAATGGGTTTAGAGTGATTGTCACCCCATTGTAGGTCACGTGACTTCAGCATCATGAACAATTAGAACTTACTAGTGACAGTACAAACAGAGCAATACAAAAAGGGATGAAAGATTAGAACTGATCGTTCACTAGAAAAGGGACATGCAGGTCCAATAAACAATTGGGAAAGTGCTCAGTGACATTTAAGAAATGAAAATTAGAATTTCAGTACAATAGCACAAAATATCCACCAGATATCTAACATTAAGATTGACTATATAGTTTGAATATTTTACTTATGTTTGATATGATTAAAGTATCACTAAAGAGATAGGGAATTTCTAGAATCAATTTGTAATCATTTCTGTTTTATGTTATGAAAAAGAAAGAACTCATGTGGGAATAGTTAGCAAACAATTCTGATATACTAGGAATAAGTCAATTTACTTATTTTGTGAAGCTGTTCGTGAGTGAAGATGTTATTCCACCCCCCCAAATGTCAATAGCAGTGAAATCTGTGACTTTTTGATGCTATCTTTCATTCAATATATGATCCTAAAAATAACATGATTGATCAGTTTATTTACACCCTCAATTTCTGTGGACAAATTAAGGAATCATTACAATTAAAAAAAGACAGTCAAAGAAAGGAGCTAATTAACTTGATTTTTATTCCTATTCTAAGCATACACATTGAATTTATACAATTTCAGAGTTTCAAAGCCAAGGTTTTTCAATAGTGCATCACTTGCCAGAATTGGGAAATTCTGGTAGGTGAGAAAAAACATAGCTGCAAGAAATCTCATGTACATACTTTTAAGTGAAGGCAAGAACCCTATCAGGCAGCGATGGCATGTTTAATCCTGGTAACAGCCATGTAACAGCCAGCATCCCAAACTGCATCCACTGCAATAGTCCACATTTTTGCCAAAGAATTATTGCTAAGGACAGAAAAATATGATGAGAATTTTTAAGATCATGAGTAGACTAGCATCTTCCTCATTTGATGGAAAAGAAGATGTCAGTGATCCGCAGCATCATCACAATATGTTTAGATTGCAGGTGCTTTGTTTATTTCTATGATGAAGAAGAAAGCCAGTAATGTTCTTTATCTCGGTTAGATGCTAGCCCCAGAAATCCATTTATTATTGAGTTTTGTCTCATGGTCTCCAGGGATTAGACGTCAGGGATGCTGAGAACAATCATCCCAGGCTGCGGAACATCTCTCGTTGCCTGACTGAGCGCAGCATCCTCAGATATCATACGGAGGGCCCCTGCCCCCACCCCAGTACCTCAAAATCACTTATGTGGCCCGGATTTGACACACAGGCAGGCTGAGCTGGTGTGGCAATGCCATTAACCTTTCCTGTAAATTAAATGTGCACATGTTCTATGGAGTACTTGCTTAGAATATGTTCCATCGCTTGCCGAATGTGTGAGAAAAATAATTTTCCGACAATAGTCGGGTATTCTGAAGATTAATTTCAGGTTTATTTGATCTTTTTTCAGGGATAAGAGAATAGTGTGCGCGTGTGTGTGTGTGTGTGTGTTTCCTCTCTTACATTTTAACAAGCATGCACCCTTGTCAAGGAAATAAGACTGAAACACCCATTTATTTTTTAGAATACTTTTAAATTTTTGTAATAGTTTCATTAACTTTTTCAAAGTACTTTATCATCATTAATGGAACACGTTTACTGAACACCTTTGTGGTTATGTTACTGTGGTAAGAAGCCAACAGATTTACCATCTTAACAAATTTGTAAGAGCACAATAAAGTGTTGGTAATTTTAAGCACCAGGCCACAGAGCTGATCTCTAGACTTTCATCATCCTGCCTAATTGCAGCTTTACGTGTTGGTGAGTAAGCTGTTCCCTCCCCGCTCTCCCCCCGGCGACCACCTCTGCTATGAGTTAGACCCTGTGAGGTGACCTTTATACGTAGGATCGTACAGCACTGGTCCTTCCATGACATGGCTCTTCCTAGTTAGCATAATGTTTTCTCAAGTTTTATTCAGGTTGGCGCATAGTACAGGGTTTCCTTCTCTTTAAAAGCTGGATAATATCTCGGTCGTTCAGGAGTCACTTTTTCTTTGTCCACTCCCCCACCAGTGGGCACCGAGGTGGTGGCTTGGCTGGTGGGACTCTCAGATCTGATGCTGCTTTGGGCAGTTCTAGGTTCCAGGGACCCTCTGTAGGACTGTCCTGGGCTGCTGGGCCATGTTGCACTCCCAGCAGCTTGTATGAAGCGGCCACGCCTCACCAGCACTCACCTGTGTGTGTGTTGAATAACAGCCGTTCTAACAGGGGTGAGGTGTATCTCCCTGTGGTCGTGATTTGCATTTTCAGACGGCAACACCAGGTGCCTGATGTACAGGGCTAGGGCCCCACAGGGAGGTGGCCTGGGGCGGGGCGTTGACTGCTGACTGCCTGCGCTTTGGGCGCCCCAACTACTTTCCAATTTACTAAGTTGTTTCATCCGTTTTTAACAGTATCTAAATACTGCTCTATTTATATACACATTTTACATGTTATTTCTTGGATTTTTACTTTGTTAGGTTTGCTTTCCCTCCTCTCCTCTCTTCTTCCCTACTTCCCCTCCGTGTGGTAGCTGGATGTGTCCCAACGTGATCATGTTAATTTTAAGGCTTGTCAGTCAAATCCTGTGCTTTGATTTTGATTACTGTTCCTCTTTAGAGCAGTTTTTCCCCAGAAGCTCTACAGCCTCTTTCTCTTCTCTCTCTCAGTGACGAAGGAGGGCTGATTTAACTGCTAGTGAATGATATTGCACTTTTTCTAAATAAACTACGAATAATAGGAATAAATGTAAGTTGATAAAGAGGGACGTTACATTGCATATTTCAGTTAGTAAAGAGTTTTGTGAAATCTAAATTAAAACATCTTTTTGATATAATCTGTGAAAATAAAGTCATTGAACTTCTTGTTATTCATCTAAAAGGAAAAAGTATATAAAGGTACAGAAAATATTACTACAAATATTATGAATTTTATTATAACTATACCTGTTATCAAATGAAAATATACATGAATAATTTTAAAATGCTTGTAGAAATTCAGAATACTTATTGAGATGGCAGCTAGAAGCACTAAATTATATTTCTGGATAATATAGCAGCATAAATCATAGAATGTGTGGAACATCAATTAATAGTTGTTAATTATGCAAGAAAAAATTGTATTGGACAATTTTGAATCATCAAAGGGCTGGAATTTGATTTCTATTGCCATGGAAACTGCATACCCACACCGTGGAATAAGGAATTATTTATTAATACGTGCAATAATCAGCAGAGGAAGAGCAAGCCCATTTCTGGTATCAGTGAGGCTTCTCTAACCAGGTTAAAATCAGGCAATCTTAGAAATAGAAAAAAAATTGGATTGTAGGTGTATAAGCCTATTTGTATTTCTATACAAATAGAAATACTCAGACCTTCACAGGAGAACTGTTTATTTTACCTAAGGTATTTAGTGCATTATGCTTTCACAGACCTGAATGATAACACAGGGATCTTTTCAGATTAATATTTATTTTATCAGGGCTATTAAAAATACATTTGTCCCATTTCACTTCATTCATTATTTATATAGTTCCTTCTAGTGCTACATTGTATCTACTTTCTCAAACTTCTCACATCTAAGACACATAGGACAATGGTCACATTCTTGTTTAAAATAATAGGGTGCACACACAGTGGCAGTGAGACCCTCATTCCCACTTGGTGGCTTACATTTCTCTCTGGAGTTCCGTAGGTGGTGGTCAGTGGAGGCAATCTGAAATGGAAATACAGTGACTCACCTCTGCTACATGGTCATCAACTCCACATCTCATTTTCTTTTTTGGCAAGATGTATATGGAGAATTTTTTTCTTTTTCTTACGTTTGCTTGTTTTTAACTTTTCTATTTACTTTGTCTCCTCATTGACTCTTGTTTTTTTTGCTTACCTTCCAAAATGCCTCTTCTATCTTCTTTGTCATTCTGTAATCAACATTTTTTTATGGCACGTTCTTTGGCATGCTTGCCACATGTATGAGGTAGTATGGTTTTATAGTATATGTAATATTTCAAGTAATTTCCATATTTTTCTTGGTGTCATACAAAGAAATGCTCACCATTATTTGGAAATAAGTGAATTATGAAAATTAAGACCAAATATACTAGCTTACCCAACAGAATTATATCATAAAACATCGATCATGTTGCCCTATAACTCTGAAGAAACCTGTAATAAAGTTCATATAAGAAATGATTAGGGAGGGACAACAATGCATATTTTACATTTAATGACTGTTGTGTTCTTTACAAAAATGTGAGATTGCTAGTTGGAAAAATAATCATTAGCTCCTAGCCAAAATTTATGTTGCCCGAGAGTACAAATGATATGGAATTGGCCAAGTAAGTAGTCTTTTTTTAGTGGATCTTTTATTATACAAATACATCTGTATTTTACATTATGAAGGAGCTCTTAACTAGTTGATCTTCATAGGCAAAAGAAAATTCAACAGTAAAGTGACTATTAGAATAATTCAGCTCAGCGATTTTGCTTTGTTTAACCAGATAATTAGAAAAAGAAGCTTTTTAACATTTAATTAGCTGGATAATTTTCTTAATTCTAAAATTATTCAGTAGATGTGAGACTGTCAAAACAGTAGGCACTCAACTTCATGGGATTAACGAGTGGGAGAGTTTTCAGGGGGGAATGAATCATAGGCCATATGTGCTTGCTAATTGGTCTTATGCAGAGAAAAACTGAATTTTTAAAATCTTCATGGCAGGAAGTAATTTTTGAAGTTAGAGCAAGATACCCAATTGGAGTAAAGTACCAAGAATGGTTCTAGAGGAAGAGAATTTTAAGAAAGAATTTTCTGACTTGGTCCTGAGATTTTGGATATTGGCTTTCTAATCTAATTAAATTTAGAGAAGCTAATGATTCTATTTCCAGCATGTAAATTGAATTCCCCATCTGGCAGGATGTCTACTGTTAAAGTGAGGGCATAGCTTGAGAAAGAATGGGGTTCTTATCTTGGGGTGGGAATGTCTAGAAAACCTTGCTGAAACTGGCCATGCTGAACCCCTAAATTTGGATAGGTCAGCCTCCCAATGGAAGGTGACTTTGACCCACCCACCATGGTATCAGTCAAAGTTGGATTAGGTTGAGTTAATGCATCTGGGCCCAGTAAACAGAGATTCTTCTTTTACTGTGGAGGCTCAAGGAATTAAAATATTTGTAAAAAGATGTATGGACATAAATATTGTAATTGATAATGTGTTTGGTAATATTGTAATTGATACTACTTTAAGTACATTTTTAAATGAATTAACATAGCATTTTAAAATAATGAAAAGAAAACTGTATTAATATGATTTGAGAGACTGACAGAATGTAATAATTAAATGGTGAATTGTCTGGATGTGGAAAAAAAGAAGTACACGTTGGTGGTTACAGGGGGAAGGTAAGAATAATAGAGGAAATGGAGAAGCCAAAGAACTTACATGCATGACACATGGACATGAACTAAGGGGGGTGTTGCCGGAGGGAATGAGGGTGCCAGGTAGAGAGGGCAAGGGAGGAAAAATTGAGACAACTGTCATAGCAAAAGCAGTAAAATATACTTTAAAAAGCAGGGGGACTCTGACAGTTTTGTTGGCCTACTGGCTGCAGGGCGACCTTGAACAAATTGGAAATGCCCACCTTCACTTGGTGTAATGGAGAGGAAGGCTTAGGGGTATAGAAATGTTAAAGTGGATCTCATCTGAAGACCCGCTCACCCACCCAGGGTGGGTCCAGAGAGGTACTTTTCACTGCAGCCACTGAGCTGGGAACCTGAATACAGTGGGATCAGCTGGCCCCTTGGTGGGTGTGATTTCCAGACTGGACAGTAGTCCAGTAGCAGTCAAAGTGGTTTGACCTGTGGCTTCACATATCAACATCTACCACCTATATCTATTTAAAAATAATATAATACTTCACTACTGTTTTTGTAAAGGCTTCAGAGATTCACTTAAAATATCAAAAATAATATTCTTACTTTGTGTTCACCCAATAAATTTCCACTTTGCATATAATAGTATTGCTAGTAAAATGCAAATGTTGTTTTCTGTATAGATCTTGAATTATGTTGCATCCATTCAGCAATACAAATTGCCAATTTTTCTGCATGTTTGATTTACTTATTCTTCTTGAGTAAACTTCTGGATGTGTATAAAATTTTATTTTAATTTACTGCTCTTTACTCTTAGTTTTATACTTAACATCTGTTAGTGTATCAGTTGAAAGTAATATGCTCCAATTTATTGTGTGGATCAAACATCCTTAGTTTTTCTTCTCACTTACATGTCTTCCTTCCACATGTTAATTATTCCATTATGTTTTGCAGTACTAATATACAAATAAAATTAGAAATTTACATATGCCCTTCACAGATGAGCTGATGTAAATACTCCCAACATATGTAAAATGTTTGTTGCATCCAGTTGAACATAGAATTGTAAAGCTACAATGAAATTTAGTTCTTTAAAAGAACAATATAATCCAATGCATTGTACTCTGTGACTCACTTGAGCTATCCAGCAGTTCCTTTTGAAACTTGGTGGTTGTAGAAGTTCTGTAGTCTAAAATTGCATTGGCTTCTATTCGAGGTCCCTCAGCTGATTTTTTAATCTTAACATAAAAGAAAAATATGTCCAGTATTGTTAACCTCTGTGATTGGTTTTATAGCATACTCTAGAGTTAGAATATTCATGGTATATGTGTAACATTTCAGTGATGTAAATTACTTAGTAGTAGATACATTGGCTTCTTTTTATATCTAGGTGTAGAAAAATGATCAAGCACAATCCCAGTTTTATGAGACCCAATACATTAGGGGCCTGATTGACTAAGGTTCATTTCTAAACAATTATGACTAATCATGAAGGATTTCTTATCAAGAAGAATGTTGGCATTTCTGGCTTTAATCAGGCAAACTGATTAACTTCAGGACTGTGATTTTCTTGTGTACAAAGTAGAGAGGTTCAGTGAGAAAAATGAGTTAGCATGGCTTACCAACTGGATTCATGCTGGAGCTTTGGTATTGGACTCTCTGAAGTCTGGTCCGTTTCATCTTGTTTCACAGTGTATTTCTCTGCCTTTTAACCACCCCATTTGGGGCTTTCTACCCTTTACCTAACTTCTTTCTTTCTGTTTCTTTTCTTTTTGTTTTGGACTCCAAATGTTTTATTGAGCTACCCATGCTAACTAGACTTATACAGCACATTTGATACTAACTGCAATGCCTCTGCCCACTGGTACACTGTCGTCCATTTCAATGATGCTGCCACCATCCATGAGGATGAATTGAGGCAGAAAAGGGGTGGGACGGAATAAGAGACAGGTGAAAATCACTTGCATAAGTCATTGGTGTTTTAAAATTGAATAGGGCTCTACTAGGAACATCAGAAAGTACTTACTTCACAATTAACTTAAAATTTAATATCTGATCATAGTTATATTCAATTATCCATAACATTAATATGTACTCTGCTATACGGAGTCATTTGCAGGGCAAGGCTTAATTAATTTCTCCTAAGTAACATTTAATAAATGTATGAATTTATTATTTTGTATGAATTCACAGAGAATTCATGCACTATGAATTATAGTTTTATTTTGCTTTTCATTGGTTTGGCAAGTTATGTAAATTAGCTGAGCCTCATTTGACTCATTAGCAGAGTAAGGACAATAATATTCACCTTGTAGGGTTATTTCAAGAATTAGAAATAATGTAAATAAATTGACTAGACCCACACCTGGCATGTAGGTAAAGTTTAGAATTGTCTCTAGAATCAAGATTTCTGAGACAGGACAATGGAAAGCTCAGCAGATCTCCTCTAAAACAACAATAAAACCAGACAAAAGTTTTTATGACTCCAGAACTTAACCAAAATCATACATTTACCTGAAAAGTGCATATATATGTATATATATATACATATATACACACACTGTATATATAACACACACAAATACATATATATATACACACACACACATATATATACACACACACACACATATATGCTCTTTTCTGATACATATAGGTAAATATATAAATAAGATAGATATCATGTATATATAAGTATAATATATATTATCATATGTATTACATGTTGTACCTGAACCTTGAATAAGAACAGTGGAAATCTGGGGTGTTTTGCCTGCAGCTGCCCCACCCCACTGTGAGTCCTGGTGTAGCAGAGTAGGACCCCCGGACCCGCAGCATCACTGCCACCAGGCTGGCTCCACCTGGCACCAAACACAAAGCTGAGGCCAGAAGCAGCAGCTGCTACAGAGAACCAGGCAGCAAATGACAGGGCCACCCAGCAGCTCCGATGGCCTGAACTTGCTGACTTGCTGGGGAAATTTGATTTATTAGGGACAGTTAACAAGACAACCAAAAAGGGCACAAGCAGGCTCTCTAAAAATATGCTTTAATGTGACTAAAAATGGCCTGAACTTTGGATATGCTTCCTAACACACATACATGTAATTCAAAAAGAAGACAAACTTTGTACTTCAGAATTACAGAATTATGGAGAAAAGCATATTACTATTCTATGGTCTGTTAGGAAGTATATTCAGATTTCCCTTCATTATCTGGAAGATTATGTAAAATAGAGAGTGAAACTAAAGTTTTCTAAACAAAGTCTCAGGAAAAGAAATAGAATGCAAAATTCACTAAAGAACAAAGAAAATAAAGTTATTGATATACACATTGTATATCTTTTGAATATAATTGCTGATTAATTTTTACAACTAGATCTGAAATTTCTCTGAATCACATTGAACTATGTGTCTTCAATCCAAACATTTGAAATTAAATAATGTGAATACACATATACAATTTTTCATTTTGTTTTCTCAGCCTTTCTAAATCTTTTCAGAAAAATCAGTAACTACATTCAGTTCTTTTACTTAATTTTTCTCTCCATGGTTAAAAAGTAGACAGATTGAAATGTAAGAGGACATTCTGTGACAATACAAAATTTTGAAGACACATTCAATCTATATCATTATAAAATAGCATCTTGGGGAAGATGTAACTGATACAAAATTCATTATATCACAAAATAAAATCAAGACTTAAAATGCAAAATAAACTAAATTGTTGATTTATATAATTCTTGAGAATAAATTCTGAACTTTATATTTCTCTGGGAATAATATTGTGGTTTTCCTGTATCGTTTGCCAGATAAAATACAAGCTGTCTAGTTAAATTTGAATTTCAGATAAACAAGTATCTTCTCTTAGTGCAAATGTATCCCAAAACCATTTGCAGGGCATACATATACTACAAGGAAAAAAATGTCACTTACTTGAAATTCAAATGTCCCTGGGACATTTGTATTTATTTCCTGTTATGTGGCAGTTCTGCATTCCCTGCCCAGTTCTGCTGCTTCAATTAGACTTTGCCTGAGCAGGGCCTTTCTAGAGCAGCAGGCCCCTGTCATTAATTCTCAGAGACGGCTCCACCATACCTAGGCCTGACCTTGGGTGCTGTACACGCTCGGGGAAAGCTCTGGGCTAATTCGATTTCACCTTTTTCTTGGCTGGATCTGTCTGAGCAGTGGTACACTGATTCTTTCCAAGGCAGAGATCGAAGCTCTACCTTCAAACTTGGTATCTGGATTTCACTCTGCCTAAAGATTTCTTTAATCTGAATTGGTTGTCTTAAATTTTTAATGCTATACCTTTCTTCCTGTTCTGAAACTTATTGTGGGTTCTACTGTCTATGTATATAGGTATGTCATTAAATTGGATCATGACCACATTTGAGTTGGGAATATTAATAAAAATTCATAATGTACATTTAATTTCAGGTGTTAAGTATTATCATGTGTTAAATGTTA
This sequence comes from Noctilio leporinus, assembly GCA_004026585.1. Lineage (NCBI taxonomy): Eukaryota > Metazoa > Chordata > Mammalia > Chiroptera > Noctilionidae > Noctilio > Noctilio leporinus. The sequence goes on from PVIW01000545.1 coordinate 185,085, forward strand.
CTGTGTCCCAGAACTAAGTAAAATATTTTACGTATATCATCTTAATACTAACTCAGCTTTGTGAAGGTTGATATTATTCGTTTTTCAGAGAGGTGGGTATGAGAACTTAGATACGTTGCCCAAGGGTCCATTTGCTAATAGGTTTGATATTTGAAACAAAAGACCTCTAACTCTGTCTCTCACATTTCATTCTTTCACACCATGCCACATCATCATAACCTTTATTTAATTATGGATAAAGGCACCTGGAAAAATGACAGCATTCATTACAATAAATAAGGTATTTCAGTGTTAAAAATTTTAATTTAGACTTGAACAACCTGCTCTGATCTTATTTCTGGAAAAAAATAAAAAAAGAGTTTAGCTTACTAACCAAATTCCCTGCTTAGTGTAATACCAGAACCTGGGTGGTCAGAAACTATACTTAGGAATCATTGAAAAGATATGTCGCATTAAGTGAAACATAAGAATGAAGCAATGGTAGTAAAGATTCGGAACCTTCTTATTACAGACTTCCTTTTAACCACATTGTTGCTGCGGTGCTTACTACCCAAGAGGAATTAAACTTAAATAACTTGGTGATACTGGCTCACTCCTGTAAACGAGGAGTGGCATCATGCCATACAAATTGGCTGTGGAGGATTTTTGGGTGTAAAAGAAGAAGCAACCTCCTATAAAATCTCAGCTTTAGAAGAAGCGTGGTTAAAGATTATGAAATTAAAACCATGTCCAGTTTGTAACTTTCCCATTACTGGTATATCAGTTGTGTCTTTTGTATTCATCTTTGTATTCATCAGAAAAAAGCTTGCCGTCCTACAGCTGCGGAGGAGGGAAAAGCCTGTCTACCGCTTAGCCACCAGCAACTGAGCAGAAGCCAGGAGAAGCCTGGCTCCCATCCCAGCTGAATAGGAGTGAAATGAAAGGAATTACAAGGCAGAGGTTATTGCGCACCAAAAGGCTCGCGTGTGGTATCAATCACATGAGGAAATACATAATTGCTCCTACTGGGATACAAAATTATTCCAACCAATATGTTCCTACTCTCCGGGACGTGGATTATGAAGAAAAATGGAAGACGTTAAGCAAGGCCTTATAGGAAACAGAATGGTCGTCTCTAACTGAAGTCCCAGATGCAGCAGGGGTCAGCAAAGTCACCCAAGCGAACGCCTTGCATTTGGGAAAGAGTGGCAAACGGGATGAAGTGTTACCAGCATATTCGTGCAAGACTAACTGGCTTATAAGTAAAGGGAAGCACAACATTTTGCCACAACAGCCTTGAATCTACTGAAGTTGTTTCTTCACTTCTATACCATGCCTGGGAATCATTCACACGTCTACCGTAGAGCATAATTGGAGACCCACAGGAGACAGTTTGGGGTGAGCACACAGCAGGAGGTGCCATGAGTCACCTGGAATAAGGCACTCGTTATATAATCCAGTTTGAGGGCCCTGGACGGTGGGTGTGTTAAATGCAGAATAATGTGATGTTATTCTTTGACCACTGATTACCACTCACATTTCCTGCATGGAAAACATCTGAATTAATGACTGGAAGTAAAAAATCGATCATGATAAGTTTTATTTTTGATATTTGCTCAACAAACATGGAGTGCATGTTGGTGTCGAACACTTAGCAGTGAACCAGGCCTCTGTTCAAGTTGGCCGTGGTTCAGTGCGTGAGTGGGCCAACAAGGTAGACCATCCCAGCGCACGGCCCGAGGCTCTAAGAGGTGGCAGCCTCACCAGGTTAGCAGCTAGCAGAGTCTCTTGGCACATTTTACATGAGGGAGAGGGAAAAATTAACCGAGTTATAAAATATGCTGGTTAGATTAGTAAATGCATTTTCAAAAACATTTTTTCATAAACTTAGGAATGTGTCTTTCTGCACAAAAGGGCATCCTGTTTTCCTACTTCATAAATTCTGTGAAAAGGTTAGATCTAATTCAAGTTATCGATTATTCATTGAATTTATAAAACAATAATGATGTTGATATGGAACACACCCTGAGCTCGTAGGAAGCTGAAGCCATTTGTGCAGATGAAGGGGAGTGCGTGCAAGAAATCAGGTTCCATGTTTTTAACATGGTCACACCTAAGTGAAAACCTTGTATTGGTCACAGAGGAATGAAGGAAAGAAGAGTTCTGTTGTAAGGTGAAGATAAGAAATACAAACCATGCTTTCTGGAAGGGGAGAATAGGTTTGTCCTAAAGGGCAAGAAAAGAGTTGAAAGGTGTAGCGAATGGAAGAGAACATCCAGGAAGAGGGGAGACAGAGGGGAGGAGTATGGTGTTAGGCCACAGCTACGCCCTGTTTAGAGTATTTAACAACAAAGATCAGGTCTTCTTGAATGGCAAACGGAAGGTCGCTGACCTGAATCCCTGACTGACCGAAGGGCAACATGACCATTAATTTCTGCCACTGCGAACCCTTCAGAGGCAACAGAATCAGCCATCCTCGAGGGACAGAGCAGGAAGATTGTAGCTGTAACATCCTAGGAATCAAATGTCACTTCTTTAATATGAATGAAAGGATAGCATAGCCTTTTTCTAATAAAACACAGACTTGAGTGGCATCAACGGAGTAAATGCAGAGGATTGACCCTTGCAAGCGGAACCGCACAGCACTCTTCAGGGCGTTGACTGCCCAGGCGCTGGCTGTTGGTGTTTTCTTGCTCAATCCTTAAGGCAAATATGGTTCCTCCCACCCAGGTGTGAGGAAATTTGACTTTGGAATGCAGGCCAGATCTTCTAATACTATTTATTAAGTGCTACATTTTGCTACATTATGCACTTCACTTCAACCAATCCAGTATTCCTTAATGACAATAGTTAACCTAAAGCTCTTATTTCTGGTGTAAGTTTAATATTAGGGCCTATTATATATTACTACTAGAATGTTTCAAAAAGATACAGTATTGGACAGAGGAAGACATTATTTTTGAGCCTATTTAAAGTTATTTCCATGTATTAATGAACAATGTATAATGAAAGAATCAGAAGGAAGGAAGAGAGGAAGGGAGGAAGGGAGGGAAGGAATTTGCACCCATAGCCCAAACCAGGAAATCAAAATCACTCCAATGTGATCAAAGACCTAAATTTAAAATGATACAAGCATTAGAAGAAAATCTGGGTGAACGTATGCATTACCTTAGATTGAAGCAGTCAATTCAGAAGTGATCTAAAAGTGATTCAAAATGTAAAAGAAAATGACACTGTTAGGTTTATAAAATAAAAACACTTGTCCTGGCTGGGGGCTCGATGGCTAGGTTCCGACCTATGAACCCAGGAGTTGTTTGATTGCCACCAGGGCGCATACACAGGTTGCAAGCCAGGTCTCCAGCTGAAGGCAAGTGAAAGGTGATGTGTCTTTCCCTTTCTTCCTCCCTCCCTGTCCTTCTCTCTAAAAATAATGAATAAAATCTTTAAAAAAAAAAAAATATATATATATATATAAACACTTCCACATAAACAAAACACCAAAACTGTAAAAGTCATGAAAACCTGATGGAAAATGCAAAAACATATAAGACAATAAAATCATTCTTTCATGTATTTAAAAGCTCCTAGAAATCCAAGTGGGGAGATGATAAAAATGGCAAAAATATGGACACAGTTCATGGAAAGCTCAGTGGCTTTTAAATGTAAGGAAAAAATCAAACTCAGTTATAATAAAAATAAAAATTACTACTACTCAGCTATGCCATGTCTCTCCATGTCTTATTGGCAAAAGCTCAAAAGTTTGAAAATTAGTTTTTGGCTTACATGTGGGATGACAGACTTTCATTTCATTGGACAATCATAAAACAGTACTTTAACCAACATCTTGAATTATATGAACTGCTATGCGCCTTACTGCAATTCATCTCACGCTGTAGGTATTAGCACATGTGCTTGGTTTCCCCTTTCCTGATACTAGGTTCTTTAACGAGAGAAAAATCAGCAAGACACACTCTTCTTTCATTTGATCCTCAGACATAATTTCCAGTAATAAAATTCATGAAATTTCTTTATTCTCAAGGTTTGATGATTCCAGGCCTAGGACTGGAGTTGATATTTTAGATAACTGAGAGCTATTTACAGGGACTCTGGGTGGTCTTCACTCACCTTTCCCTCAGGCAGTGCCTGTTCTAAAACTGTGTTCACTGGCGTTGAAGAGTGAGTCTTATCTCATTAGGTGGCTGTGTTGAAAGCAGAGATAACGCATTCCAAGTTCTTTGCAAAATGTAAAGTGCTATCCTCATATAAGTTGATGTATATAAATGAATATACTCTAATTTACCTTTTCCTTTTCCAACACCTGCAAACAAAAGGGATTTTTTTTTTCTCTTCTTTATGAAAACATGGATGAGCGTTTCTGTCCATTTTGAGACAAATTCTGAATTGCTTTGCAGTTTGGTCTTTGGAGAGAAAAAAATGCAGAAGACACCATCTGTTCTGTTTTTACCTTTCATGATTCATGGGTCCAGACATAGTTGTTACAGACATAAATTCCATATGAAACTAGACGAATTATTTGTTCCCAGAAATAAAAATGGCCAATGCTTCACATTGGCAGCTTTTAAGACTTCAAGGAAATGTCCTGTGAACTCTAACCTTAGCAAATGCCCACAATCACCTGTGATCCCAGAGGAAAACATATTAATAATACCATAATACGAACACATGAATATTGGGGTAACTGTAAAAGTGATGTATCTAGTTAGGTAAACTAATAATCAATTTAAAATTTTTAAACAGACTAAGGTATTTATATATTATTGCTTATACAGCCTTCACCAGACTTTATGTACCAATAAATTTATATGAATAAAACTTTAGTGACTAACGTTTTAGTTAGTGTCTGACGAACTCATTTGAAGACAGACAGGGCAGCACAGCTGCCTTGCGTACATAAAATAGGTGGTTGTGCCAAACTCTGTAACGGACTATGAAACTACTGTTAGAAAAAGAGGCAGAATTATCAGCAGGTGGTATTTTTAGTGTCTCAATATCATTTTCTGGTTTCTTCCCCTTTGGCTATTATTTCATACCAGATGTGCTTTTTATCTTCCCTTTTAGTTAAAAAATACTTTAATATGATTTATATCTTTACTAGGTTTTATACCTGAGGGGAAAAAAAAAGTTTATATACTATTTAGTGACCAATATAAAAAATAATGTAGAGTTAAAAGAAATAAGACTAGGTCAATGAAATATGTAGAAAGTAATCTGCAGTAAATACTGGGTAAATGTTCTATTAAAAAAAATTGAAGCCCCTAAAACACCTAAAATTTCAGGTTATTACTTAAATAGTAGTCATATTTTTGGTAGTAAAATATAGTTATGTCATCATTATCAACATTTCAGTGTTAGAATCCATTTGCAGCATTAAAAATAGTCTCTAGTATCTTATCTTAAAAACACATACATACATTCTTCAAAACAATGAAAAGCATGGTTTTCATTGTACTGCAGATGCCATATTGGCTTCCAGAATGCTCAGAGAACTTTTAAATTAGAGTAAAATGAAACTTCTGTCACTGTCATGGTGCAATACATTTTGCAGAGTCTACAGTCCTGTCTACTGACACAGGTTCAGCTTCTCTTCCTGTATCCACCCAATTCTTCCAAATCAGAGATACCAACTGCCCTGCTTTTGGAGCGAGGTCACATGCACGAATCCCATATGGTGCATCTTAATTTACGCTCACTTTACAACCTGTCAGAATTCTTTACGTCTGTTATCTCTTCATGGATCAGACTTTATATTCAATTCTTCGGGTTCCGTTGGAGTCTCATTGCAGCTATGATCCAGAGGCCAGGAGACACGCTGACATGGTCATTATCTCCCTGCGAGGATGTGCTGCTGGGTGGGGTGGGGGGGAAGTTGGGAGTTCCAGCAGGAGCCTCTGATCTTCCCAGGGGAGGAGGAGGGGAGCAGGGGCCCCAGGGAAGCAGGATGAGCTCAGCTTCATTGGAATCTCCCAACGTTGCTACTCCAATTCTGAAGGTCCTCCTCTTTCCCCATCAATACTGTACATTTCATAAATGAGTATTTCAATACTGCCATATCATTTTGATACATACATGATAAATTTTACGTCTTGATTTCAGACAGATACACAGCCCTTGAAAAACATGGTTTGATGTGCACAGGTGCATCTATAAATGGATTTTTTCCATAAACACCTTAAATGTGTTTTTCTTTTAATTTCCTTAATAACATTCTATTTTATCTAGTTCAATTTATGGTAAGAATACAGGATGTAGTACATACAACATATAAAATACCTTTTAAGTTAAAAAGTTAAGTTTGACATTAGATGTAAAGAAACTGTAAAATTCTTAGATTCACAGTTAAAACTAATACTCACATTTAAGTAACTTTGTTATAAATTTTTAACCTGTTTAGTTATGATATAACACTGTACCCTGTAATTAGTAGTCCAATGATACCTCAGTTTTACGAGAACAAAATTTAATAAAAACTAGAGTATACAATGCCTGCCTTGTGTACTATTTTATCAAGACATTTAAATGTCTCTGGGAGGCAAATCCACTTTATCAAAATGATAGCTGGATGGCACATAAACTCCTTTACTCTCTGACTAGACTGTCAGTTATGCTGACTTGGCCATTAACGAGATTTTCATTACTTACAGCAAAGCGTGGCCTATGAAAAACAAATTACACATTCTGCTACCTCACCATCATAAACTAATGTCAGTCACACTGTCTCCTGAATAACAAGTGTTCACTTTGTTGGAAAATTTGGTGGGAGAGCCGCGGAGAGCCAACTCACCCGGCAGTAAATAATAACTTGCTTTATTGTCTTTGGTCTATGTTATTTAAAAAAGAAAAGGTTTAAAAAATCCCACAAACTGGTTATAAAAATGCTCTCAATGAAATATTTGGTCAAATCTTTTTATACATATCAGAATGAGGAAGCAGCACTTCTACTCAAAGGCAGCACATTAAATACTTGAATGTATGTCTCCTTACCATCAAACATGAACGTACTGAACGTAGGGTAACTTTTCATGCATAAACTCATAAGGACCGAAAAGTATGGGAGGGGTAAAAGTGAAGACAGCATGAATAATCCCAGGTGGAAAACAGGACAAGTGATAATTACCCAATATTAGCATGTTGTATGTTTTATTAGTGGGATGATGATTCATTTCTTGCATTTTTTTCTATGAAAATGAGATGTGTTAAAATCTTCTTCTTTTTTCCCACCACTCGTTTACGAAGTTTAGAATGGCTTATGTAATTTCACAATAGATACATAATTTATATAGTAGTACATATATGCTCACAAAATAGATTCAAAGATCTATTTCTAGGTTTAATTTGGGATAAGCTAATAAAGGAGTAGCTGGTTTTGGACACCTAAGTGAGAGGGAAGAATTCTGTACTTATAGGGATTGAAATACCTCAATATATAACCCTCAGGATAAGAATAAAAGAAAGAGTGATGGGAGAATTGATATGAAGTTGATACACTGTGATAAAATTCATCCCAATATATGTCTAATAGGCAAAACATTGATTTGCTTAAATAACATATGTTGCAGAAAAATTGGGGAAAGAGAAGTTGGGAAGCTATAAAGAAAAAAGAGTTCAAGAATGCTGACAGACATTATTGGTGAGAGTATTGGGAAGTAGAAATGAACTAAATCTGCCTAATTAAAAGTGTGAGCAGTTTATGATATCTATCCATCTATGTCTATAAAGATAATTAGATTTCTATGTATGCATGGCAAATACATGAAGTGTGATAGGCAAAATGAAGGCATTGCTTGATCATGTGTCTGATAATGTGTTTGCCAACTTAGTTACTAATGGGAATTAAATGTGCCATGGGATGACTAACAATTCTATATTCAAAAGATAGTAGTGTAGTATCAATTTTTTTTTTCTGATAAAACCGTATATGAATTATAATTCACAGAGTTTATGTAAGTTGCTATCTCACTAATAGGTACAACTTTAGTTAGGATTTAAGTAATATAGGAATGAACAAAAATCTGAATTATGACGTGGGAAAGTGCTCTGGTCATACACCAGTGCTTGCATTATCACTAGAAGATTACACTTAACAGTTTCCATTTAGCGCCTGAGCTGAACAGGACACATTGGTGGATTCATCCATAGAGAGCCTTAATTTAGTGTCAAAGAGATTTTCATATAAATTCTAGATAAAGTTTTTAAAGTTAAATTAAATTAAATAGAAATACAACATAGGTGAATATACTTTTTGAAGTAGAAATAAAACCAGAAGTTAATACATATATTCTTCTTACTATTATTATCATCAGTTTCAATTTCTTGACAGCAATATGCAAATAACTTTGAAACAGGCATTTTTTTCATTATGCTACTTATAAATAGAATTAGGTAAAAGCATAGATTAGGGGGAACTCAAAGTTACTGTCAAAAGCAAAAAAAAAAGTTTATTAGGAAATTCTATGAGAAATTGTCAGGACTAAATTTGTTGTTTATGTCGTGTGTTTGTACACACATGAATCTTAGAATCTAGGGTTCCTAAGATTATTCATTGATAACACAGACAGTAGTACAGAAGCCTTCCAATAGCACTCATGTAGGTACAGACAAATGAAAATTCTGATTATTGTCATAAGCATCACAAATAATATATTAAAGCAAAAAGAATCAAGTATTCAGTAAAAAATTACTCATAAAGGCAATGTGATTATTGAAAATTGATAGGCTAAGTTCTAGCCCTTTGCCCAGTTACTTTGCCAAAAGCTTAGGTATTAATCAAACTAACTATAAAAGGTACATGGAGATCAGCCAGATAATTTATTAGCTTTTCAATTGAGCCATCAGCCTGTTCAAAGGCTAATTAGACCAATCTGTGAATGTATCAATCCCATAATTACTCAGACTAATTATATTAATCATCTAAAATATGTTCATAAGAAACTGCTAATGTATAACCTTGTGGTGGCCTTAATTCAATGAGGAATCGGGAGCCATGTATGACTTACTATGTGCGGCTAATGATAAGTAGATAAAGTAAGATTTTAAATATTAGTTGCCTCAGGGTCTCAACCAAAGAAAAAGAAAGAGCACTTGATAGAGCTAAATAGTTTATTACTTGGTGATTTCTTACTTCAGGACTCTGTTCACGAATGATTATGAGCATGTGTGTGTGTGTCTGTGTACCTTCATGCATTGGGCAATCTGGATATGGATTCAGTAAATGTGTCAAACATGTCTTCCATCCACCAGGCATTAACTTTAGATGGTGATGAATTATGAGTTAAAAAGAAACATTCTTTTTAACGATGGGTTTGAAAGAAACTCTAGGAGCACCCCTTTGCTGAGGATAAAAAGAAATAAATATGAGGTATTTCTGAAAAAAGCCCAGCCATTGTTAATATGAGAATGATTTGTGCAACATTGATGTAACCTGGCAGCCAAAGAGAGTAGACTAGGAGGCACAGGTGTGAACAGCGATGACTTCACTGTACTAGTCAGTGGGGATGGGAAACGCCGTTGAGTGAGCAGGTGTGCTGTGTGGCCATTGCGTTCAAAATGTAGAGCAACGAATCTGCATTAGATTGTGCATTAAGCTTGAACATTCCTCCATGGAAACCATTGGGACGATTCAGAAGGCCACAGCTATGGCAGCTGGTGATTGGCAGCTTCATCACGACAAAGTACCTATTCCTGCATCATTTTTTTGGCGAAACATCATTCACCCAGGTGCTCAGCCCTGCTACAGCCAAGATTTGGCACCCTGCAGCTGCTGACTTTTCCCCAAACTAAAATCACTTTTGAAAAGGGAAGAGATTTCAGACCATCAATGAGATTCAGTAAAATATGATGGGGCAGCTGATGGCGATTGGGAAACTGTATGAGGTCCCAAAGTGCCCACATTGAAGGGAACTGAAGCATCATTATCCTATGTACAGTGTTTCTTATATCTTGTATTTTCAATAATGCCTCTTTTTTATATAACATGGTGGGATACTTTCTAGACAGACCCTCATATGTAGTAATAACAAAATGCAGAAAATTTAAATCCCTTATTTCTAGTCACATGTTAAGGCAATATTCATTAACAACTAGGGGATGGTCATCTCCAGGCTGGAGCTCAGAGTCCACAGCAGGTGAACAAAAAGGGAAGACCAAATAACATCGTGCCCTTTGGGCCCTACATGAGGCCACATGGTTCCGCAGGTCCAATGGTGCGTGAAAGATCACTGGCAGGTCCCTAGAGATGGGTCACATCTTGCAGAGTTTTGGAGCCAAGCCCGGATTTTATACGTGGCTGAACCAATCTCCTTTTGAACAAAGATTTGGCCTTCAGTAGATACTAAATGCTTAATCATAGGCCACCAAGTTTCTGTGCAACCTGAGTTGTCCAGCAAGAAGTAGATTTTCTAACCCACCAAGGCCTAAAATTGGCACTTCATTATCAAACACAACTGCTGTGGATGCAGTGGACATGGACTGACCAACAGCTTGTGCAAGGAAGTGGTGCCAATGCCAATGACCCCACTCCAGATATGTGACCTCCCTGAGCCCCATAGAGACAGTACTGCATAATAGTGAAGGAACAACCAAAACGTTGGCAGCTGGACCACCACAGTCTTTTTGTGGGAGTGTCCAAAGGGAAGGGAAACCCTCCAATGGGCACAACATCCATCAGTGAAACCTCATTATTTTTGCCTACAAGGAGAAATGCTAATTAAGTGGCCAAGTCTTTATTGTTTCATGGGATGTGGCCAATGGTTTGGCTGAATGAACAGGAATTTGGAAAATATGCAATTCAAAGATTCACAAAATAAGAGTCTTGGGAAGATATGTGGATAGATCTCTTTGGATACAGGGTTGAAAGATATTTTCCTCTCAGGACATGTAGAGAAACAGCAGATTTAGATGTAGATAGAAATAGTAAAAAATATGTGTATATTCTTGCCTATCCTAAGATACCTAAATGTATATGCCAATCTATATATAGTTTGCTCAAGACAAGGATTGTATGGTTAATGTTAAGATAGAGTTTATCTTTAATAATAGAATATTCTATGCATAGAAGTAAATTGCGTGGCTTTGTAAGAGGACTTTTGCATAGTTTCATTCAGAAAAGTAAGAAATATCAGGAACCCCTCAGTAACACAAGTGTAACAAAGCAAATGCCCTTAAAATAATATTTTTAAATGAACAACAATAATAGCAAGAAAAAATGTCAGAAGCTCTTTTCTAAGAAAAATACTGCCTAATAGAAGCCCTTCAAACCCTTGGGAACTGGGAGGGTCTGGTAGTAGCATAAGGGATATTTTTGTTTATCTCAAAGCCTGGAAAAGTGATTTGGGTCATTATTTTTTTTTTTAGTTGCACAGCCTATTTGATTGTTAAAAGTTCTTCTAAGATTGGTTTTGCGTTTTAAGATGAAAGAATATATAAGGACTGAAACAGATGTAGCTTATTTTCACTGAATTTGGTTTGTTCAGAAATGTTAGCTGCACTTATATCTGAGAGATAAGGAAATGCTAAGCACTATAGAACTATTATTATTATTTTATTTTATTTTATTTGCTAAAAAGAAGCAGCAGTTGTATTTGGGAACACAGATCATCATAACACATTTTCAATGGTTTTGAGGTTTACCTCCAATTTTATAATTAAAATTTTTTTACCACTCTTATTTATAGGGTACTCAATTTTGCATAGCATTGACTTTATTTTCTTTTCATTAAAAGCTATAGTTTAAAAAATTTAGAATGTGACTATTTATGACAGAATTGAAGCTCCATTTCATGTTAGTACTTTCCGAGGGAGTAACTCCTGCAGGCTGTGTTCTCACAAGAAGGCAACATGTTGAGCAGTCACCCCCAGAAACGCGCGATGAGTGTCAAGCAGACTTTCCCATTCTCGATGTGAGAATTGCCCACTACTGACTAAGTTTCAGTCTTCTGCTTGGGACATTTCATGCCGAGTAAGTTCGGAGACTTATTTGGAATTGGAAGAAGAATAAAATCCTAAATTATCACAGCACAGAAAACGTAACTCCTGACATCTTTAACACATTCTTCTCAAATGTGTGTGGTTAGTTTTCAATCAAAAGTTTTGTTACTCAACTCATACCACAGTATCTTTCTGTCTGTATTAATTTATAAACCCTTCTTTTCAATGTGTAAGCTTGGAGCCAGGGCAAGAAGAGGCTACACCTTCCTGAGCTCCTGGAAGGTGCGGACAGATTTGAGAATAACCAACCCCCCCCCCCCCGCCCAGCCCCCCGAGGAAGGTCCTGACCAAGAGGCCATGGACAGGCTGTGCCATGTTTCATGCAGCATTCGTCCTGTTGAAGAGGAGTTGTGTCCCAAAACTAGTGTCAGTCGTTGATAATTAGAAACCTAGTATTTACGGAGGAAATCAGAGCTACCTTAATCGTAGATTAAACGCACGGGGGTAAACTAACAAAGTGGCATCCTTTTAACACTGGCCTTCAGATTTATTTGCAAAGCTTTTTAAGATTTCCTAAAGATAAAGGGCACAGGGGTTTGCAGTTTCCATTTTATTGTAACTTGAGGCCAATTTTTAACAATTATGACTTTAAGAGAATCAAGGCTTATGTCTGAAGGCTGTAATAAGACCGAAATACCTGAACATAAATGGGCATTGAGAATATAAGTACAGAGCTTATATTAATACTAATAGAGCTTTTTTATTATGTCCAGGCATACTTATGTGTACCTAATAATAGTACAGTGTTTATTAAAACACTTCAACACAGCCCCGGCTAGGTGGCACAGGTGGTTGGAACGCTGTCCCCAAACATAGCGGGTGTGATCCCTGGTCAGGACACAGGCCTCTGTGTCAGGTGTGACCCTGGTCTTCTGGGTTCATGTGGGAGGCAGCTGATTGATGCTGCCATTTCATCTCTCATCTCTCATCTAGCTGTCTGTCTGTCTGTCGCCCCTCCTCCTTCCTCTCTCTTAAATCAATTTTTAAAAAATCCTCAGTTGAGGATAAAAAAATGAACTTCAACACATTTCTTTGAAGAATTAAATACTTAAATCAAGTTTTATGAAAGAGCCAATGAGGAAGTAAAAGCCATCCTTACTGACCTTTCTTGCTAGGGTTAGTAAGAATCATCAGGCGGCGGGAAGCCCACTGGCAATGCCTTGGTTGCTGCACTGGGGACTTGGTCCAAGTAGCCTTCAGCCAAATGCAGACGGCTTCAGTGCAGCAGGGGCGATTGCAGACCTCAAACCCAGCTGCCCTAGAAGCTCAGGGCGCGGCAGCCAAGGGGGCTGGAGCTGCCTCCCTTGCCTGGGACAAGCCCGGCGGCCCTGCCACGTGGCTCCTCAGCAAACAGTCGCACCATGTTACCAGTCTCGTCGTTGGAGATCTGGACATTTCTGATCACTGGTCAAAGACCACAGTATCTTTCAATGACTAAAACTATACTTCAAGCGGCCCTCACACAAACTGTCAAATAGTAAGAGATCGCAAACAGTTGCAAGTGCAGAAGCGAAGAGGAATTTTAGGGAAGACCAGGGCCTATCCTGTGGCTCAGTGCTGGAGGTTTGATCTGCAAGGTGACCCAAATATAAAATTACCTAATTTACATGTTGAGGGTGAAGCAGTAGGGAGATACGGTTTGTTAGAGAGGATAGTGATTTTCCTGGGATTGGTGTTTTATCTATGGATGCAACGAATTGTACAGACGCCCTATTTATACTCACCACTCTCTCTGTGTATGTACATACACACACGCACATACTCTGAGAAAGGATAGTTCCCTCTGTCTTTGCCCAAAATAATCAATCATTTACAAGAACAAAAGAAACAGGAATGAAATTTGTCACATGAGAAGATAACAGAGTATTGTAGATGGTCTAGTCAGATTATTCCTGTCTTGGACTTGGAATGCTTTTATACTCATATGTGGGGCACACAAAAGCCAGGCACCTGGCATGAATTCCGTCTGTGCCATATGAATCATGAACATGTGACGAGCACCTGCATCTGTTCACACCTGTTTGCGTGCTCACCCCTGCAGACTTGCTAGAATTGGGTTAGTTCTACCCAGTGGTTCAAAGCAAATTTGTTTTTTCTGCATGAGTTTGTTTCCCGGCTGTCATCCATGTTTCCTCTGCTTTTGTTTGTATCAGCACCTATAACTGTTCTATTTTCAGTGTTTGTGTATCGCTTGTAATTTATCATCTTGCCAGTGGATGTTTAGAAAAGGACATTAGGTAAAAAAAAAAAAAAAAAAAAAAAAGGAAAACCAGTACGTTGCTTCATGAAGCCATAGTCCTTGACATTGTCCTCCATAGGGACAGAGAATTATTAAGTTGCTTTTTATATGGAATGTAAATATCTTGTCACAAGGCAGCATATGAGCAAAGGGCACCGTACACTGTGTGTGTCAGTTGACAAGATACAGTTTGAGATTTAATATTTCAGTTGTTGGGAAGAATAATGATCATTTGACATAGAGTCCTTGAAGACCTTAAACCCTTTCCTGATTATATACATATATCATGTAAATGATTTAAGGTTTTATATACATATTTATGTATCGCTAGAACTTTTAACTCACCCAAATACATACACAAGTATACATGTATATAATGTGAAATGGTAATAATTGTCATGGAACCGAATAAAGGGTGGGAACTTGGATAATATAAATAATGTTAGCAACCACGCAAGAGAAGTGTGCAAACACTGCTCGTTCATGGGCTCATGTTACCTTTATTAATCAGAGAGACAAGGAGATGATCGAGACCCAGAGCCCAGACTGTCTGGACAGGAACCCCCACCTTCACTCACTCTGTCACATGAGGCAGTCACACCCCCTCTGCTGTGGTTTTGTCATCTAGAAAATGAAAATGACAACCATTATCTGTTTCACTGAGTTGTGAGGAAAGAGTTAAAACACATGAAACATTTAGATTGATTATAACGCCAATACCATTCATTATTACTTTATTCGTCTTAGTCCACACATCAACTTTGCCTGTTAGGTATTTATTTTCTCTATGCAGATGTATTGTGCAGTGGTGGATAACTACCTGATAGTCAGGAAATTTGAATATATCAGATATATTTGGAATTTGATATATTAGATACATCAGAAGTTGAATATAAATACACTGTCACATAAGTGCCAGAACTTTCACTTATTCAGCTTTGAATTCTGCTGTCTCTGCCCTTTTCATTGTGCAACTACATTTACTTGTCTTACATTCATAATATAAATTTACTTAGATTTCAGCTCAGATCTGAACAATAAATTTTGCTGTATTGTGTTTAGGCAATTGTAATATTAGGAAGAAAATTCTAGAAGAATATAAAAATAAGTACAAGTTTAGAAATCTTAATGTGTGCTATTTAAAGATGGAGCAGAAGGCACAGAAGTGTTACTATGTTTAAATACTACAGAGCGAGTGAAGTTAGTAGGGACATGTCCCAAGTTCAGTTCTGATGCACAGATATGAGGAGGAGGTTGGGCCTGAAGAAGTGAAAAAATAGACTATTAAAAATGCAATACTTTTAGGGAAAGTTTTTAGGAATAAACCAACTCAAAGGAATTTATGAAGTTATATTTCCAGGAGCAGCCTACACTCAGAATTTAATTTATAGAGGACATGTAGGAGTAATAGCTTATACTTATATAAGTATAAATTAACAAAATAACAAAATAAGTAAATATGGAAATATTTCTCAGGGAAGAATCACCCCTAACTATACATAATGGAGCTAATATAGCCCCAAATTCACCCTCTTTTTGAATTTTTTAAAAAGATTTTAGTTATTATTTTTAGAGAGAAGGGACGGGAGAGAGGCAGAAAAGGAGAGAGACATCCATGTATGGTTGCCTTTCACCTGCCTCCAGCTACAGACCTGGCTGGAGACCTGGTTTGCAACCTCACACCCTCTTTTTGAATGTTAGGAAGACTAGCAATAAGAATGTGTTAGATTCAGAAGTAGATGACAATAATTTAAACATAAGATAAAGGCAATTAATTCCTTCCTACTAACAAAAGCAGCCAGAACCCGGGGAAATTTTAATACATATTTTAAGGATATATATGTCATAATTGAATGATATATGTATACTACATATAATATATAATGCACAATATAATATAGAGTTGCACAGAGAGTAACAGTAGCATCTTAAATCGTGCTACTTGAAAAAGACAAAAGAATCTATGTGAAATTTTTGAGGTGCATTACACCTCTCATGGGTTTCTGAAAATGACAGCATTGTTTTTAGCCTTGATACCTACTGGTTTTTAACAAGTTGTAAATGTTTTAATTGTGATTTAAAAAGTAATTTGATGATATTTTAATTATATAGTACAATATGTGATCATAGTAAATATGCTATTTATACCCTATTGATACTCACCATTGTTATTCATAATTTAATGTGAAAAGAAGCCAGCCATATCTTGTTGGAAATTCAGCCCTTAAATGTAAGCTAGGAAACCTCATCCCAAGATTTCTTTGGCAGAAGGGGATGCATAAAGAGGTGAGAACCAAAGACCTATAGCCAGGATTTCGTCCCTGCTAGGATGGAGGGCTAAATAATGTTGAAGCCCTTCCATTAATATACAATTGAAATTTTCAGTAAGTGAACCTCTTAGGGGATGAGAAAAGAACTGAGTTAAGAGCAGTAAATATTAGATTGAAAATTATTTAATAGGGAACTTACTTGGGGCCTCTGGCAAATTGGGGGAGCCATGCCTAGACAAATCTTTGACCTTGAGAACGCACTTGATTGAAACATATTTACAATAGTTTTAAATACTTGTGCTTCACGAATGTAACACATTTGTAAGACAGATTTTGCAAGTATGTTTGGATTTTTCTGTAAACTTTTCTGTTAGTCTCTTCGTTCCTTGATATGTAAATCTGAACTACGTTTATGAATTGTAACTGCACGTCAACAAGCAATTCTTACAAATACTCTTAGGTGTAATTCTAGTATCAATAATAATGTGTCCACTCTCCAAAATTAACATTGACTCATCCATGCAAATCTCTTCTTATGTGATTCAGGAAAGTGTGATTAACACATTAATTTAAATGCAGATAACAAATCTAAATGCCAAAACCTTTTAAAATTCAACTCAATCTATCTGACTTTCAAATCAGAAGAGACATATGGCTTTAAATGTATATTAAACACCATAAAATGAGAAACCTGTAAAATGAGAAGCAATACAATGCTTTCAGAAACATTTTAACCCTTTTGAAACATACACAACAGTTTCTTCTGATCAGAAAACAAGGGACAGTTACTAATTTGTTTTTGTTTTTTTGTTTTTTTGTGTTTTTTTTTTGACCAATCACCATTTTATGTAAGCCGTGCAGGTGATTTATGAAGGCACAGCCAGTTCTGAAGACGTGTGCTGGTGCTATGTGGGGCCTGGGGTGTATCTGGCCCACGACTGACACAGGCGTTCCGGGGCCCCCAGCCAGCTGGGGTTCTTGGCTTCATGCAGGAGCAGGTTCAAAGACAAGCCAGCCAGAGGGCCGCTGAAAGAGCTTATCAGTGAAGATGAGGCGCAGCAGCTTCTCTTTGATTTGCCTCTTTCAGGAAGGGTGGCGGAAGGGGGAGTTCAGGATTTTCCCAGGAAATCGGTTGAGACTTATCAGAAGAAGCCTGTTGGCCATTTGTACCCTTATATGGGCTCCTGTTTCCTATTGCAGGATGGTGGGTGGGGAGGGTTGGGGTGCCCTTTAGGGTGCTGATGTATCACCCGAGGGTGTCATGAGGCCAGGGGCTACCCCAAGGTGCAATTAGCCCCATGTTGGGTGGAGCTGGTCTTCTGCCAGTTCTGAGCCGTAATTCCGTGGGGGTTTGGTCTTACCCTCTCCTTGTCGCCCTGTTGGTTACAGCTGCTTTGTCCCCTACCCTGCCTCACAACAAGGCACCAGTGTTTCTCCATCTTCAGACATGTTGAAGAAAATGTTGCCTATGACATTTGTTAAGCCGATAAGGTTAACGTTATTCATGGAGACTGCCACAATAGTAATGAGGTTTGGTAGAATAATGTGAAGATTCCTCTCAACTCCAGTTTCTTTCCCCAAAGAGGAAAAGTAGGAATTTATAGCAAAGGACCAGGGTTGTGCGGGTGTAGAGGGTGGGGTGTGCTTGGTGGCTGAAAATTACTAAATGACTACATCAGGGATAGTGAAATAGGGTACAGAGATTTCCCACAGCCAAGGTTTGGGGGACGGGGAAGGAGACAGTGTAGCTGGCAAGGCACTTTGCAGATCTACAGCAGGCTACAGCTAGGGGTACCTGTGCTGTTGTCCCAGGGCAACGGTGACTTTCAGGATTTAAAAGAAGGGAGCAAGTTAGGAGCACAATGGAGGTCGCATTAATGTGGGGGGGCCATGCAGTTTGCAACCAGGACCTGGCCGTGCAATCCAGCTGATAAGAAAGCAGCCCGCGGCAGCTCCAGCTGACCAAAGCCACCAAGGACTCTGCCTTGGGGATGCAGGCTCTATCTGGTCTCTTGGAACTCGGGACAGACAGAGAGAACACTCTCTTAGGACTTGTGCCTTTCCTGGACTTCATCATGATCCAGTGCCACGTGGCACATGCTCCCCTGGACCATTACATGGAGGCTGAGGACAACGTACCCCAGACCCTGAAGGAGAGAGCCGACAGATGAGAGATGGGGGACCACTGGGCTTGTTTTTTTGGCTCATAGCCTTTTGAGGAGCAAGGGAAGTGCTGGGTCTCAGGGGAGAGCAGGGTTCTAAGCAGGAGTTCTCACAGGTTGGAAAATTGTAAATGAAGACCTGTTTTTCTCAACACTAATTGTTGGGTGTCACACCAAGGTGCCCTGTGAACGAGCCCACTTTCTGGGTAACAACAGGGGATTCTGGCTAAACTCACCTCTAATAGAATATTCCTGAATGCTGGCCAATCCACTTGTCACCTCTTACCTGTCCTTCTCTACAGCTGAACTGTGATCTTTGTAATACATTGCAAATGCCCTTCCAGAAATCTTACTATATGTTTCTTTTTAAATCTATATTCAGATATATTTGTCACCCAAAATTGTTCTAGGCACCTGCCTACTTTCCGATGCCTTTAGTTACAGGAAACACCTCATCTTGTCCCTAGAGATATTAGTGTGCTTCTTATTTGGGCATGTTGTGACAGTTTAGTCTCAAATGAACATAGCTATAAGCATTCTAAAGCATCTGATACTGCATACCTTGCTGTTCACCAATATAAATAACAGTGAGAAAAACACAATCTGTTAATCTTCCGCCTTAGCAGTATTTTGGGGGCTGACACATGATGTGTGTGTGTGTGTGTGTGCGCTCGCGGGCACGCGCGCACATGCGTGCATACATTTATGCATGTGTGTGTGCACATGCTATGAAGGCCAGATTGGGAGTGATCACAGTCAACTATTCCTTTTAGTTGTTAAAAGAAACTACACAATTAGTACAGGAAATGAAAAGTGATAAAGATTCATGTATAACAGCTGACAGTCAGTTGAAAGTCTAGGGAAGAAACCCTGATGCAAGGGAGAGTAATAGTCTTCAGGAATAGGTGATAGATAGATAGATTGCTAGATCGATAATCTCAAATGCCCCTTAAGCCAACGTATTAAGAGCTTATGATAAATAAGTCAAGCCTGCGAATGCATTATGTGGTTAAAGCTTGTGCTATCAACAGAGTTCGGTGGGTACGCTAAGTGAGCCAGCTTTGTCAAACCAGAAGCAGTTCTTACTTGGCCCCTGGGGGGTCAACTGCTGGGGTCCAGATCCTGCTGTTCTGTGGGCACTGATTGCACAACCATTTATAATGAATGGAAATACCACAGTTTGGGGTTTTTAACATAATATTGACACCACCAATCCACTTAAGTATACGTTTTCATTAAACATGGACAATGAAAAAGGTTAGGGATTTTTATTCATACTGTGACATTATTGGCTTTTCTTTGTTGAATACATTGGGTTCTGATTGATTTTGAAAAATAGTGAGTTTCAAAGCCTAGTTTTAGATCACCAGTGAGAACACTTAGAAAGTGGTATAAACATTTTATTTAATTTCATGTTATCCCTTGGATTTAAACCGTGGTCTCTTGTGCGCTGAGTGATATGATTCCATTAGGCATCAGCTCACAGTGGAAGCAGCTATGTCATAATTAACATTTCTATTTACGTTAAGTTTTTGAGGTTAGAGATCAAAACTGCTAATAACTCAGATAATTATATCCTCCAGTGTTCGTGAGTCCTTACTATGGTTTGGTTTCATTGAAGATGCGTTGATACAGCCTGGTCTCCATATCACACAAGGGTGGACAGTCAACCAAGAGGACATATTTATTTAAAAATCATATCACCAAAATAAGCGTCTGACATTAGACTCTTAAAATAAAACTGGGAGCGACTTTCTCTGCAGCCATAAGATAGCCAACTTCATGGGTTGAAATTTCAAATGGCTACTCCATTCCATCTGCACCTATCATCTTCCCCTTTCCTGCGTTCCATACAGACCCACCAGTCCAATGATTTCATAAAAGAAAAGTTCCGGATGATAAAAAATGCCAGCAGCATGCTAAAAGGTGGGAATGTGTCTCTTTCTAATTGAAGTCTCACTCTGTGAATTGAATCATTTGATGTTACAACTCTACCTCTCTCATTGCACTTTTCCTGCCAGAATTCCTGGTCATCTCAGCGCATTGGTTGAGGCCTTGCTGGTGGCCCTGGGTCTCCTCTCCATGGAGAACATGGATGTTCTCCTGCCCAAGTTCCCGGGCTCGTCTAATTCACCAGCTTTCCATTTTTTGACCCCCTAGACTGCAGCGCTTTTCATTTGCACCCAGAGTTCTGTATCCCAAGGTCAGAGGACTCAGGCTCCTGTCCCCTTGTGGGAGGGGGCCCGGCTGTCCTGGGCTGCTGGTGGCTGCCTGCAGGCTCTAGATCCTGTGTCTTCCACCGTGGCCAAAGCCAGTGTGCAGATCAGGCCTCTGTCCCGTCCTGTCTCTCTGACCCGCCTCTGTCTCCGCTCTATCATGCTGTCCCCGGGGCCCCTCCCTCACAGGCTGCCTGGCGCGTGGGAAAGCCCCAAGCACATGGGGTGTGGAGAGAGAGAAACAGACCGCAGGGAGGTCATGGTCATTACAATGCAGCAAAGATGGAGGAACACTCAAGATTCATTTTTTTCAACGTTTTGATTGTAAAAAATGCTTTAGTTTGAAAATATATTCTGATACCGTGACCAACAGACCAAGTACTCTTTTATTATTTGAGCAAATACTAAAGGTTACTACTGATATAAAAATTTATGTGGCAGTATATTAAAAATATATCAATGCAGTTGACTTTTGAGCCAGCAATCCCAATGACAAGGTCTCTCTAAATGACACACTGTCCAAGCACAAAGCAGCATCTGCCTGCTGTGTGGGAAAAGGTTCTCAATTTCAGTCTTCATCTTCCTTTACACACCATATCAAGCATGAATAAATTAACACAAAATAAAACAGAACAAGAACAATAAAATGATACATCCAAAGAAGCAGGAGAGTGTGACCTGTAATGAACATCAATGAGTCAATAGTGCTGGCCACAACTAACCAGTAAGTTAGCCTAACATGCAAGATTTTTATTTTTAATTACTAAAAATTGGCTGTTTGAAAGCTGAACGAAATGAACAAGCAGAATCATTTCGGTGAAGAGAATGGAGTTCTTTTCAAATAAGAACCATTCTAGGACTAAAGAATGCAAGGATAAAATGAAAAGTTGGCCCTGGCTGGTAGCATAGTGGATAAGGCTCTGGGCTGCAAACCCAAAGGTCACTGGTTCGATTCCCAGCCAGGGCACATGACCAGGTTGCAAACCAGGTCTCCAGCCAGGTCTGTGGCTGGAGGCAGGTGAAAGGCAACCATACATTGACTCTTCTCTGCCTCTCTGACTCTTCTCTCCCTTCCCTTCTCTCTGGAAATAATAAATAAAATCTTTAAAAAGTTGGCTAAAAGATATTAAGGCTGAAAGAAATCTATTCCAGGTGGAGGCCCAGATCAGTAGAAAGAAATGAGGAGTAAAGAAACTGTAAATGTGTGCACTAATATAATCATCATGTTTGTAATTTGTGTAAATATATATTAATTTTTATTATGAAGTTTACAAGATATTTAGAATATAAGACAAAAGTACAAAGGCTCTCAAAGCATAAACGGGGCTATGTAGTATAAAGTTTCTCATGTTCCAGGACAATTTGTATGCTATTCATCAAAATTAAAACTGCCTCAGACCCTACAGGGGGCCTGGACCATGGTCATTATTATCAACTGTGTGATCCTAGGAAAACCAGCCTTAAGAATGAGGCAGAAGCTGCCGCATGTTTACCAACGAGCTTAGCAGTGGCACCTGATAGGTGAAAACTTCCATTTGCTTCCTTCCTTTGAACACTGATGCCCATGTTTACTGATACAAGAACACTTGTTGAGACTCATACAGAGGTGAATTGAGAAAAGTTTAATGTTTAAGTTTTACAAGGTTTTCCACATGGTTCCGCTAATATTACAGCTCAAGGTTACAGTAGAACTAGACGTGTCTGTTCTAATGCCAATAAAAACAATGAGCATTTATTAGCATCATTATGTACTAGACAGAAAGATACATTCTCATGAGTTATTTAGATGTATTATCTCATTAATGTCCACAGAACCCCATGAGGTAGAAATTTATCTTTTACTTAATAAAAAAGGAAACTAAAATGTTCATTCTTTTAGTTCTGGTCACAGCTGATCAATCTCTCTCCAGCCTCCTGCACTACGCTGCTCCGCTCCACTGTGTCTGTTCCCTCTGGGGCCAGCACAGCGGAGCCTGACTTCTGCAGGAGAAAATGCCTCTTCTGCTTGAGGTGGCATGTAAATAAGGCAGAGAATTGCGGATGGAAATACATAGCATTTAGGACAGGATGGCAAACACAAGTTGCCATTAAGCTCCATGCTAACAAAGGGCTGTGAATGGAAGCCCAACCAGAGGCATGTGATAGAACAAAGGAAAAGATAAAGGAACACAGACAGAGGACCACAATGTGCTTCAGGCTATAATCCAAACGATTGAGAAAGTAGAAAGGACCATTGGCCTTTCTTCCCCAGTCTCTTCTTAAAATGTGCGACCCTCTTTACTGCCAGGAATTCACAGGAGATACTCCAATTCCTGGGACTGGTAACTAAGGAAACACTTTGCTGTTTATGTGGCATGATTAAGAATTGTGAACCTGTGGCAGAAAGGAAGAATTTAATTTCTTGAAGGTATTCAAGAGTAGACAACGTGACATTATTTTTATTAAAAAGTCATAGGGAATTCTATACAAAGTACATGTACTAGAATCAGAACACCTGGTCACATTGGTTAAGTGTTTACAATTAGAGAAGATACTTAATCTTTTACAAGCTTCAATACCTTAATCTTTTAAACAACTTGGTTGAAGTATAATTAACATACAAATAACTGCACATATTTAATGTGCAGTTTGATGAGTTTGGACATATGCAATATCTAGCATGACTAAATTCAAACAAATGACAACATTTCAATAAGGGATGGTGTCTGGGATTTGTTTAGTGTGCGTGCGGGATATTTTTAATCGTTCAAAAGTTGCTACACATTTTTTTTGGACTTTGAAACCAGATTTTCCTTTATTTTCTCTCAACCAATGTTTTCTTCTTTTGCTCACAAGCACATCCCAGGATGTCGCTTTGGCTAGGATTAAACAAACACAGGTGCTAAAATAATCAGTTTCCTCATATTTTTTCTATCTCCTTTGCTACAGAAAGTCATTACGTTTATGTAAAAAGCACATTTTGCAAATTCATTACACCCGAAGAATCTACCTGGAAAACTGGCCCATGAATGAACTTCCCATACTGTTTTCCAGCAGGTGTTTCATTTTCAGTTAGCCAGAATCAAACCTGTTCCAGGTCCTGGAGGCTGTCCTCTTTGCATAACACTGGGGCAGTAAAAACAACGCCTGGTGTTGGCTTCTGCCAAGAGAGCAGCCCCTGGCCCGATGAAGGGTGGAGTTGGACCCATGGTGTGTGCCAGTCGGCACATCTGCCCAGCGCACTGCCCCGCTCTTGGCTACGTTCAGGCTGGTGCCGGCAGCGTGTCAGCGCCAAGCCAGAGGACGCCGTGCCTAACACACCTTCTGTGGGAAGCAGGGCTTTACCTTATTGTTTCGAGTTTTTGCTGTTACAGCTGCTCACAAACATGGAACCATGGCTTACGTTCTATGCAAGCTTCTCCAAGTCACAAAGTTCGTAAGGATCGCACCAGATCTCATCCTCACATCAGTGTGATTTCAGAGCCCAGTTTCAGGGCCCTAAGGTCTGCCTTGGTTTCTAGTTCCCTCTGGCCAGCCTTCCCTGTTCTGATGTCCCAGGGCAGCATTGCTGTAACCTCCACGTTTTCAACCTCACTTAGCAGATATCAATCATACAGCAGCTCCTGTTTGATTTTCATAATTTACTTCTCTTTGGAGTATTCGTGATGTATTTATTCAGGTGATATTTTATTTTTTGAGTTCATCAATAAGGTTTTAGGTTTTTTGTGTTTGTATTGATTCATTTATTTACTTATTTGGGAGAGAGACAGACTGACTTAGATTTGTTGCTCACTTATTTATACATTCATCGGTTGATTCTTGTATGTGCCCTGACAGAGGAGTGAACCCACAACCTTGGCTTATTGGTGTGATGCTCCAGCCAACAGGTTTACCCGGCTTGGGAGTGGGTGGCCTTTTTCATTCTGGTCTCTGAGGGCTCTATGGGCTTTTCATAGAAGGAGAAGAAGAACTTCTCCTTCAGAGAAGTTTCTTATAGCCTATGTTACAACTTGGAGGAACTGTGTCACCAAAGAATGTGTGTGTGTGTGTGTGTGGGAGGGGGGAATTCCCCATATTCAGTACTTTCAATAAGCCAGGGGTTACAATTCAGACCCCACATCTCAGGATGTCTCCTTTTAGAAACTCCAGAACATGATGAGGTGCATGGCTTCCTCAGGAAACTCCCTCAGGACCCTGCCTTTACGCAGGACCGTCACTTGAGCTTTGAGTCACATCAGAAACGAGTTTCTTGTGTTTGCGTGAATTCTCCATGTCTGATGTCACATTGACCACTGAGCATTCAGCTTCCATCTGACACTTGAGTTTTAGTTCAAAAAAGCCTCTATTTTCATCAGTTTTGATCAACTTAAATACAGGTATCTCAATGTAATCAAAAAGAAGTCTAAAACAGTAGTGGTTTAGAACAACACTACTGACAAATGTATTAATATATATTTATTGTTGACCTGATGTCCAAATACTTCTTGATGGCAGAAAAAGGAAATAACCAAATAGATAAAAAGAATATAAAAGATCTGTGAAAGGATGTAGTAGCCATGACTGGAATCATTTGCAAAGTATAATTCTCATTTTCTGTTAGATGATTCAAATCCTATGGGTTATTAAAATGTTTACAGAGTTGTTTATGGAAAGTCTTGCAGGAAATATATTCAGAAGATTTGTTTTAAGGCAAATTATGAAAAGACACATAAAATTATTTGGCAGGGAAACAGTGATTAGGATCAGAGAGTGGACCAGGAAGCAAAGCGAACAGTTGGGCTGTGTTTTATTTCTTTTGATCTGGGGGTTGGACAGGCAGTGTCTGAATTAGACCAGACCTTCTTGCAACTAAGCTAATAGTATTTGCAAATGGAAGCAGACTCAAGAGTTCTTTTAAATAATTGCATTTTGGCAAGAAAAGATTTGTCTGCCTGGCTCTCTGGTTGTAAATAAACCCAGAATTTAAGGATTTATTGAATGTGACCAGCTGGAGAAGGAAAGTTAGCAAGCAGATGGAGACAAAGTACAAAAAAAACCCAAAACAAACCACCTGTATTGAGCAGTGATTTTTATGGACTCATGGGTAAGTGCCCATGTTTTTATCATTCTAGTGTGGGAGGAGGGCGCGCTTAGAACTGCCTGTGGATGATTTTGGCCTCTCCAGAAAGAAGCTGATGCTCGTATATTCTGTGAATTCTTTGCATACTTCCTAAAGTTTGACGTTGGAAATGATCTATGATTTATGTGAGTTGTTGACAATTCAATCCTTTTATGGTAACGCAGCAACATTGGTTTAGCATTTCAAAACATCACTGCAAATTACCACATTCATAGAATAATGGATAAGATACATCTAACCACCTCAGCAGTGCAAACAAAAATATTGACAAAATTCAATACATATTCATTATAAAAATATGTAGATCAGAAATATTGAAATAGAAAGGCACTTTTTCCATTCAATGAATATATTTTTAAATCTATAAATAAGGTCCCTTAATGGTGAAATATTGGATATTTATTTCCCCCTAAGATCAGAATATCTAATCTCACTCCCTCTTTTCAACATTATACTAGATATCATAGCCGCTAAACATAGTATGTGATAACAAACCACAAACCATAAAGTCTGGAAAGGAGAACTGTAAAAAGAAAATCTGAAACTATCTATAACAACATTACTAAAAACTAATAAGATAATTTACCAAACCCACAGAATCAAGGAAAATATTCAAAATAACTATTTTCACATACTAGCATATAATCATTGAACAACAAAATAAAATAACATTTAAAATAACATTAAACCATAACATCTTTGGGGGACAATTCTTCTACGCCACCTGTGAAAATACTATTAACACAATAACAGATATTCCACTGTGAGAAAATGGCTGATTTCTAACTAAGTTTATTTGCTCTATCATATGTTTTCCAATGAAGATATGAAGATATTCAGCAATTAGTTTATGCAGTTACTTAGATTCCTATGTCATATACCATCAATAGGTTTTTAGTATCTATCTTTTATCACAGTTTAAGATCGTGTGTGTGTGTGGAGGGGGGTGGTGTCTGTGTGCGTGTCTACTACAATGTTACGATTACATGTCCTCGTATTCCCAGTACTGGACATAGTTATAGTATCTGGTGCATTAAAGCATTAAATAAATAAATAAGGATAGTAATTTCCTTGATCAGAGTCACAGTTTTATAAGTAATCCACAATTACTTGATATGTAACATATGATCTGTACTGTCGCTGTGATGAGCATGGTTTTGTTTGCGCCGGGACGTTAGACTAACAGGTGTGTAATGCCACCTTTGTTGTCTAGGCTGCTGCCTTGCCCAGGTGACGGAGCCTGTGTGTCCCCACCTCCTCCTCTCTCTGAGGACCTCTCATAGCGCCTGGCACTCAGGCATGTGAGAATACGTGTGACTGTATCTGAGACACTTAGAGCACTTCATTCTGTTGTTATTGGATGGGGCCTTCAGGGAGCAATGTTTCCTTAGTTATACAGTTTACTTCTTGTGCAAAGTAATATGTTTTATGTTGTATGTCTCATTTATAAACAAAATACAATTTTAAGGATCTATATAGGGATTTCAAATGTTTGTAAAAATTTATTTCTTTAAGATTTTATTTATTATTCTCAGAGAGAAGGGGAGGGAGAGAGGAAGAGAGGGAGAGAAACATCCATGTACGGTTGCCTTTCACCTGCCTCCAGCTGGGGACCTGGCCGGAGACCTGGCTTGCAACCTGGTTATGTGCCCTGGCTGGGAATCAAACCAGCAACCTTTGGGTTCACAGGCCAGAGCCTATCCACCATGCCACCAGCCAGGGCCTCAAATATTTGTAAAAATTTAAAGGAAGTTTTGTGCTCCCTACCATGTAGGAATAAATGTTGTTGGAAATTCAGTTGTGTTAGGAACCCTACAATGAGCTGGCTTTCCCAAAGACTGTTAGACTATTGTGAAAGCTCTGCGGTTACAATGTCCCTTATTGACTTGCTCTTTTCTCCCCTGAAGGCACCTGCCCCCCAAACCCCACATTCTCTCAGCCAGTCTCCTCAGCTCCAAGCAACCTTCTTCTGTGCCTGTCACTTCGTTCCCAAGCCCGCAACCCAGAGGGCTCACTTCACTTCTGTGACTTGGAGAAGGTTGAGAATAAACGTTTGCTTGTATTGGAAAACATAATGCCCTCTATTTAATGTTAATCGCATTTTCACTTAAGTAATTATTTACTTAGAGGTATTTAAAAGTAAAAAATCAGAATACAAATGCTATATGAATAAAGGACTTAATTTTAAGAGTGTAATATAGAAAGCACAGAAAATGTAGAAATATGGTATCTGTGCCAGCCAGCTCTGGTGCACCTAAATCCCTAATGTTGAAAGGCACTTGATCCATTAAATTCTTTGAGGTGCAAATTGCCAAAAGGCCACTGTACACTATTAGTGCCCAAGATAAATTTTATTGTACCTTTTATTAAAATATATGTTCCCAAAGATACCAAAACCAACCAAGTTAAAAAAGTGAATATTCAGAGTACATTTTGGATATCTTTTCCAAAAGCCTTTTATTTTTATGTACAAATTCATGGAGGATAGTTTTTCTTTTAGCAACTAACACTCTGACATGTATTTCCTTAGTAGAACATTACTGCAAAATAATGGTTAGGTTTTATGTGGCTGAAAATGTGAGATTTTTTATCACTCATTAAAATTATTATTAGCCATTATTTAAAAATACCCTTGATATACTTACAATTTAGCAGCTGTGGGTACTTAATCCCAGCAGGGTATATGATGATGATACATATCTCCCAAACTTGTCACCTTTATGAAGAACATGGAGAACTTACTGAAATTGTGAGTGGAATTTGTCTTCATTTTCAGCGCTCACAGTAAAATGTAAAGGAGCTGAACTTTCTGCTAGAATAGGCTTGTGTTACCATGAAAAATAAGGCCGCTTATAAAAGATGAAAATTCCTGTGATTTATACCTGTATATTAAAGCATCCATTGTCCTGCATCCAATTTTAATAGTACTGGAGATATAAATTTTTAGGGAGCTCAGTCATTTTATTTTGTTTGTATAATATATGACTGTGCATTTACTTAGGCTTCAGTATAAACTCTTTCCTTATTCCTCAAACTCCCCTCTTCTTGCCGTGCACGTGTCTGTAGAACGTGCACGTTGCTTTGGGCTCCAGGGAGGTGTTGTAAAATGAATGTATTTTATTCATTTTGAGGTTTTAACTTAAGGAAGAAAACACACCAACCATCTACTTGGAGCACATCACATTTAGTGTACCTGGAGTACATTTAATACTTGGAGTACACACACACACGCCTATTTACATACATATTTCTAAATTTGAGTTTTTTATTATTTGGAACTCAGTCACCATGCAAGATCATTAATATCAGAAATGAGGCACCAATGCCCTGATAGGCTTTTATCATTTTTGGTGACACATTATTTTTACAAATATTTATTGAGCACTTCATATTTTTTATCCAGCATTATTCTATGACTATTGTTAATTCAGTGATTATTAACTGATATGTTGCTCTGGTTACTTCATAAAATATCCAACGTAGTTTTTAATAGAAAAGATAAAAAAAAAATGTGAAAATTCACAAGAATGGAGAAACAAGGCTATGAAGATACAGAAATGAAGAAATTTACCAAAAACTAATATTGCAGTTGATTCCCTAAATTCAACCATTCTCTTGCATTGCAAAAATAATTTAGGGTAACCCTTTTCTGGTTGGATCTCCAGCATTTTAAATCAATTATGATGCTCTGATGTGCTTTGATAGTTTTGTTTTAGTTTGCATTTATTGATTTATTTACAAGTGCAGACCCAGTGTTGCCCTTTAACGACGTCCTCACCAGCAGAGACTGGCCCAGGGATAGACTCGTAGTCCAGGACAGTAAATGAGACACAGAAAATGTCCTCAGTGTAAAAATAATCAACAGTGCTATGGTCTGAGTGTTTATATTCCCCCAAATCTCACAGGTTGAAATCCTACCTCACCCCCAAGGTGATGGTTAGGATGTGGAGGGTAATTAGGCTAATAAGGGGGTGCCTTGATTTTAAAAACCCGGAGAGAAACCCCTCCCCGCTTCTGCCCCGTGAGGACGCAGCGGAAGGCTGCCATCCGCGCACCAGATGTGGGCTCGGCCGACCCCAGCTGCCAGAGACTTGATCTGAGGTGTCTCTGCCCACTGACCTCGGAGAAACAGAATTCTGTAGCTTACAACCTACCCAACTTCTAACACTTGGTGACAGCGGCCTGAAAGGTCGAAGACAGATCTTCTCAAAACTGCAGTTGAAAAGGTCTGGCCTGTCTCCTCCAGCTGGCAAACATTTCACAGTTAGAGGAGAATGAGATTCAGGGACAGGACGACGTTGAAGGTGCTAGAGTGAAATGAGGAGGAAAACTAGACTTTCGAAGCATTGTGACTAGAATGTCTGTAACATCAAGCAGTGGAAGAGCCAGTCATCACTCTAGATTTTCTCTTTTTGTGAGAAAAGATATACTTATGTTTAAGCTCATGTTTTTGTGGTTTTGTTTCATTCAGTTAAAATACTCTTGTACAAAAGTTACAACTTCAGAACTGATGCAACAACCTGGGAACACATGCTAGCACATAAAAGTATGACAGATTGGAAAGATCCAGTTTTCAAAATTTATACTACTGATATTTGTGAAATGCTATTTATGGGATATAAGGAGAGGATGCAGATGTCAAGGAATAACTATGAAAATCTGGTCTGTTCCAATATTAAATAACATTTAGATTTATCTTAAATATAAACAGATTTTTTTTAAAGTGTCCTATTTAAATCCTGACATGGAGATATAGAAATTATTTATCTTGTGTGTGCTCTCTAATTGAAATATATTAAACATTTTGAAAGACAAAATTTCATTAATTCTGATAACAAGGACAGCTTGGACATTTTTATATACAAATGTTTAGCTCAGAACATAAAATATCCATGTGATAGAGTAAAAATCACCAGAAATAGTTTTAAGGTAAAATATGAAAAATTACAAGTTATGGTAAGAAATGTAGTTGATAAAATATCTTTTTATTATGTCCCTTCTCTATTCAGCCATTCAATGTGACACTTTAATGTGCATTATCCTCAGCAATGTAAAAGGAAACACCAAGCAAAATTATACCAAGGATCTCAAAAGAACACAGCAGGAAGGCTTTTCTTACATGAGGGCAACACACGCAAGGCCCTACCCTTGCAGTAGCTCTCTGGCTAACCTGCTGCGACGGTTGTCATTGCCTGTCGCTCTAGTGAGCACAGGGCGTTAGCGTTAAAGGCAGTGGCCTTGCTCTCCTTGCTCTCCCTTCTCTAATAATGACCACATTGAGCTTTTACGCCACCGTACGTAAACAGCGTTAGTTTAGGAAGGACATACAGAATCATTTTTGAAGCCCTGGCTGCTCATTGAGCACCGGCCTGCAAACGGAAACATCGCCGGTTCGGTCCCAGTCAGGGCACCTGCGCGCGTGGCAGGCTGGGTCCCCAGTTGGGGGCGTGCAAGAGGCAGCTGATAGATGGGTCTTTCGCAAGTCGAGGTTTCTGCCCCTCTTGTCCCTCCCTTCCCCTCTCTCTCAAATAAAATCTTTTTAAAAAGAATCATTTTGAACCCCCCTATTCTAGGTAGTATTTCTTACTGTTCTGGCTAAACTGGCTTCCCTGTTATTTCCCTTCATATTCTCTAGTAATGAGCCAACTTGGTTTTCTCTAGCAGTAGTTTCTTTTCTTGCTAACTCGATCCTGGTTCGTTCAATATCCCTGTGTATTCGATTCCCTCCTCTGCATGCCATGGCCTCCCAATGACTCGAGCAGCCTGTGAACCAGCCTTTCCTGAAATAGCAGGTCCCCCCACGAACCAGCCTCTGTTTCCGTAGAATCTTCGATTACATCGACGCTGCCCACTCTCGTGTGTTGGAAATGCCCTGCTTCATGTATCCTTTCTCCCTTTCACATGTGAATTTATTTAATAATATACATCATATGTTTTTATTTATTTTTATTTTATTTTATTTTTTTTGTTTTTACATTCTACTTCCTTTAAACAGGAAGTAGAATTACTGGGTTGGGGCGCCCCGAAGATGAGCTTAGACGAGTAAGAAAACAATGCAGGGGCTTTACCACTGTGGGCTTCCCAGCTGTTAACCCCCCCCAACTGCACTTTCCTCTCTGCTGCAGCCACCCACGACATTGGCAGGGGACGTCACTAGAGTCGTATTCCTGGAAATTCTGTTTCATCTTGAACAGACTCACACTTAATAAGAGTGGGAGAGTATGGTACCTTCTATTTTTCCAGAGTCAATTTAAGTGATGTGATCTGGCTTTCCTTTTATTTTCTTTTGAATGATGTAGTTATCTTAGTGAAATACATATAAATAAAATCCTTCTGTAGAACATATTAGGCCATGTGGGAAACTGAGGGGAAAAATGTAACAACATGGACACACAAACACACCTCGAATAGCTATTAAAGAATTGGTTGGTGTTCCTTTAAAATAGTATCAGGCATTAGTCTCATGATAAAGAGGTCACGTCTCTAAGAAGACGTAACAGTGGTTAATACTTAGGTGCCTGGCAGCAGGGCACCAGCCCACATAAGTCAAAACGGATGAAACTGGAAGGCAAAAGAAGAATCATGATGGTGGCCGGAGACGTTGCCCCTGTCCCCCTTTAGCAATGGACAGATGCAGCAGGCAGGAAACCAGCGAGGGCCCAGTTGAAGTCCCCGACATGGCAGACACAGCATAATCATCTCCATCAACAAGCTAAGAAAGAAAAATCAAATACTCCAACGAGAGAGGCAGCAAAAGCATTTGACGAAGTCAAACACCTATTCGTGATAAAAACTTTGGAAACGAGGAGTATAAGGGAACTCCGCAGCATGCTCAAGAATCTTGGAGACCAAAAATCTCATTAGCAGCGAATTAAAAGCCAGCAGCTTTTAAGGTCGGTCACAAGGCTCAAGTCCCAAACTTGGAAGCAGCCTGATGTCCTTCATTAGGTAAATTGAGATGAAGAAACAGTACTCAGAGTTAAAAAGGAACCTCAATTCCTGTCACTTAGTGGGAGAAGCCAGCCTGGGCTGGCGGCATGTGGTGTGGTCCCAGCTGCGAGATTCTGGAAAAGGCAGGACTGTGACAAGACCCGTGGTCACGTCAGACTGAAGCGGGAGGAAGCGAGGGTGCATGTGTGTAAGTGAAGAGGAGAACGTCAGGGCAGGTGTTCTGTGTGGCCTCTGGGTGACGGCGTAGGCCATTGTGCACGTGGCCAAACTGACACAGATGAGCGACACCGGGAGTGAAGCCCATGGTAAACTATGGACTAGGGTGATGATGCGTCCCTGCAGGCTCTTCCTCGGCTTAAAGGGATGTGACATCCTGGTGAGTGATGCTGACCAGGAAGCAGCAAGGCAAGCGTGGAAGTTGAGAATGTGGGGAGTTGCACATCCTCTTCATTTTATTTTAAAGCTAAAATTGCCTTCAAATAACCAGTTGCATTTGATTTTTCAGTGTAGTTTACAGGAACATAAATCACATATTTGATGTTCATATTTTATTTTAGCTTTTATTAACTTTATCATTTTATTTTAGGAATTATAAAGGTTATTCATGTTAGATCTATAATATTAACTTTATCATATAAAGGTGAAGATTACTGAAATAGAATTAATTTTGTAAGGACCTCTTCATAGTTATAGTTAGAATATCTATTTGATAATTTAAAAAATATGTTGCCTCAAAATAATGTTGGATCTTTGTGTGTTAACAGTAATTTAAAATATTTTCAAAATATAAAATGTCACAACTCTACCTGTAATAATTAAATAAACTAAAACACAGGCAAAGAGTGAGTAATGTTACCCTTTAATGTTTAAAGATTTTCTTCATTTAAAATAATATTTTGGCATGTTAATAGATGCATTAAATTCTTTTAATATAAAACTAATTAATGCTACTTAATATAAGCCGTGTTCCTATGTTGAATAATATTCTTATCCCGGAGGGTCAAGAAGAAAGAAAAGCCTAATTTGCAGACTCATTATGCATCCACACAATAGCAGGGTAATGAGACTGCAGAGTGTTCAGACCTTAAGTCAATCAAAAAGGTAACACACACTTAAAACAAGAAATTCCCAACCGTGATACTACCTAAACCCTAACTTCAGTGAATACACAAAACAATGTTTCAGTCATAAAAAAGTTTACAGTGCAAGATTTCCGTTCTTGGTAGAAGGCAAATATACTAGCAACATTTCCGATTTATGTAGGGCAGATATGAAATTCGAGTAATTGAGGGCTAAATTGAACTTCCTCGGCGTTTTCTTAGTGTAATGTCCATGATTATCTAGAGATTTGCATCAAAAGATCAAAATAATGAGGTGATTATGCACAGATTCAAAATTTCAATCATGCCATCTGTAGGTGGTCTCAATAATGAGAGGTTTATTGCCTAATGGGAGTGAAAAATTGGCCGGCTGGTTTCGTGCGAAATCAGAGGAAGTAATACATCTAGGAGAGTTCCCCCAATCATGAAATTAACTCTCGTTATCGTTTCTCTCAAATAATGAGCTATTTTAAAATGTGAAATTGCATACTTCCAAGGTGAAACCAAGAGGTTATTTGTAATGTCACTTACACACCACGTAAGCAAATATATAATTATATAGCTAAAATTTTACCGATCATATACAGTTCCCCTTTAGCAAATTTAACCTTGATTTCCAAAAAGTTGACTGTGTTAAGATCGGTGGAGAGCCCTCCTGTCTGCCCCACCCGCAGAAAAGCCCTGCAGGCCCGCACTCTTCAGGACTAGGTTTCACTATGGATGAGAATTTTTCCTGCTGGAGCGAAGACAAGGAACTCAGCAGGTTGTTCAGTCAGTGGTCCAGCTCTACAGGGTCTTGGGGCAGGGATTATCGGTCAGTCTGCTCCGTAGTTAAAGTGAATCTATCCCCAGGAGAGATGAGGGGAGAGATTACTAATCACTCAGAGAAGTAAGAATTTGTGTGACAAAATACCCTCCAAATAGCACATTTGGTCACCACTCGCTAACATCCCCCAGAGCATCTGTCAAAACAAAATTCAGAAGAGCTTTGGAAGAACGTTTCCAAACCGTGGATAACACAGCACGCCTGTTGAACGTACATTTGCATTCCATTGAAGACAATGGCTATTACTTACAATAACCATCATACATAATATAATGGTTGTAGGGAGGCTTGGACCTATTACATATAGATTGATCTCAGTTTCAGTGTGCCTTGAGTAGCAGTTGGTCCTAACTATTCATGGATTACCCATCTGCAAATTCACCTCCTCACTGAAACCAGATAAACACTGGTAGCCCTCTCAGCATTATTCACAGACAGACACAGCGGGGAGGATCTCGGCACCCAACAAGCACGCCCCCCGCTGCGGATGAGCAAGACGGTGGTCTGCTCCGTGTTTCACTCCTGCACCCGGAGCTCGTGCGGTTTTTATTTTTCAGTCTATTCATTGCCCTTTTGCGTGTGTGGTTTCACTGATGAGAATGTGACCACCAAGCCTAGAGGGGAAGTGCCATCTAATATTCTTAAGGGAAAGAGGACTATAGGAGTGAGACTGGATATATTTTAACTGTCAGTTGGTGAGCCTCAGTCCGTGATAAAGCTGAAGTGCAGCTAGGAAGTGACGCAGGATACACAGCTGTGACCCGTGGGACCGAGGGGTTGTCAGCTTTCTTGCATGTTGGCCCCTGTGCTGGGTGAGACAAGTTGTCCTCTCAAAGTGAAAACAAACTCTAAAAAAGGAATGTATCATTGTCACATCATTAGTTCTTTTTAGGGGCAACAGATTATGTTTAGAACCAAACAGTAAATCGGAACCTTTTTACATTTTTTAAGAATTAACTGGAATAATTTTTGCTGAAGTCTACTTGAGTTTTAATAGTTTTTACTTAAAAAAATCTGCAATTTCGGAAATAGTTTATTTTGTTTTATTGTCGACATTAGATGCTTAACATGAAAATCAATTAAGGAAATTAGAACTGTGGAAATTATTAAGGTACATTATTATGTTTCATTTAACTTCAGTAATTTTACTATGACACCTTGAATTAAACATATTCAATGAAAATCTACATAGCTATCTTCATTACGGTAAAGTAATTAAGTACTTGCTAAGATATAAAATGATTTTATTAAAAAAGTATTATCCTGAGCATAAATCAAATTTGGATCCACATCTCTATGCAGTGCCGATAGTGCTTTATGGAACAAATCTAAGAACAGGTGAAATAGTTCACCAGCAGAATACAACAGCGGAAAAATTATCTCATTTATTTAGATGATGACTTTGCTTTCTTGCATGAAAGTAATTTCGTGGCTAGATGGCTGTGAAACAATGTATTACATTCCTTCCCAGCAGAATCACAAAAGGGAAACAGGATATATTAAATCAATTTTAGTTTCCAGTTATGTAAAAAAGAATCATCTTTTCTTTAATGAAATCATGACATTTTATTTCCATTATTAATGAGTTACATTTTTGGAATGATTCACTTCTCTTCAGAAATTACACTTTATCTCTACATGTCTTAATCTGTAGGTCATGCAGAATATTAATAGCATGTGACCTACTTTGCACTTTATAATCTTCTGATTTATGAAAATAAATTTAAATTCATACATGTCAAGCTATGGCTAAGGACCCTCAGATTACAGATATTCGTTTTCACTTGCATAGAATTCACTTAGGTGAAATAGTAAAAGTATCCTGACTTGTTAGTGCAGAAGCATGCAGGAAGGTTTTGACTGTCCTTTGAAAAGATGAGGATCTTATACAGAAATCTTAACGTCCTGCCAAGTAGAGAAATTTTCGTATCATTCTAAATTCTTCATATATATATATATATATATATATATATATATATATATATATATGCATGCGCATAAGGACGTCTGTCATTCTCAGAAAGTGAGAGGAGCTTCTTGCTTTTGGGCGAAGCAAGTGAAGGAGGGGATTGGGGCGGGGTCCGGGGAGCGCAGGCATTGTTGGGAAAGCTGTTTCCCTGCAGAGACGGCTCTCTTTTTACCTGGAACGCGGAAATAACCCCACATTTCAAACTAGATTGAATTGAACACATACCGAGTGAAAGATGAGATGTGGAAAACCTGGTCCTGTAGTCAGCGGGGTGTCAGTAACCACCGATTACCCGGGGTGTCCGATCTCGTATTCAGTAGCAACTTCGTGCGTTGATTTTTGTTCGGAACAGAGACGCGGCTCTGAATTTCCTTCCCTTGTTACATGCGTTTGCCAAATGCATGGTCGGTGTTAGACTTGGACGAAGGGGGTCTGGGCAGGAAATGCTGCCTGGTAGCATGCACCTCAGGTGAACTGGGACATTTCGGGAGGTGACACTGGCTTTTAGCAGTTTGAGGACGGGGATGTTAGGAAATTTGAAAGTTATGGAAACTACCCCCAAATCAGAGATCTGTCCTAAGTCATCGTGACATTTAAATACCTGCCTACTTCCCATCTGCCAGGCCGGCTTCACAGAGCTCTCCGTTTCACATTTAAAGCAGACATTCTGCGCCCCTGTGCACATTGAGGACAGTTTCCGATTTGCTGCAGAGTCCATAGTAGAAGCACATTAAATATTTTATTTCCTAATGAAATAGGATGTAAGGGAAATAAACTAGAGCAGTGAGGTTCCCCGGGAGTAGGTAAATAATGAAACATGTCCATAGTGTCAGAAGAACATGTAGCATGTTTCTACTCTAATATGGCTTGACCCCCCCACCCCCACCCCGAGGCTGAAGAACTTGAGGGTGGGAGTCTTTTCTGGTCAAGTTCTGGTTCCCAGAACGTCACATACCGTACGTGTATCTCACACCCGCAGTGTGCGCACAGGGCACCCAGGAGGACGGTCGGGTGCGGGCACGCCCGGAGTCTCCAGTGACACGCAGCAAGCATCACGTGGGGGCCTGGGACTGAGCTCACGCTGCAGCCACAACACCTGCACAGGGTGCAGACGCGATGAGTGAGGGTCGTGCCCCCCCTGGCTGCCACCTCTGCCCGCCCCACCTGTTTCCTCACCCCTCGAACATCTGGAGACTGAGCGCAAACAGGACTGACTCGCCAGCTGCCGGAGGCTGCGCCCTGAGGTGACTCGAGGGCCCGTGAGGAGCTCTGCCAGGTTCTAGCACTGCTGTTGCCGGAAGTGGCGGCTTCATTCCCCTCTGCACTCTCCCCCTCCCTCCCTCTCTCTTCCACTGCATTTTCGTGACCAGCTCTCGCTTTTATTTGGTGTCATCAGCAAAGCTGCTTCTCTGTAGGGTGAAGGTTTCAAACTCCAATTAATGAATGTTTTAAATGGATAGGATGACCCCTCTTGGATACATTGCCTTCAGGCTGAACGGAGTAATAATTCAGGAAGGAAGATTGATTAAAGTAAATAGGTATAAATATTACATGTTAATTAAAATAGACATAAAATAAACATTCCTGATAGACTTCGTTATAGGATGCCCATAGGTTTGTAACTGCAGTAAAATAAGTTTTTAATTTCCGGAGGGCATTTACATAGTGAAACATCCCCAATGGCGTTAGCATGGTAGACAGCCATCCAGAGTCAAACTGATTGAGGTCACATCACTGATGAATATTCTCTCCCTGTGTTTTATGCTGATAATGATCTTATTAAAAACATTTAAAACTTGCAACCACATTTCAATGGAACAAAATTTTTTTTTAAGTTTTATTTTTAGATTTTTATTTATTATATTTTAGAGAGAGGGGAAGGGAGAGAGGCAGAGAGGAAGAGAGACATCAATGTACGGTTGCCTTTCACCCGCCTCCAGCTATGGACCTGGCTGGAGACCTGGCTTGCAACCTGGTTATGTGCCCTGGCTGGGGATCGAACCAGCGACCTTTGGGCTTGCAGGCCGGCTCCTTATCCACTGTGCCACCAGCCAGGGCCCAAAAAAGTTTTAGCTAATTTATACTACCTTTGAAGGCACTGATTTCATTAGTTATAAAATAATTTAGTTTTTTAATCTAATATTATCATAATTAAATAGAAAGAAATACCTTTTATTTAAAAACCCTTCAAACTTTTACCAAAATATGTAGAATTGTATTTTAGCTTTTGGTAGTTGAATTTCTAGCAGGTTTCTATAATGCTTAAATAACTAATTTATAATAAAATGACCAGCTAACTAGTGAAAAGTTAAAATTGATTAGAAAATGGCTGACCTTGAAGAGATCCTATTCTAGTGGTTTAAAAAGACCCTTGAGAAATAATTGCAACTCATTGTGTTAAAGGATGTGATTAATTTTTAAAAGTTTTATGGGAGAACAGAAAAGGAATTTCCTAAGGAAGGTGTGAACTGTATCCTTACGGTAATCAGACCTCTCCTAAGACCAGAGGAGACAGAACTCAAAGTTCAGAGCAGGACATGGAAAGGCGTGTGCCTTCCCGGAGCCCCTGTGCTAAGCCTCTGTGTGGGAAGGACTTAAGATGTGAGCTCACAGCACAGTGAGGGCTTTACACCTCCAGTCTGACTCATCTTCACTGGGTTAGCTATAGTCATT
Source organism: Noctilio leporinus (assembly GCA_004026585.1). Taxonomy (NCBI): domain Eukaryota; kingdom Metazoa; phylum Chordata; class Mammalia; order Chiroptera; family Noctilionidae; genus Noctilio; species Noctilio leporinus. The sequence continues at coordinate 224,571 of PVIW01000545.1, forward strand.
TCATGTGAGAAGACCCAAATCAAGAGAAGCTAACTAACTGAAGATTATATACAAATGTCTGATTAGAAATATATAGGCTTAATCACAATGCAATTAGAAAGAAAAATATCCCACTCAGAAAAGAGTTATGCAAGGCAATATGTAATTAAGTGAAACCAATTTAGCACAGTAATCAAATGATTATTAGGGTAACATTGATAATAATTAGAAGTGATAATTGATAATAATTAACTGTGCTAGGAATAATCAATGAAGTGTTAAAGAGCAAAGATATATTTATCTGGACCCTTAGCAGTGGGTAGACTATGTAGGAATGAATCTTCGAAAACAGCATAGACAGCATTATTGACCAGTTGTCTTAGACATACTTCTTAAGTCTGATTTCGACTGAGACACACTTATTTCTGTGATTACTTGTTTGATTGTAATCACATATGCTTATTTTCTTACTAAAATTATTTCTTGATAAACAAGAAACCACCTATAATCTTGCAAAATCAAGATGTTTTCTAATTAGGTATAAAGAATCTAATCTCTTCATGTGTAACTGTACTTTATTTTGTAAAACCCAATGACATTTGGTAAATCGGAAGGAGTTGCTCTTCCCTAAACAGCAGTAATAATTATAATAGACAACTTGCTAAGATAAAAAGCTGTAGCATTTAGGAGCAATAAAAGCTTTGATTCTGATGCGTTTATGAGTCACTGTTTTTCAGAGCTGACGTTGCTCCCCTGGGCCTTTGTCCGCCCACCTACCCCTGACAGCTGATTTGTGAGCTCCTGTCACAGGTGGATGGCACGACCCATCTAAGAAGTAACTAAGGCAGGGAGCTCTTGGCACAGAGGAGGGCCCTCGTTGGTGGTTTCACCCACCAAGGGGCCATCAGGCCACTGAGGAGTTGGGTTCAGAGAGAGAAAATGGTGGCAGGCAGCCCCCTTCCCCAGTCACCTGGGTAGCCGCCCCTGGGCGCGAAATTCTCCGTGATGGCCCAGCTCACAATGTTCTTCATTTTACATTTGGAAAATAAGTCTGGGTAATAACAGTGGGGTATTTTTCATGCTCTTTATTATTTGCTTCATTAATTCTTCTCTTATTTTTATGCAAAAGGTGAAAAATGGTAGAGGTAGGTGGCCACTAATATAGATAATGAAAAGAAGGGGCTATTTATAAAATAAATACCCAGTGTCAAGTGTTTTAATTACAGATTTTCACTAAAAACTTGCCATCATATTTAATTAATGTTCTTTCATTTAAAAAGTCAAGTTTGTTTGAAATGATGAATAGCTGCCTGACCCATATTCCTAACTTTAAGCAGTTCAGGATGAATTTTTGAGTTCTCTCTGCTTCTCCTGATTTTAGCTCTTTCCCCTACTACCCAGGAATGTCACGGATTATTTTCTAGACTAGGACTAACTATGAGACATCACCCATCCTTGTTTGATTAAAAATTTTTTTCTAACCCCATAATCATTTTTTGTTGTTTTTGAAGTCTGATTATGGGTCAGATTTTTTTCTGCAATAAAGAAAAGTAATCCTTTGAAAATTAAGCATGAGTCTATGAACAATATTTCTTTCAATCTTTTTTTTAAAAAAGATTTTATTTCTTTATTTTTAGAGAGTGGGGAAGGGAGAGAGAAAGAGAGGAAGAGAAACACCAGTGTATGGTTGCCTTTCACCTGCCTCCAGCTGTAGTCCTGGCTGCAGACCTGGCTTGCAACCTGGTTATGTGCCCTGGCTGGGAATCAAACCAGCAACTTTTGGGTTTGCAGGCTGCCACCATGTCAACTGAGCCAAAAGCCAGGGTTGAACAATATTTTTATGTTCTTGAATTATCACTCAGTTGAGCCAGATTTATAATTTACCTGCATTTTAGGCCACTTACAAAACTGATGTTTTATAAATGTTCATATTTTAGCACTCTATAATCACTTTAAAGTTCTAAATGAATTAGGGTGATGTTAAAGCATGTTGTACAGTAGTTATCTTGCCACTGCATCCTTATTTACCATATCAATTAATATTATGTAAAGCTAAATTACATACTAAATTCAGGGGTAGCACTAAATTGGGAGTAGTTATTAGCTGAAAAGAGATTAACACAAAAGTGTTAGGACACAGAAATGTAAGAAGGAAAATGTGTTTAAAAAATGTTCAGCTTCAGAAGATGTGGTATCTTAGGTAGAGAGAGTTGCTGGGTTTTTACCGATCTTTGGCTCTATTAAACATATGTGTGCTTATATAAACCCTGATTAGAACCTTACAAAGTAATCAACAGCAAATGGTTATTTTACTTGGGGCTTTGGAACATAGGAAACCAACCGTTGGTCACCACTCCAAATGTCTATTCTGCATAAGACCATGTGGAATTACACCTCTCCTTCACTAGAGTGATGGCTTGTTTTCTTTTAGGTTGCATTAAAGGTATAATTTATTTCAAAGCATAATTCTATCTTTTTATTTGGGACACTGCATCAGATCTTTAAGATGGGATCTGTAGCCCACAGTTTTTAAAATTAACTTGATTTGTGTTAACTCGTAACATTTTTTTTGCCTGAACTTCCCTCTGAAAGCTGATTTAAGGAATTACTAAGGGAACTTGTATTGTACTTATTAATAATCTAAATGAACAGCACAGTCTTCTGTGGTTATTGGGATAATAAAATGTGTAACATCAGAATAGTAAGTATAGATATGTTAATCATAATGAGAAAAAAGTAAATGTGCATAGCACATATATAACATATACATATAAATTGAGATGATTAAGAATAATTCATTTAAATATACATAAAAAATAAGTTCATTTAATGAAATATTGAGAAAGTTGGGGCATTTACAAATTAGGTCATTTTTTTGTTTGGTTTTTTAAGATTTTTATTATTTTTCAGAGGGAGAGAGGAAAGGAGAGAGGCAGAGAGGGAGAGAAACATCCATGGATAGTTGCCTTTCACCTGCCTCCAGCTATGGACCTCCAGGCTGGAGACCTGGCTTGCAACCTCGTTATGTGTCCTGGCTGGGGATCGAACCAGTGACTTTTGGGTTTGCAGGCCAGCGCCTTTTCCACTGTGCCACCAGCCAGGGCTCTAAGTAGATCATTTTTAAAACCAAGACATTTAAGTGGTGAAGAGCTAGAGGATAATCTAATCATAGGGTAATATATTTTATGTACGTAAATAATCTTTGACTTTTTGGCTAAGAGATTTATGGCCAAAAAATAAATGAATTGTTATAGTTTATGGGTAGCACGAACACTAGAACTTAAGTATTTTGATTTACGTTTTGATTCTATAGGCACTCAACCCTGTGGCCAGTGCACCACATTTATTAAGGCCAATGTTTTCCTCATACAGAGGTATTAATAACCCTTCACTAAAACATGTGTCGCTCTTGAATGCACTGGAACAGGGAGCAATCTGTCAGCCACAAAAATATTAACCTTTTGCTCAGCAGCTCCTTCCAGATCGCAATAAACATTATCTAAGAGATAGAGACAGAAAACATGGTGCTGCTGTTTGGAAAAACTTACAAGTAAACTTTGCAGATAAACATGCTCAAAAAAGTACAATAATAATAGACACTTAAATATTTTAATATTAAAGATAAAATATTTACTGGACTTTAGAAGAAACAGAGTTTAGTGACAGAGCCATTGGCGAAGACTTTGATCAGAGAGATGGGCTTCAAAGCACAAAAACCTATAAATCAATAGAAAACAAGAGAGAAGCATTATACATGGAGGGATTCTGATAGGAAATAAAGTGATTTGTTCAGTGTGAATAATTTTATTGAAATAGGCATTGTTTGAGATTTAGCATGACAGTTCATAACACATTTTAAATTACTGGATCATTTATTATGTGAGATAAGTTCTTGATATTTGCAAGGCAATGTTTTCTCAGTACTGAATGGAACTTGCTAATTTCTTGGTAGGAAGAATTTCGGGACTAAATTTTACGTCTTGGCCAATCACAATACGTGGACTTCCAGTATGATGAATGACTTCAACACATGGTTTTGAAATCAGACTCAGAGCCCTAGTTCTCAATGTGGCTGTGGCATTTGCACAGACAAAGCACTCAGTTAAACTTGGTGAGTTAAGCAGATACGTGATCTGAAACCTTGGTCATTAATCAAATGGATTGCTACCCATTTAGACCAAACAGAGCTCCTTAAAATGAGAAAGGAATTCCATGGTCTGCAAGTTGTGGCATTTAAGAGCAAGTCTCGATCAGCAGAGCCCTCTTTTGGGGCATTATTGCCGTTGTCATAATTGAACTCCTTCCTGTGTGTCTTCCTTTGGTGTCATTGTTGATTGATGGCCGTGGTCCATCAAGAGTGACTTGGCTCTTTGTTAGTGGCTTGTTTGGCTTCCATCATTCTGAGTGGGACTTCTGGTGTGTAAGTGCTTAATGGACAACTACTAAATTTCAAAACCTGGTTCCAAAGGCCAAGAGTGAAAGTAGCATTTGACATGTTTACCACTTGCTTTCTTCCTACATATGTCAACATGGCTAAACCTATAACCATTCCTTATCATTCAGTTTCTAAGTCTGGTTTAATTATGTGGAGTCATTTCTTGTTTTACAACCAGCCAACTTTCAGTCTTATTAGCAAATTGCCCTCGTTTGAATCATAACATTTAATACAGGCATTAAAATTTTGTAACCACAAGTATGACACACAAAAATGATATTGTATAAGATGTCAGTCTCCAAACCATGCAGAAGGAATTGAAGAATCATGGAAAGGAGCAAGAGAGACTATGACATAGTTCAAAATGGGTGACAACAGCCGGAGCTGCAGTGAAGACAGAGAATGACTGTCCTAAGAAAGGGATAGAGTTAGATGGGTAATAATTTGGAAAAAAAGAAATAGCAACTGGACCTAGTAACTAAATCAAGGAAGGACAAGCAAATAACAAAGTGGTGTTATTTTAGAACCCAGTAATTAATCGATAAGAGTATCATGAGAAGAAATGAGAAAACACAGAGAAGAATGCAATTATGGTAAAACATGGAGTTGGTATGATGCATGCTTCATTTGAGGTCAGAGCCTTCCAGTGGAGACATTCAGTGTGAAAATTCAAAATCTGAATTCTGAATAGAGGTCCAGATCTGGACACTTATATTTGGAAATTATGAATGAGAGCAGAAAATAGAGAGGGATAAAATCATACCAGAATTTTCAAATTTGATTGCATTTTTGAGAAACGATCATGTAATTCTTCTGGACAATATAAGGGAAATCAAGTGTCATACACAGCACAACATAGATTAACCTCGAAAGAATTATGCCAAGTGGGAGAAACGGGACACAGAAGGCTCCGTACTGTGTGATTTCATCTGCATGGCACCCTGGGGAAGAAAGGTCCCTGGGTCGTTGTCAGGTGATGGGTTAGAAGGGCCCAGAATAGAGAAGGGGTGAGAGGGACTTTGGAGGGAATGGGCTCCTCTATTTCTTGATTTTGGTAGTGGCCACACCCCTGTACAACTTGGGTAGAACCCACTGAACGCTCCTCTTAAAAACAATGAAGCTTATTCAATGTAAAAGTTCAGTCAGTCTGATTTTCAATGAAAAACGAACATTATGTGCTATCAAGAGTGAAGAAGAATGCTTTACCTGAGAATTACTTAATGGTGGAATATACGTAAGATTTTGAATGATCCTTTAACAATTAGAGACTAACATGCATTTTATAATCACCTTCCTTAGTGGCTGAAAGAAACTAACCCTTTAGTTATTGGGCCCACATGCTAAACTCTTAGCTGTTATTTCCTGGGTTCACAACACAGATGTCTGAACCTAAAGCTTAATATAAAATTCTGTGTCTTCTTTACAATCTATTATTTTTGTTATTTCTACATGCTCTGAAAATTCATTAATTTATTTTCCTATAGTGTCCCATAAGTAGGACATGCTATTAATGTATTTTCTTTTGAAGATGAGCAATTTGATATTAAAAACAGATTTGTTCTTTGTGTAGGGATTGTTACATGGTGAAATACCATTAATATTATTTTAATAGCTTCATAAGGTAGATCAGAATTAGATTAATTACCAAACCATATAATTATATCAAAAACACTTTATTTAGTGACTTTTTCCACTGAGTTTTTTTTCTGATTATTGAGGCAGTATGAGAAACGGTTTTCTAATTTATTCCACATTTCATTTTCAACATGAGGTGCTAAACCTATTGAACCGTAGACCTTCGGTGAATTGATCTCTTCACTTGCAGTATTTACCGCTCCGGTAAATTAGGTGAACGTAATAACCAGCTGTCACCCTCCAGATGCGGGGGTGGCACATGGCACAAATTGCCACTTTCAGGCGCACGCATCCTGATGCCTGTATCTGAGAGTCTGGTCTGTGGCTGCGGAGAATAATGTCATGCCATCTTCGTTTTATTTATTCCAAAATAAAGGAACATGGTGATAAAAGTTCAGCTGGAGTGGCAATACTACTCAAATTCTAAAAAATTACAATTTACCCAACAGAAGTTTACATTTAAAATGACTTTCATTAAAATTATATATCAAGTGAGAATCATGTTTTCTTAATATAATCATAGCTTATTATCTGTTCATTGAGTCACAGGTTGTTGATAGTTTGATTTTAACTTTGCCAATGAGTAATCAAAAGAATTTTTTTTTTAATTGGAATGGTTGGTCCCTTAATGGTGTTGACTGAAAGAAATGGCTCTATGGCAAGAAACTCAACAGCCAGAAGGAGAACCGTCTCAAGTGACAGTTTCCTTAAGGTACTACTTATGCCCCAAAGAAAAGATAATATGTCACATGCAGGCATGTTCACCAAGAGCCAGTGTCGTGGTGGCATCCACGTCTGTCAGAGACACACTCACCTGGGGCAGCTGGGCCGAGGAAGACCATGACAGCAAAAGGGGGAGAACATGAAAGACAAGGGTCAGCAAAGGGACAGCAGAAGAGATTGACCTCAGTATTGACAAGTCCAGACTTGCCATGTTGGAACTGTGCCTTACTTTGAAAACATGATGACATTACAACTATAAATAAATGAATCGATAAATAGCAAAAGCTGACTGAGACAGGCAAGGGCCAGTTGGTGTTTTCTCAGTGAGTAGGATAAATGGAGCAAAAATTTCTATCGACAGCCACATCAGGAGGTTTTATGATTGACAAAGATGATGTGAAACTCAGTCCCATGTAGCCATTCTTCATGATGACAGAAATGCTTTTTAAAGTGATCGTGGAGCTAATAGTTTTGTAAAAATAGACCTATTATCTCAGCAATGATTAACAGTGTCATTTCACGTCAACCAAGGGGTTGAAAATAAGGGCATTTTATATAAAATTCCAAGTATCACTTCTACAACAACAAAGTAGATTTAAAAAGCAACGATGGAATAATTTTTCCCCACTGCAGGCTGCCAGTGACAACGTAGTGCTGACAGCCCGACCCCTGGCTCCACAGCCTGGCGCCTCCCACAGACCAGGCTCAGCACGCAGCACCTGGACTGGGAATCAATGGGACCCAGCTCCGTGTGCCAGTAAAACATGAGACCAGGGAACTGCTCCTGTCCAGATGAAAGTTACAAAAACAAAACAAACACAAACAAATTTTCAAGGCACCATCAGTTTGTGAATGCGCGAAGCCAATTTTCTAGTGAAGCCAGAATTCTCCCCCAAAGAACTGATCATTGGAAAGCTATCGTGAATGATGAATGAATGGGTTGTCACAATAATAAACTGTGATTTTTTACACTAATAGCCTATAAGATTGTATCAGACATGCCTCTTGCAGCCCACACTTCTTAATCAACAGGGTCCTGAAGGCCCTGGATTAGGAAGTTAGGCTTTTCATTCGACACTACATAGATAAAATTAAGAACCATCGACTTCTTATATGTTCAGATTCTAGAGGTACAGCTGAGGTCTTATCAAAAGAGGAGCTGTTTTACTGCTGCTCTCCCCAAAACAAAAACTTCACCTTAACCAAAAATGTAATTTCTAAAAGATTTGAATGTTTTAAATATCAGTCCATATTTTCTTAATCTAAGCAATGATATGTAAGCCTACATGACACCAATCAATAACACTTTTTTCAATTCTATTAATAACTTGTGTTTTCAGATATCAGTTAAACACTGATACTAAGTTATTTTTAACATAACTACGATAAATTGGCTTTAATGAGGGTTACAACAATTAGATGAATCCATTAATCATCAAACCACTCATCTGAAAAAGAGCAGCCCTCTTTAAAAAAGTGTGGTAAGTATGGGAAAACAAGTGTCCAAGTGCTCTCATGAAAGGTCCTCTGAGTTCTGTTAAAGATTTGGGCAAATGTGCCTACTTCCTGTCTCATGACATTATAACCCTATTACAAACCAGAAGAGTTTAAATAGTAGTCGATGATACCATCTTGCTTGCCATTGGATAAGAGTACATATTATTTGAATTTCTTTATTCCTCAGAACTTCCCCTATGCATTATTATTGGGAAATTGGAAATGATGTAGGAAATAGATTTCAGGATCTTCAGTTAGCCCAAACCCTTTATCCGATCATAGCTGAATTCCACAGCCCCTGTTGAAATGTGTCAGTGAGCATTACCAAGAAGGATTCTGGATTCCTGTTACTACCACATGACCAGGATTCAGAAATCAAAAATGGCTGGATCAATGACTGATAAGCAGTCAAAGGTGGCTCCAACAATACCTCAGCCTTTTGGTATTGGGGCACAGAGACACTTGACAACACTCAGTCCTTCCAGCTTCTCTCTTTGGAACCTGACGGCAACGTGAGGTACTCTGTTCTGTACCTGCTTCAATGTGGCGATCACCCGGAGGCCCAAGAATAAATTGACTCTATTTTCTCAATATCTTTAATGGCTTTTCTTCCTCTCACCATTTTTAAATTTTATTTTCTGGAGCTAGATACGTAGAAGACCTGAAGATCACATGTGAGCAGAGCCCTGAAGGACATGAAGAAGTAGGGCGTTGAGGCACTTGGCTCTCTGGGGAAAGAATGTCTCGTGTCCCAGAGGAAGAGCATGGCTGGCGTGTGGGCCAAGGGCAGTAAGACAGGGCAATGGCAGTCCCACAGGCCGGGCGATGAGTTGATGAGGGTTAGGGTTACCTCATCGCACAGGAATTCTCAGACCATCCTAAGTACATAGACTTTCAGTCTTCCTGAGCTGTAAAACCAATGCACATTTTGAGCAGAGAAGGAATGTGATCTTCCATACATTTTCACGGGATTGCTGTTGGGAAAATGTCCTGTAGGAATTGAGAACAGCAGTAGGGTGACAGTGACCCATTAGGAGACCATTGGAATACTTCCGCAGCAATGGAAGCATTGGACCCAAGTGTTAGCAGTGAAGGAGGTGAGATGTGGTCAGGTTCTGTTCCAAAGTCTTACTGGCCCCCAACAAGCGTTAGTGAGGAATTTAGGCGGTGAGGAGAGAAATAATTCACAAGTGACCGTAAGATTAATGCCTGAAAAAATCAAAGAATGGCTTCTTAACAAGCTATGAAAGTAGGATTCTAGTCCTGGCTGGTGCAGCTCAGTGGACTGAGCGCCATCCTGTGAACCCAAGGGTTGCAGGTTCGATTCCCAGTCAGGGCACATGGCTGGGTTGCAGGCCAGGTCTCCAGTTGGGGGCTAGCAAGAGGCAGCCACACGTTGATGTTTCTCTCCCTCTCTTTCTCCCTCTCTCTAAAAATAAATAAAATCTTAGAAAAAAGAATGTAGGATTATATTTTAGAAAGAGGTGAGCTGTTTAATTTCAAATATTTTAGGTGGGGACTCAGTGAAATCCAGGAGCAGCCCTTAAATACAGAAGGCTGGAGTTCCATTTGGGAATTGTTAAAAGATTAATATGTGAAAGCGAAGGGCGGGAATGGTCTGCTCAGAAGGCACAGAGGAGCTGATTGCAGCAGGAGACACATCGCAGCTGAAAGGGGAGTCACTTAGGTAAGACGAAAATAACTATAGTATACAGGAAAGAGAAATCACTTCAACATGTACGATGAGACTTCATGGAGAAGACGGGGTACACTTCGCCAAGTCTGCAGACTTCAAGTCAGAAGAGGCTGTGGGAACATCATGGATGGCCTCAACAAGAGTCATTGTCACAGCTGAGGAAGGCGAGAGTGTGTGCAAGGAAAACTGTGAACAGAGGCATTAGAGGCTGTGACTATGGACAATGCTTTGAAGCATTATTATTATTGTTTTAGGAAACGGGAGCCGTCAGCCGAGTTTCGGTTGGTTTGGTTTTCGCTAGTTGCTCCCAGGTGTTCTGTGAGGATGGGTGGAAAGCGGTTTGCAAGAATGGCAACCTTTGCGGAGCCCAACCTCACAAAGAAGTACATGTTTTCTTCTTCTGAGGTGTGTGGCAATGTCAGTGTCGGGTTTAAGGGTCTCCGCAGTAGGCCTGCAGGCATCCAGGGAGGAGAGCACAGCTTCTGCGCGTGGAAACCCACGTGTTTATCCTATTAGTAAAACCAGCTGAGTGAAACCAAACCCAATGTGCCTGAAAGAGCCTGTTGGTGCATTTTTCTGAAATGGGGCATATCTGGTCATGGAGTGGAATGAAACAACTACATCTCTTGTTTATATCAGATTGTCTCACACAGTAAAACTGCAAATAGAGCTATCCTAAATCATTCCTCTGGACCACATGGAATCCGTCTGAATTGTGAAAATGTATCCCAGGACTGTCCTAGGAAACACAACACATTCTATCTGTGAATAAAAAGGAGCATGCAGATTAAATTTTTTTTCAGGAAAATAAATCTTAAGTATTTATACATTTCACAAATGTTCATATATGATTTTATTTTATATGCTTTCCAAATAGCTGTGGGTTACAGGATGACTATCAACCTTCTGTAATTAAATAAGATTATATATGAGTGTATTTAGTAATACTAATATTGATTGAACTACTATAAGTTAGCATACATGCATATAGCTATAATTGTCCTTAATTTGAGTTTAAAGGTGAAATTTATAACTAGCAACATTTGTCACTTTTAAAGTGATAATATGTTATCTGTACTCAAGATTAAATTTACCGTCTTGCCACTGTATTTCCTCACCAGTAAAATGTGGCTCTTCGCATTTATGAGGACGCTCTCTTTTTAGTAAATACTATGTCTATCTCAAGATGATGAACAAATGTGCATTATTTTCTCTATTTTTGACATTTTCTAAATGACTGTAAATACACATTGTGCAAATCTTATCATTTCTTATTGCTACTTTTTTATGGAAGATGGCCGGAAGTGAAAGTTTCATGTTGACCTCAATAATGTCTTCATAAAGGTGGTTTGCCTAAGTGCAGGGATTCGCTGGCATATTAGTAACATGAAGAATGAATAGAATTATCTTTCATATGGGTGTAATTTCCCCAAAGAGTGGAGAGTCAGTTGAGTAGCTTTTCATGATTTAAGAACTTGCAAGACTGGTTGAAGAAAGAGTATAACTTTGAAGGATAGAAAAAAAATATTCCTTGCCTTGTGGAATTATAAAGGGAAGAAAAATTGTTGCCTACAGTGCTGGTTTTCTCCTACTGGCTCTGGAGCAAACAGAGGAACAGGAAAATTGGATGGTTTTACCATTTAATAGACCCAATTCATCAATAAATACCTTGACAATAGAATAGCTGCGGACTTTTTAACTCAAAGTCATAGGCGGTGATTTTCTTTCCCTCAGAAAAATTTGAAATATCAAGGAAAGCTGTACCTGTCTACTTCTAGAAAACGCAGCGGCGAGCTTCCCTTTGAATTCAACCTTCCAACAAAATGAGCCCATCAGCAGTTGGTAATGCTAATGCAGATACACTTTGCCAAGCTTGCTGAAGACAGGTCAAATGTATAAATAATATAGGAGATAGGTAACCCATACCTTTGTGACATAACTTATATCCATATTTTGAAAGGGTGCTTAAGATGTAAATGAATACTGTATTTGTCCTTATTTTCTTCTTGATGCCTTCCGCTAAGTAACCGAGTGACTGCGAGGCATTCATTTTTCATTGGCCTTTTTTTTTCCATTTATTTCAGAGAACCCCTGATTCAATCACTCATCACGATCAGAACCAATACTGGAAAGAGGCAAGGCAAAAAGGGTTTCAAGTGGAAAACATATCGAAAATTAAAAATAAAGTGGAGTTCAGTACACGTCTGATTTATACAGACCTTAAGTGTGTGCATGCATGATGCTTATTCAGCCCTCCCTCACAGGCCTCTGACAGCAGCCAGCTCTGTGAGCTTGGGGCAGGCACTCGAACATTTTGAAACTAAACTAACTCATCTCTAAGTATACGCAAGTTATTAGACTAGGTTAGCCCTACACTTCTTCTCCAGTTGTTCATTTTTTGATGAACAAGAAGAACAAAATAAATATTAGGAGTCATGAAATTAATGTCATCCCTTTTATTGACACAAAATAACATACTATAGAACCATAACGAGTCTTTTCTGTTGTCAGTCATCTTCTTTGCATTTCCCTTTCAAGTTTGTAGCAAAATGCATTCTTCAAGGCACCTTTCCTGGAACCTCGGTCAGCTAACGTTTCCATTCTCAATTCTCTGTCAGATAAACTCGTAACTTCTTTAACCCATCTCCGACATTCTCCCTGGTATTGTAGCTATATTTGAATAGGTCCTGTTTTACCAGCAGGAATTTGGCACTCCCGTTGAGCATGTCATGGGAGTTGGCATCATCTCTACATCTGGTTGGGCAAAATAGCTCCTAAGTTTTTCTAGAAGAATAAATTGCTAACCATTCATACTCACTTCTTAATGGCATTTATATGTAACCCTTTAACAAAAATACATTACAATACATACTTATTGATGTAACTAAAAAAGCAAGAATTAACACTTGTTCAACTACAGATTTAATAAGTTATTAGTGCCACTTTGAGAAATGTTTTTGTTACAGGCTTTTAAAATTATCAAAATGAGTGCCTGAAAATGAGTTCAGGTGACTGTGTAGTTATTTAACTTGCATTCGATGGAACACATGTTCAGTGGTGATTTCCAGGACTTCCTCAGATTAATTTTTCTCTTATCAAAACATGTTGTTTAGTCGAGTCAGCTGTTTTATGGCTGCCCTGCCTCCAGTAGAGGTGGCATGAATATGGATTAGTGAAGATGGTTTGAAACCATTATGCTCAGGCACATGAAAGAACAGGGGATAAGAGGAAAATGTTGATAAGTGTACTCCACCCATTGCAACGTTTAAATTGATTTGACTTCAGGCTGCAGGCTAAGAGCATATTCAATGTATTAAAAAAGCACAAATCTATACTCCATTGTTCAGCACACCGCTATTATGACTAGCACATCATTTTCTCTTCAGACTTTCCCTGCAGAAAGTTTTGAGCAAATGATTGCAATCAGTCTTTTAATAATTTGTATGTAGTTCTTCTAAAATCTAATGTCTACATCTGAAGGAAAGGTATTGACTCTTCTTTGCCTCACTTTCTTTACATCAAAAGATAATTTTAACCAGATGACTAGGTCAAAAATTTTCCCCTAAAATTATGTTCCAGTCCTGACAATCAGCAGGTATTTACTGATAGACAAAAAGAGAGGAGTCAGTAGAACAGTAATTTAGTACTATTCTATCATGTGCATTGCAAACATGATGCTGTTCACTCCTTCATTTCATTGTAAGACTTCCTGTGTGTATTGGTTTCTGTAGAATGAAAGAAAGAAAGAATGTGGAGGACAAGAGGACAATAATTCATATAGAAATGAATCCTATCTCCACGGTAAGACATTTTTAATTAATAACAAGTGATCAATTTGAGTTTTGTTGATGTTTCCTAATGACCCAATGAATAAGTTACTTAATTTTATATGTAATGGTGATTCTTTACATCATTCAAATATATCTTACATTTCAGTAATTCTTCAGAAATAAACATCTATATTTCACTTTATAAAAGAATAAAACCATGCACATCCCTTTTGTTCTAGGCTCTTTATATATTGGCCTAGAATGCTACATACCAAGTCAAGTCAGCATAGCAGCGAAACTGGGGACCACTTCACCTTATTATCTTTGAACCCATCAACTGTATCCATTATTGTCTGTCTGTGTTTTCAGAGAACAGGGAATGTATACAATGACATTCCGTATCTAACTGTGCCTCTTAAAAAGCTCCTTTCTTTACAGCCTTTTTCCTGCACTCACCTTTGCCGAAAGAGGCAGGTATGTAAACGCAGGGGTCAGCAGTTTTTTCTTCCACTGTGGATATGATATTTTTTTCCTGTGAAGCTCTTGTGAGGCAGAAACTAGAGCAAATAGAGAATCGTAAGCAGTTTATTACTTCTTTGTCAATTTGGTCTTCGGTTATTGGCAGGTATCACCATAGTTGTTTGTGGCCACTGACGGTCCTGCCACACAGGACATCTCAACGGGTCACTGATACTTGAAACAGTTGAGGCTGACCATGCGATAGCATTGTTTCTGGTTGCCATGGAAGCAAATGAGCGGACTCTAGTCTATCTAAAATATTCACCGGGTCATAGAAAAAGGTGCGGCTTCCTACTGTGTTTCCCACTCGCTCTGTGGGTGAGGAAGGCTGGAAAGGCCTGCCCTCCTTCCATGGGTGGCACATTCATGTGGCAACATGAGCTTCTCACATGTGCCTGTGTGTTGAATCTGAAAACAGCTACATCCTGGTGTTTCTGTCTACCCCTTTTTTTTCCTGCATTCTACAGCCCATTTTATTTTATTATTTTATCTTTTCTTTTTCCATTACCATTTATTCCCCATACTGTCTTTCACCCCACCATCTGCAATCACCTCACAGTTATCTGTGTCCATGAAGTCTTACTTTTTCCTTTTCTGCTCAATTCCTCCATGCCCCCACCATAAGCTGTCAGCCTGTTTGTAGCTCCTTTTCTTTTCAATGCATTTGTTTTTCATCAATCCCCTGAGTTATTTTAGATTCTCTCGCACAGCTCCCTCCCAGTCCAACATTCATGTGTTGCTGTTCAACACCCCTAAGCAAACAGTTATGCCTGCAACGTTCATTTTAGCTACCACCATGGTGTCATATTTGCATGTCAAGTTTGTATGTCAATTATATATGGGTCTAGATACTGTCACCATACAAAGTTATTACCATATTATTGACTAGATTTCCCATGCTGGACACCATATCCTTATGCCTTATGTATTGTAGAACTGGAGGTTTCTACCTCCTAATCCCTCACCACGCCCCCCGCGCCCCCCACTCTGGTCACCTCCCCTGTCCGCATACCACTGCCTGGGAGGTGTAGTCTGGAACCGTCACTGAGCCTGATCGCAGTGGGCTCTCCTGCTGGAGATCAAAGAGCAGGTGTTCTTCACATGTGCCACCTGGATGTCAGGCGCATGAAGCGGGCTGGAGAGCCGTGTCCCTGAATTATCTGGTGCCCCTTCTGCAGAGGATGGGCCCACAGCTGTGGCTACTTGGAATAACTGCAGGGAGCCAGGCGCTGGCTTTGGTGTGAGGAGCCTTCGCCCGTGTGCCTCAGATCACAGTACAGTGAAACAAAAAGCAATCAGACATGCGTTTTCTCCTGGGACAGGGCTCGTTATCTCCTCTTTGAACACAAAGAAGATGAATTTTCCATTCATAACAGGATCACTGGACAGCAGGGCCTAAGGGAAGTAACTCATTCTCACTATCTTAGAAACCCTAGACGGATGGATACCCTGAACATGCAAATGGAACAAGCTAATTAACAGGCGTATTATCCTGAACATTATCCGGTATGTCTAATAACAGCCATCATTTACTTCTTCGTATAATACACATATTTATTATATTGAGGCCCTAATCTTGGTCGGCAGTACGCCTAGCACTGAAAATGAGTAAACCCAGGGGTAGAAGAAAAGTGGGAAGACAGATACACGTGAAATAATCACACAAACAGATGCAAGATAGATTTCTCAACAATGCTACATAGGATGCTAATAAGGAATCCTGAAGTTTTAAATGATCAAGGAGATACATGATTTACTTAGCCAAAGATTCCGAAATAGCCCTGCAAAATCTGGCTGCATATTTCAGTCCTTAAACATGGTAATCGCTATGTCCATTGGCCCATTAACTTTTTGAGTATTTCACCCAGCCAAGTGCACCCGGGAAATAGAAATAATTGGAAGTACACACAGTGCAGTGAATGTCACAGTGGATAAAGCTCCCCCATGTGTGGCCTTCAGCTCATGTTCCTGCAGACTCATGGTCGTGTGGGTGGAAGTCCGTCTGCATGAAAAAATTGTTGACTCCCAACAAAGCATTAGTTACTTCGAGGTAACGCTAAACGTGATGTGATTGAAATGTGTCTTCAGCCTAAACCTTCGGCACACAGAGTAATCCGCTGACAGCCAGCCTTGAAGGCAGGTGACACTTTCTGTCTCTGTGTCATGTACACCCTGGGGGAGAATGATGCCACAATTTTTCAGTTATTACCGAGCCCTTTGGATAAAACGGAAAAACACAGCCACTGTATTACATTTTTTTGTTTAAGTTGCCTATAAATGACATTGCCTATAAATGACGAACTTGAATCTCCTTCAGAACTGACTAGCAAATTCAGTTGGCCCACTATTAACCCAATTACTCAAAACTTGGGCTTCAGATTTCACTTTTCCTTTCTTTTGTTAGTTGAATATTAAGTCACCAGTGAAGATTCTACCTCCTTATGTTCCTCCAACACTTTGCTAGATTTAATATTCTATTTCATGTTTAAAATTTTCACCCACCTCAGAACTTCCCAGACTGTCTGTGGTGAAGGATTCGATTCCCTCTCTTCAATTCAACATGGAAAAGTAAATTTATAAAATGCAATAAACATAAATTCCGGGGAAATAAAATACAGACAACAAAGACATGCAAAATGCAAATTTTATTAGCTGTGAGAGAAAATGTTACATTTCAGTTAATATTTATATTCAAGACAGATATTAATATAAGAAAGAAGTGGAAAGAAAGGTGTTTTTGTGCATTTTTATGAAAACTATGTAAGATATTGATGTAGATAATTGCTTTTACCATTAAACAGCTTATCTCCTGCAGCAATAAACAATTGATTCCCCATATCAAACACGTATGTGCATAATTGAATGAGTCCATTTAGTGCATTAAAACTTAAAATATTGGTACGTGTAATTGTCCAAGGCGTGTCTAGTCTGTCAGCTGCACCTCAAAAGTGTGAAAATGTTGCTAAACAAATCGGCTATGTTGCAGACAACATTACTCCAAGAAAAAGTCTCTGCACTGTAACTATGTTTGGTTTTAATAACATATTAAAACAATCAGTCTCGCAGAAACATGATGGATAATGGAAGAGATTTCCAAGGCCGCTCAGCAAGCTTTATGATACTCATTTTTAACTTTCATGCAAAAGCAGGCAAGCATTGCTGTGTTTTCACAATTCCTCTGTAATCTTCCATTCAGTTTCAGTAATGTTCCTTATGCAGTTATAATTAAGTTTGAAGTATCTTTCCACAGAAGAAATGAACACCAGATTTTATACAATTTTGAGTTACAGTTATTGAACAAAACTATTATAAATTAAAACCTAGTTCTGGCACAGGTATCTGATGATTGCACTTGTCAAGTCGCAATGGGCATTTCTGTCAACACCGAGCGGGAGCTGTGGCCACGCAGGGCCCTGGGGACCCAGCACCCAGCCTCAGCCTCCGTCCTTCTGCTCCTACCATTGCATCACTAGTGGCGATGTGGTCAGGAGAAAGCAGGTGGGGCCTGCGCCCCAGCCCCCAGCGTTAAACCATTTGGTGGCCCTGCAGAGGACATGAAGCGAGGATGCAAGGCTGGCGGGGCTTATGCTATGTTTAAAATGGGCTGTAAATACAACACAAAGAACGTGCTTGAGTTGCTGTATCTCAGCGCCACCCAAAGCTGACCAAAAGGTAGTAAATGCCCAGGAAAGTGGGCAGGCCTAAAAGGGAAGAATACCTGTGCCATGAACACTGATAAACTCTCTGCTGCTACACGCATGTTTGATCCTACACGCTTCTACTCACATTAGCTCCCTCCCCAGCAATGGGTCATGTTAATTTTCACGTGCTTACTTACAGGAAATGGGGAGAGCATGGGCTGAGGGGTCTGTGGTATCCTCAGAACAGTCATTCTGCTTTCTTTAAATTGACTAATTCACATAAGCCATACCTGTACATCCTGCGTGAGGGTCTTTTCAGCCAGGGACAACTGAGCCTTTACTTTTTTCTCCCTGTGTTGGATTCTCAGGGGTGCACCATGGGCACTCTTTGGCCATCTGCTACCTTTTATTCTATTTTATCTTATTATTATTGGCCATTTATTTTTGCCCACCAGAGTAGAATGCTTTTCTGTTATTTTTGTTTTACATTCTGTATATCATAGAGCAGTTTCTTATCTGTGTCAGGTGCCTAGTAAATGTTTGTTACATCAGGCAATATATGTAATCAGTGCTTTATTGAGAGCAATTAAGTACTGCAGTGTTACATTCGTTAAACTACACATTTTATCCAAAATTGCTTTCAGTGCAATCACCTTTACATTCAAATAAAAAGAGTACTCTTGGCAAATTTACTTATTCTCACCTCTTCTATCACAAGTACGTAATCAAATTCTCTGGATAGGAGCCCAGCACTTTACATGTAGTGAAAATTGAGCAAATCTATTATTTGGTTTTGGTTATACTCTACCTTATCTACCACTAAGAACCTTATCTAAAATGCCAGCATGAACTTTAAAATGCCTTATCTTGAGCCAGGAATGCGGTGGATCCTGACAAAACACCCTGACAGTTTCTAAAAGGCAACCAGCAGTGGTCACTGTCTCTCTCATGCTTTCATTGCAAAATTAGATAATGTTAATCTTCCCAGTGCAAAATTATTATTCATGTAGACTGAGTTGACAGGTCAAATGTCACTTCATTTTTAAAAATTAGATAGGTACTATTTATCTTTGCTTCTTTTCTTTTTCTCTTTTTCTAATCTTTCTTTCGATCAATTCTCCTAGCCAGTCTTGTCAAATCCTAAGGCTAGCTTGCTGCTTACCCTCGTTTCAGCCTCCAGAAAAATTAAATCTTGCTATTTAAAGACATCTCTGAATAGAACGAAGAAGGAAAATGTTGAAGATCCTCTCATCCCATTAGGAAAGTAAATGCATGGGAATAATTCTAGTCCACGTCACACACATCTTGTGCTATCGGGAGCTCACACATCCCGTGCAGAGGAACACGATGGACCTTCGGGATGACGCACATAAAATCAAGGTGCTCTCTCTGTAGGGGAAAGGAAAAAGAACTTC
The DNA here is from genome assembly GCA_004026585.1 of Noctilio leporinus. NCBI lineage: Eukaryota > Metazoa > Chordata > Mammalia > Chiroptera > Noctilionidae > Noctilio > Noctilio leporinus. The sequence goes on from PVIW01000545.1 coordinate 243,881, forward strand.
AGCAAGTGGTCACCGTGGGGAAAAACGTGTTTTCAGGAGTAAAATGAAAGATGAAGTCAAGCGGCAACAGTGAGCCCGCAGCTCGGGGTTTAATCTTCACGTTCTGTAAAGAAAGACGTGCAATTCAGTTTTGTGTTGCATCTGAAGAGCAGCTAATGACTTGGTCTTAATCCAAGTGTCACTTAGGAAAAAAAGCGGAAGGGTGGAAGGTTCTGGGGGACACCGAAGGGCAGCGGGAGACCCAGTTCCTACCGACAGGCATTTAGCCTTCCACTCCAAGAGCTGCTGGTTCGTCACTGAAGGACAGGTTAGAACGACAGCCCCTGTGCTAGTTTTATCTACATCGAGTTTTAATGTTTTGAATCAAAATTTGTATCCCCTCTCACACGATGTTTTTAGTTTTGAAAGTCAATGCTATTGAGCCAGGGAGGCTTTGCATTTTCTAGTTATTGTTACTAAGTCTTCTCTCCCTTCGATGATGAAGTTGTTATAGAGTTGTGTATTCTTTTTAAATAAGAATGCGATTCCTAGAGAGGTTACTGAGCTTGTCTAAAGGAGTCAGAATTGAACCTGCACAGGCTCCAGACTGTTCTTGTCAAATGTTCTTTTCTTACTCAGGATATCCACTCATCTCCTGCCCTTCTGGGTTGAGGAGTGGTCCTGAGAGGAAAGGACATGGACCCCTTCCATTCACAGGCTTGAGAGATGGAAATCTGCATCTTTACCCATGAGGCCAGAGGATTTACGGCTGAAGGGCATTCACCCCGAATCTCAGCATGAACCATTGTTCCAATCTGAGATGAACCCGTAGAATCAAACACTGGTAGCACAGACCACTAGGAGTTCTACTGTTGGTCATTGCAGGGCGACCCAGCTTATTTCCACTGACAGCCCCCACCCGCTCTACTGCTGGCTTTACACTACCCAGTGCGGCCCGCCGCACGGACCATCCGGTGACACCTATCTCAGAGAGGTAGGATGCTTGATTATTCTCTTATGTGAGAAAACAGTATAAATTATTAACCGAATGATAAGGTAAATATCAAGACTTGATCTACTGATCAAAATCCAAGGGAGTCATATAAGTGAGCTGGACCAAAAGAGATTGTCTGTTACATGGTGAACCAGAAGATGTTTCAATGACCAGAAGCAGTCAGATCAGAATGTATGGCTGAGTCTCAAGAATAAATGGCTTTTTCTTGTTTCTCGTTGTGTCTCAACGTAGATCTCTTACCTGGCAAGAGACTGACTTGCTCTATCAGTTTTAGTTTGAAAGCCCCTTGGAAATGCTCCTGGTGGGTTGCAGTGCACAGCTGTGGGCCAGTCACCTGTGCTGTGGAGCACGGGGTCTAGACAACCCATTTTTTTTTTAAGATTTTATTTCATTATTTTTAGAAAGAGGGGAAGGGAGAGAGGCAGAGAGGGAGAGAGAGACATCAATGTATGGTTGCGTTTCACCTGCCTCCAGCCACAGACCTGTCTGGAGACCTGGTTTGCAACCTGGTTATGTGCCCTGGCTGGGGGAATCGAACCACCGACCTTTGGGTTCGCAGGCCGGCGCCTTACCCACTGTGCTACCAGCCAGGGCTCCTAGGCAACCCATTTTGATGGGACCCTCCCATCGTGTCCACAGAGCCCACTGGGCCAGAGAAGAGGCTCCACATAAAACAGTGCCCTTCCCTGAGGTTCTAGTTCCCAGGGGAGGGGACCACAGATCCACCAGGGAGTGATCTTCTACCTGCAAGTCCATCAAAGAATAATTTTACAATATTTTCAATAATTTAGATGCTGCTTCTTTATGGTAAAGAAGAAGCCTTCATAAGAGTATCTTGGCATCAGTTGACACTATGATTTCATTTTCTGAATAGGCCATCATAGCAGTTATAACTAGTCTACTCAATTGTCACTTTTCACTTCTCTTTTACCAAATGAACAGGTAAATACCATGCATCTGGGTTCTAATTTTTAGACTTAGCTCTATCTTTCCATATCCTTCTTGCAACTAGATAAGATGTTACGATATAATTCTGGCCAAACTACGTGTAAGTTACTAAGAGGAGCTTTGAAGAGATCATCTGAAATAGGATATATTTGGTACAGACGCTTTAGGTCTGGAACAATCTTACTGTATTTTTTCTGGGGATGTAGATACCAAACCTGGAGAAGCTGGAGGCCTAGATGCTTCAAGGGGGAGAATTTTGTGCAGTGAAATTAGATTGAACGCCTAGATAATTAGTGGCAAAGGTCAAAGGCAGTGTCAGCGCTGATCTGCCTGCCCACCCACTTTGGACTTCTCATTTCATGAGTCACGTAAATACCAATGTCTTTAAGTCACTCCTAATTGGATTCTCTTTTACTGACAACCCAAAATAAATCTTAGCTGAACCAGTCTCAAACAAGGAGATTCTTTATAAATTATAATTGTGGCCTTCGACCTCCTTTGTATCTCAAACAAGCCTTATTTAAAATACGACCCGTTGTTTTATGTAAATAATAATGGCTCGTTAAACTGGAAATGTGTTCATCTTTTTGACTTTAGAAGACAGCCTAAAGTCAAGTTCAGGTCTTACATGTAGCGATGATTATCTAAGTCCATTTTTGTCTGAGTTTATATTATCCAGGTGACATTCATTTGTCCTTTGGTGTCATTATGATCTCATTAGATTTTCTGCAGTCTTTAGAGTAATTGTGATGTTTAACAAACTCCAAAACAATACAACAGAAAGGAGATTAAGGGGTTACAGGATAATTGTAAGAAGTATGCCCATTTAAGAAAAGGGCAATCTTTTCACAAAGATGGTGCCAATCAGAAGAAGAAGGGCTGAAGCCAAAGCAAAGATATCGAAGGCCAAGAAGTCAGTGGGGAATGTTGCTCATAACCACGAAAAAATAGAAGCTTCCTTAGTCAGCCACTCATCTTCCAGGGGTCCTCAAGACCCTGCAGCCCCCAAGGCAGCCAGATATCCCTGGAGGAGCACCTCCAGGAGAAAAAAACTTGACCTGCATGCCACCACCAAGTTCCCTTGACCAATGTGTCGATCACGTAGGAGATATAAGAGAACAGCCTGCTGCGTTCATTGAGAATGTCAGTGCCAACCAGCACCAAATCCAGCCGCTTGAGGAGATGCCATGACATGGACATGGCCAAGGTCAACGCTGTGACCAAGCCTGATGGAGAGAGGATGACCTGAGGCTGGGGGCTGTGGACGTGATGGTCACTGTAGCTTAGGCTGCGCTACATTTGCAAAAAATTAGTTTTTTCAATAATAAATGAACCTTAGCTTAGTGTAACCTTTTAAAATTTGTTGACTCCTGTCCTAACACTAAGCTTAACCACACACACGTTCTACAGCTATGCAAAAATATTTTCTTTGTTTATGCCCTTATTCTATCAGATTTTTTTCTTTTTTATTTTTCTTTTTAAACTTCTGTTAAAGACGGAGACACAAACCCACCTATTAGCCTGGGCCCATCTGGGGCTGGGATCCTCCATGGATGGCCCTGCTCTCCACCCCCATCCTGTCCCCTCGGGGGTCCGGGGGTCAGATGCTCGCACAGCTGGCGTCTGCTATGACAACAGCGTCATCTTCTGCAGCACGTCCTGCAAGACCTGCCTGGGCTTCTCCTGGAGAAGGCGTCCTCTTTTCAGAAACACGCCTGTGGTCCTTTTCTTGCTTATGTTTGCTTTTTACAGTGTAGCTTGGCATGTAAGCAGATGTTGTGCCATGAACATCTCTCTATTAATGAAACCTTTTCGTGTGGGGCCTGTATTCTCAAACTCATTAACCCCTTCAAGGTGGATTTTCCCAGGGGTCCTTCTTTTTCTTCTCCTGCAGTTTCACTGTCTCCTGCCTCTTTTTCTGCGACATGCTCCTGGCCCAGTCCTGACAGCCCACCAGGGACGCCCTGTGGAGGCTCCCTAGTGTCATGGCTCTGTCAGGTGACAATGGCTATGCAGGTAACCAACATTTTTCAGCTCCATTGTCCTTGAAGGGGCCATTCTGTATGCAGCCTGGCATTGACTCAAACGTCATATGTATGAGGACACCCCTGAGTACTCAGGAAGCCTAGGACTTCAACCCCTGGCTCTCCCCGGCCCGGGGTCAACGGTGACCCCCAGTGCTGGAAGCAGGAAAGGACACCTGCATTTTCCAGCCCCACCGAGACCCACAGCACTGGTTACCCAATCAAATCTAGGTGATTTCGGATTTTATTTAATGAAGAGATTTTGTTTATGGCAACCAGTGATTTCTCTAAAGTGGAGTATCTACAGACAAGGAAAGGCCTATTGACATGCTGAACATTAGACGTGTTTCCTTTGGCAATTTTTATTTTAGGGTTGCCATGGGAATAAGGCAAGAGAAGATACTTTAAGGTTTACAAAAAGCGTGTGCAGACTTGCCTCTCGGGGACTGGTTCATGCTCAGCGCCACTGGTGCATGTGTCGTACCTGCCTTTTCTGGGACCCAGAATGGCCGGGGCTCATCACTGCCCTGCTGCTTCCCACAAAACTTGGGTGTCCTGCTCTCTGGGGTCCAGCCACACTGTTTTCAGGATGTCTAGGGAATTGTATTTACTCCAGATAGCAATGCTATTAACTAAAAAAATGTATGATTTTACCCTCCTTCTTTGTCAATAAAAATGAAAGAAAATGCATGGATAAAAATTATACCAATGAAGACTGAAACATGAAAAAAACATGACATTCACACCCTAGAGATAGCAGAATACTGGCATGAAAATTATAAAGATAATATATAGGTCACATGTTTGGGGTGTGAACTGCTGTTCTACCCAGCACAATTGCAGTGATTTTTAAAAGTTATAGAAAATGCATTTAGAAACAACATCCTGGCCTTTTTTTGCTTGATAGGTGGAGAGGCAGGATCTCCTGCAATGACAGGCCCCTTGAAGACAGAGACTAGTATCCCTTAAACTCTAGGTGCATTTGGGAGTACAGAAAAATAAGATTTGGGGGCAACAAGCATGCCGACCGACTGAAAACTTTAATCCATGGCATTGAAACCTGCATTTGTTCAGGTTCTCAGTTCCTCCTGAGGCCTCTGATGTTGGAGACTAATCACTTAAAGTGCAGAATCATCTTTATTATTATTTCTTTTTCTCCTGTTATTTCATTTCTGTGGATGTGCACTGGTAGGACGGCTGCAACTTGCTGATGCCTTAAGAATGAACTAACTTCTCTGATGAACACAGATATTTACTTTTAATGGAAATAGTTATGATTATGTAATCTATGAACATAATTTACAAGTAATGAGTTATTTCCTATTTCTGCTTTTACTTTTCAATAATGGGTCCTATATAATTATTCCTATGTGCCTATGAAACTGGCCTTATAAGATTTTTAGTGAATAAGAAAATTAATTCAGCTTTACCTTCAGAGATTCTCTGTCCACAGAAAACTGTTTACTAAACCACACCTGTCCAAGTAGATCAAAGTATGCCATTAGAATGGACAGTTTGCATGTTCATGAATTTTCAGCTGTTGAACTGTTTACACCATGCTGCATTTTAAAAATAGCAGAGTCATGATAAAATAAATTTAATTGGTTTAACTGGCACACTTGCTATCCATATCTTCTAATGTAGGTGCTGAATAAGTCTTTTTCTGTCTAATTTGAATTTAATTTTGAGATTCGATTTCCATGCAGGCTAGCCACTCTGCCCTTTGTCAAGCTCCCTGGCCAAAAGGCTGGTCACCTCGTTTCCATTAATAAGACGAACGTGCTTTTCAAATTCAACTAGATTATCTTAAGGGCAAGAAGTAAAAATGTAAGTGTGAATTGGTGGTTTTTTAAGTAGTTAGATTTGTGGCTCAGCATGATGGCTTGCTCAACAAATTTAAGGATTTTTGTATTTTTCTGTTTATGTGAATGTTTTTGTTTAAATTGTTGAAAATAAAGAATATATACAATAAGTAGTGATTTTCAAATATGAGCTCTAATCAAATTAATCAGGCAGACTCTAACATAATAATCAACATGGGTAGCTTTCCAAATACAGTTTATTTTATTGTTATGTTAATATACAGTATATATGTACATTTAATATTTATCAGTAGGAACAGCTATGTTGCATTGTGTCCTATAACAATAAAATATAATTTACAGAGAAACTTAGATATGCTAGGTCAGGAGTTTCCACGTAGAGAATAATTTCATAAAATGAATTCCTAATTGTTTCCTCACCACAAATAATTATCTTATGCTACTAGATGCCACTAGCCTCTTTGTAAGTACATAGCGTAATGCTATTATTAAATGAATAACAAATACATTATTTATGTTACATTTATAATACCCTTCCTTAGCCTACTGTATTTCGCATGGCTCTCAGCTGAGTTCAGTAATCTTGACACCAGGCCACGGGTCCCTCTCTCCCAGGTGGCTGGGCGAAGATGGTGTCAGTGTAGGTGGAAGTTGAGCTGGGTTTACCTGGGGTCTCGGGACAATTTCCTGGGTCAGTAGGGACATATGAGGCCAGCACATATGTCCACAGGCTCTCCTGGTTAGCTGCCCTGGTGTTTGGGGTGGGGCTGACATCCGGAAGGTTTTCTCTCCTAGGGAAATAATTTCAAAAAAAAATCAAATGTCTGATCACTACTTTGTATACCTGAAACTAGTATAATACTATATATCAGGTAAAATGAAAAATATTATATTTATTTAGCAATTATAATTTAATTCAGTTTCATGGAGGTCTAAACTACAATGTTATAGTGGAATCTTTGAGGTTAACACAAAACTTAAAACTATTATTTTCTTCAACTCACAAGAGCTATTTTCCATAACTGTGTTGTCAAGTCATGTGGTAAAAATGAATGTTTCCAACTGAGTGAGCAATTTGTTATTAGAATTATGATTTTGTAGAAAAATGATAACAAGGATAAGTGAGCTTTGCTCTAAAATGTGAAGGCAAGGCTTTAGATTATTTTTCCCTGCAACCAACAAGGTAGAAAGCAGAATCAATTAGGTCAGTGCCTAGACTATTTCTAGTTACAATTCTCAACTCAAAGTAGCTAGCAAAAAACAAAACAAAAAACAAAAAACAAACAAAAAAAAACCTCTCCTATAGAAAGGACCTTTTTCTATTGCCTCTATTGAATTCTTTCTTTTCTTATCTGACAGATACTTGTTGAATAAACACTATTACTTTATCTGACAAATATTTGCTGAGTACTTACTACTGCACAGATCAAGCAATGTCACAGACAGTGGGTCAGCGTACTGCAGTGATGCACTTTAATTTTCAGATCCCAGAGTTTACAGTTTAATGTAAAATATACAAATAAACATAAAACGTTCAGGTTAGAAATGCGATGAAATACAACGGAATCAGTTAAGAGGTAGTGGGTGCTGGAGAAGTAAATTACTATTTATATAGGTTGGTGAGAACAACGTTTTCTAAGTGACCATGCAGCTAGAAGACAAACAGGAATGCGTGTTAAGGAAATGTCCAGGAGCAGGGTATCCCCAAAGAAGTCGTGGGAAGTGCAGGTAGACTACAGTATTCTAGATGAAAAGGAAACCTTGGTGTCACATTTGGTGCCTGGTGAACCATGTGGGAAGGATCCATGCTGTGATGGGTTCCCAGGGCTCCCCGCTGGTAAAGACCAGAATGTGGACCTGGATTGGAGGCTAGGAGCCTGAGGGCAGGACCCAGAAAAGAACAAGTACCTGCTTACTCACCAACCTTGGTGAGTAAAACAAGTCAGTAAGTGGAAGTGACCCCCAAACTGAGGCGTCCCACGCAGTGTTCAGACTCCAGTGTGAACTGAGATTGTCTAGTAATTAAACTTCTGAAGACCATTCAAAGCCATAGCGCAGAATACTGCCCTGGGCGTACCCCACTGTCAGCATCCATTGGCCAAAATCTTGACCTGGGACCTTCTTAACACAGTGAAATACCTGCATGGAGAGTGGGCCCACCGCTGGGTACAGCAAATACTAAAATATGTTTAATATCACACTTCACGTATGTGGATTGAGTTTTGTGCACAAATGCACAAGTACCTCCTTTCCTGTAAGGACAGTCTCACCATCTGTTTAACCTGAGTGCTTTCAATGTCTCACGTTCAGAACGTAGATGAGAATAACCCATGAAAATGCAGAGTACTTTCTCTCAGGGCTTATCTCAGGGTGTTTATCAAATTCACACCCATCGGGCACAACCTGAGGAGAAGTAATTGCCTTTGTAATGAGTCAGGAGCTGACTCAATTCCCTGTGATTAAAGGATTTCAACAGGACTCCAACCTTATTAAACAGGGCCTTGCCAAACCTTTGGATGATGATTTCTAGTTTTCTAAAATCTAGATTAGGATGTTAGATTTGCAGTCTGTTTCCATCTATAGTATGCAGCAAACTTAGTCAATTAAAATAAGCATTAAATATTAAGTTATTCTATGTGTAATTTCCTAAATATTAATTATTAAAATATTTTGTAAATAAATTATTTTCAATACATAACACTCAATAGCATATGATGCTAATAATTTGGCTGTTTCCTGATGTTAAAATGCCTGGATTCCATCTCCTGCTTAACATCAGTTGCTTCTAAATCCATAACAATGTCCAAGTATTGAAAACAGGCATTAAGACTGTGTTACTTTCCACTGGAATCTTCTGCCACCACTCTCTTGGTAGAAGTTTTCTTATTTTGCCTTTTGCGTTTGCTCTCGGAAATCTCTCTCTCTTGCTGGATAATCAACAAAGAGCAACTATAATTGGCCTGTCTCTTCGCCTCTTGGGTGTATGTTAGAGCAGGGCCCCGATGTGTGGTTTACTTGGATTTCCCTCGCGTGTGTGTGATGTTTTCCTTTCTCAACACTGGTGAACTTACTGGAAGTCTTCGAGACTTGACTATCCTCTTACTTCTCATTCCAGTGTCGCTTTCAGGGCAGATTTATAAACCCTGATTGCATTTTCCACTGAGCAAAGCCGATGCTGCCCAACCTGTCTGTCTGTCGATCTATTTGCCGACCGACCGACCTGCCATCTAAATTGAGGTAAGTCATTTGGTTAAAAACACGAATACAACATTCTAAGGTAGTTAAGCACTCCTTACGTATTTCCTGTTTTTGAAAACAATTTCGAATGCATAACCCGTGGTGGGGAGAGACCACAATGGAGTGAAGTTAATTAATGTTTCCAGGAGGCCTGTGAGCTATTTTAATAAATTACTCATTTAATTCCGGTAATGTTATAATCATCCTAAGCTAGCTGACATCCAGCTGAGCAGAAACCTGTGCATACCCTTAGACTATCCAAGGGGTGTTGTTCAAAAGCCCTCAAAAGAGAGACACTTTGCGATTTTTTAAAGTGGAAGCAACCACTGTAACAACTTCAAAGACACAGTTTTAATATCCAGTGGACACTCTGAGGACATGATTGACCAGAAGAGGAAACGAGGGTGCGCAGGGAGACAGTTTGCTGACACACTCGCCTCGTGGACAGAGGCCAGCGAAGCTGCGCGCGGTAAATACGCCCTCAGGCCACCGCAGCAGCCCCTCGTGGAAGTAACCAGCATCTGGGCTCAGGGCAAGTTTTACCACATAAAATGCCCTACCCAGCAGAGAACATTTACCGCCCGGTTGAGGTGAGGACATTTGTAGTTGCTCTTGTCCCACTCAGCTCCCTTCCCCAAAATACCCTGATGCTCCGCCGTCAGCCCGCCTACCTAGTTTATCCTTGTTTCTCTTCATCACCTCACTTGTGTGATTTCTAAATAATAGCCAATTAAATGGAGGCATTTTAAACATGTATTTCATTTCTTTCCACCTCCGGGACTACTATGTTCCATTCCTAGATTTTAAATGTTTGGATTGGCAAAGATGTTATTTTTCATTATTCAGTTTTAACAATCTGCAGATAAGTGGTGGTCCTTTTAGTCTGTTCCTTTTAGTTAGATTTAGTGTCTGTGACTTTTTTTTTTTTTTTTAAGATTTTATTTCATTATTTTTAGAAAGAGGGGAAGGGAGAGAGGCAGAGAGGGAGAGAGACATCAATATATGGTTGCCTTTCACCTGCCTCCAGCTGGGGACCTGGCTGGAGACCTGGTTTGCAACCTGGTTTGCAACCTGGTTATGTTGCCCTGGCTGGGAATCGAACCTCCGACCTTTGGATTCGCAGGCTGGCGCCTTATCCACTGTGCCACCAGCCAGGGCTGTGTGACTCTGTTTTTAATTAAAAAGGAAGAGTATCTTGTCCCAAGTGAAATCTATAACAGTGCTCCATGATTGCTAGATCCTAAGCAGCTGCCTTTCTTTTAAAATTGTTTAATCAGAACAAAGTATTAGTATTAAGTATTAAGGTACTTACTTATTTTGAAACAGTACTATTTCATAGAATTTTCTCTTTACTGACCCAGGCTATTTTAGAGCTTTGTATTCCTCTGTATGTTAAAAATTCATTTTGACCTAAATGGGACAAAGCATAGGCATGCTGGTGGCGGTATTAGGGTGGCCTTATGCCGAATGGCACATCAGAGAAGCTAAATGCAATTTTCAACCAGGAAGCCAGCTGATTTTCTGTTGGCCTTGATACTAATAAGGAGTAACTTGAATGAGGAGCTTAAGTCAAAGGCGAATCTGTGTTTCATGTTTTTCTGATTTTCTCTTGATCTAAAGAAGAGTGTGGCAACGAATTTTATGTGATCTTTTTTATTTGTCCCCACTTAACCTGCTCATCTCAGCTTCTAGTCATTACTGATCTGTGTGTTTAAATTAAAGGTATTGGGCAACAGTGGTTAGTAATTTATACAGGTTTCTGGCTATGGTTCTGTGACGCATCATCTGTGCATTGCGCTGTGTGTCGCCATGTACCTGACCCCGCCATTACCCTTTACTGCCCACGGCCCCTTCCTTTTGGTCAGCACCGTAGTGTTGTCAGTGTTGGAGTTTTATTTCTTCTCTTGTTTGTTCATTTGTTGCTTTCAGTTTTCAACCCCACGTAGGAGTGAAATCATACGGTTCTTAACATTTTCCTGTCTGACTCATTTTGCTTGTTCTCAAGGCCCGTCCATGTTGCAAAGGGCAGCATTTCCTTTTACAGCTGAGTAGTGGTCTGCTGCACCTAAGTCTTTTTATTTTTAATATTTTATTTATTATTTTTAGAGAGAGGGGAGGGGAGGAAGGAAGAAAGGGAGAGAGACATCCATGTATGGTTGCCTTTCACCTGCCTCCAGCTACGGACCTGGCTGGAGACCTGGCTTGCAACCTGGTTATGTGCCCTGGCTGGGGAATCGAACCAGCGACCTTTGGGCTCGCAGGCCTTATCCACTGATCCACCAGCCACCAGCCTCCCACATCTTCTTTATCCAGCCCTCTACCAAAGGGCACCTCGGTATTTCCGTTGGCCACCGTCAATAATGCTGCGGTAAATACAGGGGTGCATACACCTTTGCGACTATATGTTTTCAGGTGTTTAAAATGATGACTACAGTGGTGTTGTGTAAGGGCACAGATACCTTGTGCTTGAAATGGTGGGAGAAGCAGGCCAGAAATGAGAGAAAACACTTTGCATTCGGTACTCATAAAAATGCAGTTGAAAAACCACCTCTGCGGTGCTGCGGTAGCATGGTGAGGGGCTGGGGAAAGAGGGCTCTCCCCTAATTAGCTTGGCCTGTTGCAGTGCAAACCCTTTGAAAGTGAGGCAGCGAGGTGCCCTGAAAGCAAGTCCTCTATTTTCAGAACGCGTTGCAGGAGAGTGTAAGTGGATTCATGGGACTTCTTGTGAACTGGTATTAATATGCTTGAGATTCATTAAGTTTTCAAGGAGCTGTGACAAGGCAGGAGGAGACCCTGCTTGATTCAGAGCGTGGTGTGGCGGGGCCACTCAGCTGTCGGGTGCCGGGCAGGCTGTGCAGGGTGATGCCTCCACAGAAAAGTGGGTGTGCGAACCCTGAGGCGGCCCTGTGGCTGCTTTCTGTTCCTCCCAAGGTACCAATTCCAGGCACGAGTTCTCGGGAACAGAGCTGCCCCTGGAACATGAATCCTAGTCCTTCTCCCCGGTAGTGTGTGGGAAATTTGTTTTAGTTCATCTCTCCTTAAATGAGGAGTCAAAATGCTCATGTGAAAGACAAGAAAAAATAAGTACTGCACTTTTTGGTCAATCAATAGAAAAGTTTAGCAAATATGTGCACAAGGCAAAATAATAAATAACATTACACCAAATTAAATGACAGGAATGGGGGTTGACCCAGAGGAAAGGAGGATTTTCACGTAGTTAAGACCTGGGAGGGACAGGCAATTCTTTTCAAAGAAGGTTTGTGCCAAAACCGGCCAAGCACAGAGCCCCACGAAAAAGGACAAGCTGTGTGTGATGGAGACAAATTTTATCCACAGTCTTCCAACTCTTGTCCCCCAACCCCCACCCTCACCCCATATTTCTCTGGTTACTGAAACCCTGCCAAACAAAAATGAACAGATCTTCTAACCAGGAACTGTGGGGTTTATCTTAAATTTTACTTTCTAATAATCCCCCAAAGCTGCTGTTTGTGTGAAATGTGTTCACGCAAAAGCTGAAATTATTCAATCTGTGTTCTCAGGAAAGAAGAGAATTAAACAAAATAAATACAGACGGGTATCTGATAAACTAAAGACTACAAGGTCCGTCTCTAAAGTATCAAGTCAACATCAACACAATTAAAACAGTTTGCACGGCTGATACTTTTGGGACAGACCTCGTATTTTCAAAACAAGAAATACTCTACTGAAACACCTGTGAATAAAATAATTCTGAAGGAAAAATAAAACGTATTTTGATCTAATTGAAAATAAAGAGCACAACATTAAATCTAAGGAATACACATAAAACAAATTAGAGAAAAAAATGATAGTATTATGTGCTCACATTAAAAAATAAAGATCTCAATTTAAGAAACAAAAAATAATGCAAAATAATTGATAAGATCAGAATTCAGTAAAATGAATGAAAAGAGTACAGAAAAATATATGAAAGCAAATCAGTAGGTTTTATATCTAGTAAGTTTGACCCATAAATAAAAGTGAGAAATCGAAAATCACCTGCATCAAGAATGAAGGAGAAAATACCGCAACAGACCCCATAGATATTAAAAGGATAATGAAAGAGCATTGCAGGAAATCCTATGGACAAAATTTGACAACTTAGATGAAATGGGTCAATTCCTTGAAAAACACCACTACCAAAGTTTACCTAAAAAGAAACATAATCTGAGTAGTACTAATTCATAGCCAAAATGTTTCTGAAAATGAAAATGTCAGCCCTCGCTAACTTCACAAGTATACATATTATGCTAAGCATTTCAGGAAGAATTATTATTGTGCTAAAAATGTCTTTCAGAACATTTCAGAGGAGGCAACTCTTTGCATCTTTGCTTTCCTGCTGTATTGACAGAGATAATGTTTTTTAAATACCAGTCTTATTCCCTACAAGAGATGAAAAATTCTCAAGAAAATGCTAGTAAATTGAAGTAATATATAAAGATAATAGCGCATTACAATCAAGAGGGTTTAAGAGAGGAGTGCATGAGTTGTTCAACATTTGAAAATCAACCAATGTCATCCATCATATTAAGAGAGGGAGCAAGAAAAATATATACTGTCGTTGCAATAGGAAAAAGCATAAGATAACAATGATATGGGAAGAAAGTGTTTGACAAATTTCAACAGCCATGCATGATTTTTCAAAAAGAAACTCTCCGTAAACATGAATTAGAAAGAAACTTTCACAATTTGAGAAGGAAGAAGTGCAAATATCTATAGCCAACATCATCCTTAATTTTGAAAGACAATGTCTTTCTCCTACAAACCTTATCTAGGCACAAACATGGTCTTTAAACACATGAAGAACTTGAAGACTACTTCAAGACTACAGAAGTAACTATTGCAGAAAAGAAATGCTTCTATAACCTACAGGCAAATACCAAAGTTTGAATCATAGTCTCAGTATGTATTCTACCAGAATCTCATTTTCTTCCTCTTTAAAAAGACAGAGAGTAATTAACCCATAGGATTGTTAAAAGAGAGAGAATACTTCATACATTGTCAAAATGTGTTATAAAAAAGAAAAACGAAACTCTTTTCATGTGAAAATTCTATTATAAGAACTCCCAAATTCAATGCAAAATTATATTTGTCCACAGGAAAATTATAATAGAAAAGAAAATTATAAGTTTTTTTTTAAGTAAGTATTGATTGTTCTGACTTTGTTGCCAATTAAAATGGAGAAATAAATTGTTCATGGTGGTACAGTAAGAAATATGTTAACTAAGAGAAAGAAAAATATCTATTTTATTTCAAAGTTAGGGATTGAAGGAAAAATTATCTTGTGGTATGTCAGGAGTTTAAGGTCACAGTTTTAGATATATGGAAGACAAAAATATTAATACATGGTGAAGTAATATGAGTGTATTTGTGCTATTGATTTTTTTTCAAAAGTCAACAAATAAGTCAACATTCTGGGTAAAAAAGATCATTGTTTACAGCATGTTAACAAAAATGATTTCCATTAACAAATGAATGCTGTTTATTCCTAAAATTTGTTTTAGGGAAATGACTTTCTATCACCAAAATATTCAAGAATTCTCACTGCTGTGCATTTTGAAGTAATCTAATTAGAATCTTAGGAGTTAAATGATTGAAACTATGTTATGTCGTTCATTATTTCTACATCGACCATTTTTTTAAACCAGGAATTATCAGAGACTCTGTACTATGAAATCAGAAATTATAAAGACAAATCTTCCACCATGTATTGCTTTACATTAAGTATGTTTTCAAAATATGATTTAAAAAGCACTAATGTTTTTTCCTGGAACACAAGAAAAAGTGAGACAACATTTGGGAGGGACCCACCAAATTTAGAAACAGATACGCAACTAGACAATTATTTTCCCTTCCATAGGCCCTACTGGAAAAAAATTACAAGGCCACTCATTATACATCTAAACTTAGTGCCATCACTCTAGACTGTTTATTATATATGATTTTCTTCCTTATAGTTTTCCATTTTTTATACTACAGTTTGACTGTGTGATTTTTTTCTCTATAGTTTAAAAAAAGTACTATGCAAATTTTTGGAGAGTAGTGATAACTCAAATATAAAACTTACAGATTTAAATGGCCATTTCTACTTTGATCATTCCTCTTCAATGATGTCAACTCAAGTAGAAATTTCAATTCTATATAAGAATTGATAAGCTATATACTCATTTCAAATGATCCTCAAAGTACTGAAGTAAATCTTTAAGCTTTAAAATTCACGAAAATATTCAACCTAATATCTAATAAACATTATGTTTGAAACTAAAATTGGAATAGAGACAACTATTAAGTAATATTTCATGTGGTATATTGTTACATTCACAGATCGTATTATCAGTTTGTTGGATAAAAATACAAATAGTGAATAACTTTCTTTTATAACCATCCCAAACTCTAATTTATTAAAGAAAATTCCAGTTGTTTTGTTTAGAAATTCACAGCTTAAAAAGGAAAGTGTCTTGAGCTGACACTTCATTATTTTTCTGCTACAACATGAGGTTTACTGATAATCATTAACACATCCACTCTTGGGAACAACCTGGAAGGAAGTAGCTCAAAATACTCAGTGGTTTTAGGAGGTGAAAATTGTGAGTCTGAATAAATACATGGTGTTAATTACATTTTTAAACATTGGCATGCCACATTTTACTAACAAGGGAAAAAAGTGAGTTGAAGGGGAAAATGTTTAAAATACTTTTACGCATAATGTACCCAACTTTATCACAAATTATACCTCTACCAAGGAAGAGATGGGCACTTCTAGGGTGAGAAGGAATACAAATTTGAAATATATATATATATATATATATATATGTAATTAAAATAATCTATACACCTATCTGGAAACCCATCAAACCAGCAGAAAATACAATTCATGAGTATGATCAGTGGGCAGGGGCATTGATTGCATTCTGAAAGAAGACCAGCCTCTAACATCTGGAGGTTTGGCTAGCTATAAAAACAATGGCCCACGTATCACATGCCTAAATGCTTAAAAATATATAAACCAAGCCATGGAAACATGACATAAAACAGGGTCTATCCTCTGATCTGGAAAGTTATATTTAGGAGGCTAAGCGAGCATTTAGAATTCTTGGACCCTCAGTATTCTCCATCAAATTGGGAGCACAAAGATAGCCAACGATGGTGGGCATATCTCTTTAACTGTAGATTCCTCATCTGCAAGAAACTGTTTAACTGAAACATTGGTGTTATTTAGCTTAATCATTTTTTGGAGGACTGTGAGGGACAGAAAAAAATGATATTTCATCAGAGTTTGAGACTGGATTTAAAAGTAATGAATTCTTTCTATTTTGGTGATTTGATTTATACTTTCATCACTTGCCCTGCTGGAAAACCCCAATAAATTTTTGATGGAATGTTATCAAGTTTCCTTAAAGCCTCCTATTGTATGAAGAAACAGTAAAGATGATTAATACCTTAAGCAACTGAGATCAAAGAGCCATCCAAAGTGGATGTCCCTCAATCTAAAAAAAAATAGACTGCACAGTGCTATGAGACAAGATATGAATTGCAAATCTAATTAGACCATGGATATAATGTCAAATGATGCCAACGGGACTGGGAAAGCGGTTTAACTACCCAATTCCAGTGTTAAGGAAAAGTGGGGAAGTAGTTCTATGTCATTAAACCTCTTGACATATTAGTTGACACTGTGTGCACAGTTGGAGACAAAGGAGCATCCCCATGACGTTACCCTATATTAATTATTAATTGGGAGAATGTGTCCAGTGTTTCAAAAGCAGTTGCGAGCAAGTTTTAAGACAGAGCATGTCCATTTTGAGTGACTTCCCAGAACTAGAACGGAAGCAGAGCCATAGCAAGAGGTCCAGGTAGGGGTGTCTCCACCGCCCAAGTTGCTGTGCTAAAGGGCTGCTCCTGCTGTCTCTCCAGACCAGACGAGCCTGCTCGGTGACAATGACATGGACAGCCGTCCTATTTGACAAGTCTGGGGCATCCATGCTGCTCCCTCTCTGTGCTGTACCTGCTGAAACTGTTGTTGGGTGAGAGGGGCAGCCTGGATTTGGAACACACCCCGGTGGCCCCCCAGCCACCCCTGCAGATGTGGGGGAGAAAGCTGTCCACAAGCAAAGCTTCGGCTGAAGTTCCCTGTGACGGAGGCACTGGCCTCCATGCTAATTAGCTTTAGCATTTCACCGAATTCCCCTGGATCTTGCCTGAGCCAAACCTGGCAGTGACGTCGGAAGCGACAGAAGTACCATGCCGCATCCCACGCCTGTGCACGCAGTCTCTCTGCGGGTGTGTGTCTGCCCTCGGGGAGCGGGTGCCCTGCTCAGCGCCAGCTTGCTTCTCCGCCTTCCGCCAGAGCCGCTCTTCACGCTGCACGAGGCGCTCGGTGGTGCTGTCTGCACCTGTGTAGGGGACCCGGCGCCGCACCCCGCAGCACAGGCTGAAGGAGACTGAGGTGCAGCCCGTGTTTTCCTGGCCCCGCTGCCTGTCCGCCGCTGCAGCCCGCGTCGCGCCTCCTGCGACAGCCACGGGTCTCTGGACATCTTGCGCATCGTGTGCCGAGCTTGTGGATTTTTCAGCGAGTAGCTCATTATGGGGACTGAGCTGTCCTCCTCTGAGCGCCTGCCGGGCCCTGCGCTGGACACGTGTCCCACTGCCTTCCACCCCCTCGCATGGCTCCGCTGCGTGCTGCCCACGCCCGCGCCCGCTCCCGTGTCTGGCCTCGGGGCTCCCTCCCCGCTCTCCCCGCGTTGCCCCTCCAGCCGGACGCCCCTGACTTAAATCCTGGGGACTCGCCCCGCGATAGTCAGGGTCCTCTCAGCCTTCTCCGGGATGCCCAGCACTTAAATACCTTTTTCCGTGTTTTCTGGCTTTCTAGTTTCAGGACGAAAAGCCCATTAGTTCACCCTGGCCAGAGCGGCAGTCTCAGCGGGGCTCTTCTGGTTCTTGATTTTACCTCTCTTTTTAACATTTAATTTAATTTTATTGTTGTATTATATCCATTCCCTTTTGCTCCCCTGTCCCCTTCCCAACCCACCCACTCCCCCACGAAGTCAGTCCCACCTGTTGTCCATGGATTTTACCTCTTTAATGATACATAGCAATAAAGGAAAAACGGAATTTTGAAAAATATAAGGATATGCACAATGTTTTGGAATGATTGCAAACATACTGCTCTGAAAGCATCAGCAATCAATCCATCATTCCTAAGTGCTATAAAAAGTTTACAAATGTGTACATGATTTCCCTGCTAAGGCAAAATGTATACATTTAAAGACATTTAGAATAAATTTTAAAAAATTAAGAAATGGATATATCAATCTATGAAATAATATTAATTATACTTTAATGTCATTAGTAGAGATGTTCATTAACATTTTAGTGTATATGCAGAGATTTCCTTCAAACAGTTTTGTGTGCTTCCCGACAGACAGTGATGGTGGAGGGAGGAAAAGGAGATGATCAATGTTTAAGAGTACGATATTAATGATTCTACATGAATCTTGCAGGAGTGGGGCCTGATGTGCATGAATGCGTCAGGGCTGACTTGCAGGAATACACTTCTAAAATGTCCTTCTTCCCCAGGAAGTGCAGCACGGGATGTACCTGGAAGTGGCATCTGGTGACCTCCAGCTTACCCAGGACCACAAGGGTGAGTAGGATGGTAGCACCATTGCAGAGCTCAGTTACTCAGTGCGCCGCAGGGCTTGTTGGTCAGCAAAGCGGGTGGGGGTGGAGGAGAGACTGATTTCAGAGAGAGTAGAAAATGCACAGGGTGAGATAGGAACATGGTGGGTGTTATTAGAGGATTCTGCTTTCGATAAACCTTCGGTTTCTGAGAGGACCTTGGATGGGTTTTCCCAGGTCCCAGAGTGAGGGGGACGATTGGAACCTCGTGAATGGGCACAGGGGGTGGAGGTGCAGAGGGCCTGTGTGTCATGGCAGGTGGGGAGGACTCAGTCTGGGTGGAATGTCAGCTCTGCAGGGTTTGCTTTGCGGACTGGGTTCTAAGCAGTTTGTACCTGTGGCTTGGATGGAGTTAATGAATAAATGGGCAATAGCGTTGCAACAACTCTGAACGGCACCGGAGATAAAAAGGAGAGACTTGATCCAGGTGAGTAGATTGCACATCTTCTAGCAAAAACCAAGCGTGCTCCGCGGAGACGAAGGTGAGTCCATTTTTCACACGGACACTTCCTGCAGAGGTTCATCAGCTACGTTGTGTGTAAACAACGTACCCAAATTCTTACGATTCTGATAGGCCTGAATTGCTCAGTTCTGATGGTCTGTATGACAGTTTTTGATTGGCTGGTATAACGCTTTCTGATTGCTTGTCATGCAGAAGGTCTCGTTGGATAGGACAGGTGTCCAGCCATTGGTTGAAAGATCAAACCACAAATTTCCATAGAATAGTAGACTTGGATGGCAAAAATGAGCAGGTCATAGAGTGGGTACCCTAGAGCTCAGAAGTCTTCCTGGGCTGCAGAATAAGCGAGAATTTCTTGTCGGCAGAGGACGGCTAGGCTCTTGTGTGTGTAGAATTCGGGCCCTCCATGGACTGTGGGGAGTGTCTCAGCAGAAAAATTCTTTCTCGGGGTTCCCATGGGAGGAACCTCTGTTTTCTGGGTCCACAGTGTCATGAGCAGAGCTTGGTGTCTGTGGACTGTCTGTCAGTGCTGCTGTTGGCTGGGGTGGGGGTCTACCTACCCGCCACACTGGGGCATCTCTGTGATAGATACTTCAGACTTATTTAAAATTTAACAGGAGGATGTCAATACTTAACTTTTTGCAGTTGTACTTCTTTTTCTTTCATTTTCGTTTATTTAAAAAATATGCATGACCTATATGACATATTTTCAACAAATCAGAAGGATATCATAGTTGTACAGGGGGGTTAACTTGAAAGCGAGTTACCGCAATGGGTTGCGAGAGCCCAACCAGCAAAGAGGCGCTTAGGGAAGCTGCAAACTGCAGAAACGCCCTCCATGAACTTGCTCACCAGGCACATCTGGAGCTCAGACCCGGACGCTGTCAAATAACTGTTACCAGAGTCGCCTTTATGCCGATATCCCTAAAGAACTCAAATGCGGGTGTTCAGCAGGTAAGATTTTGAGATCACCCCCATCACACACATGGAAAACCAGTGAGGAGTAGAAAAGAGGAGACTGAGACAGCAAGTGTCGTGCTCCAAAGTAAATGATCCTCTTTCTTGAAACTTTCCGCAAAAACTTAGAGACCAGCCGCAACCTGCATTCGACTCCTAATACAGCTGCTGTGCCCACGGGCTCCCTGCGCGCTCTGCCTCAGTGCCACCCTCTCTGTGGGCTGGGTCCCTTTGCCCTGCCCTCGCGTTGTCTTTCCAGTCAACTAAGAAAAAGGGGAAACCGGAAGGGAGCCAGTCCAGGAATGGAAAGAATCGTACGAAATACAATGCACGAAAACTGTGTCCTTGAGTCATATTTAAAAAGTGTCACCGTGACCACAGTAAACTCGTCATGGAGAAATCACTGTCTCTGCGTCGCTCCCCATAAAACAGCAGGGGATTGGCCAGGGCCTTAGAAGCACCGTCATTAGATCCCTCCCAGAGAGAACTGAAGGCCACGTCAAGGTCAGGGGAGCCGGGGGCAGCTGAGTTAGCTCGCCCCCCTCAAGGCGCTCGGCAGCCAACAAAGCTTCTGGAGTTTCTCTCCGTGTCTGTCTGTGAGCTGTGCCCGGAGGTGGCAGAATGATTGGGCTCATTGTCCTTGTCAATGTCCCAGCTTCATATTTCAGCACTCTCTGGGTTATTTTCCGAATTGCATGGAAAAGTAGTAGACTTTGATATTGATGATTTTAATGGAAATGAAATGTTTTAATATTTTAACAGAAATGAGAGCGTACACTGCAAAGAATATTACTTCTTAAATGATTTTGATGGGTTGGACACCAGTATACATACCCTATGTGTTGTTTCAATGGAAGGGATGGACAAGTTGCACATCACCACAGGAAAACAGCCATTTGGGAAATGTGACATAAAGCCACAATGTCAATAAACCAAAACTTTAAAAAAGGGAGATATGACTGCACTTACCAGAATATCGATACACATACATGTAGACGGAAATTGACAGCAAGCCCTGGTGAGAATGCCCAGCGACCCAGGGAATAAATCACCCCTCATTTGCTGGTTAAAAGAAAACAAATATTTTTGCAGTTTCTTCAGAAAAGCTACACATTCAACCACCTCATGACCAGCAGGTGTGCTCTTAGGCATTTATTCCAAAAGAAACTGAAAACTTATTCTCACCTGTTTTCACACAAAACCCATACTTGACTCGCCAAAGCAGTTTTGTTTTTAAATAATAGTCCCCAACCAGAAATAACCCAGATGCCTTTTTCACGGGTGCGGTCACACAGCCCTACTGTGGAATGCTAACTGCACAGCAATGAAGCAAAGTGAAAAACTGACAAAAACAACCGCATCTCCAGAGCATCATGCTGAGTGGGGGAGGGAAAATGCTGATTCCAGAAGGCAGCGCAGTAGGAGCACTGAAGGGGAGAAAGCAGTGGAACGAGCCCGAGTGGGGCCGGCAGCAGATGTGGCCCCCCAGGGAGCTCTGTGTGTTTCTTCTTTACACCAAGGTCAGTGCCAGGTGGCCATACTGTGCCATGGTTTTGTAGGACATTGCCATTGGTGGAAACCAGTGGAAGGGATGTAGGTCTGTGTTATTTCTTGCAAACGCATTGGAATTTACAATGACCTCAAAGGAAAACTTTAAAAATAATTAGGGATAGAACCTGACTATAACTTAGGGGGGGAATAGGGTAAAATGTAAACCTTTTCAGAGAAAATACTTACAAACTACTGTTACCAGCAACTGGCATGGACACATATGCATATGGCAGGGAAAGAGCTTCAGGCCCAACTAACATAGTCACCGATTCTGGCTCCCAGAATTCGTTCTGGCAGTGCAGGTCTCTGACCACACTTGATTCACATTATATCTCCTTTACTTTATTTTCCTTCTTTTTAGATATTTAGTTTAACCATTCTTATATTTAACTGAAATATTTAGTCCTGTGCAAAGTGTTTTTGATGCATTTAAATATACAGCTACCATAATGGTATTTATTCTATTCATTCCATTTCCTCTTAGTCCCTTCACTTCCCTTTCTTCTGTAGGATAAATAAAGTATTTGTAAGACCATTTTCCCCTCTGAACTGTTTTCTGACTTTGAATACCAGATATGGTATGAACTCCAAAGGGCCCTGCTATTTTTAATAGATCATCACTTTATATTCTCATTCCGCCTATACTGTCATCGTCTGTATGGTTACGCATCCCTCTTGCACAACCAGGCTGAGTTCTGGGTGCTGAACAAGCCAGCACTTTGGGGAGGTGAGCTGTGAAGAGGACGAAGGGGCAGGAGGTGACAAAAGGTGGGAGAATGAGGGAAACCAATAGCAAAGATGTAATGCAAATAACACCCCCAAATTGCTTGCAACCAGCAAGTGAGAGGGAAAGTAGTGATGAACATGTCTTCAGCAGAAAACCTAGCCGGACCGAAGGGATTATGTGCATGGGATGTCTACTTCATATCTAATGAAAATGAAAATTTTCTCCACAGCTGTATTTATATGTTTTAGCTGATAATGTATTAGAAAGCCAAACAGATGAACCAAATACTGGGATTGAGGACAGATAAAAATAACTAAAAATATGGCTTTATTGATTTAAATTACACAACCTGAACCATTATGTTTGAATTTATTTGATTTATATTTGAATTACAAAGATTTTCAGAAATCTGAATTATAATAATGGAAAATTGTTTGAAAGTACTGATGATAGTTTTAAGCAAACATTTGTCTTTAAAAATCCATTTTATAAGGCACTTACAATTTTTAAAAATTTAAAATCCCTTTTTCAGTGTTCTAGAAATTCTCAATAGAGTTGAAGATTAAAAAATGTTTTTAAAAATCTATTTTTTTCATAAGCTTCCCAAAATGTTGTGTTTCCCCAGAATTCTAATACACTAAGACCCCTGTGGAGC
Source organism: Noctilio leporinus (assembly GCA_004026585.1). NCBI lineage: Eukaryota > Metazoa > Chordata > Mammalia > Chiroptera > Noctilionidae > Noctilio > Noctilio leporinus. Next base: position 266,953 of record PVIW01000545.1, read on the forward strand.
CCATAAAAAGATTTCTTTGTAGCTCAGATGTCTTTTTTCTGACTAATGGAAAACAAATGAAATGATGAAAAAGTCGCATTAGAGTCAGTCACACATCATCAATTGCCTTTCTTGGTGTGTCATTGTATAAAATGACTTGATGTGCCCCAGGGGAGAATTCCATTAGAACACACACCCTGTTCATTCACAACTGGAGCTTCATGAGACAGGAAAGACAGAGAAGCGTGGTGACCCATCGTAACAGCTTGAAGCTGTAATGGATGTGAGCAAGCGGTGCTGGGTACCAGGCCATGGGAGAAGTGGCAGAGAGCAGAAAGACGTCCTTGGGTAACGAGAGTAACCGACTCCTTTTACTAGGCTGCCCGAAGACACCACCAGTTACCCTAAACTCCCACGGATTCCGTTGTAAATGAATGGTCGCAATCTCTGGGCAGACAGCATGACAGTGTTACATTTTCCCTTTCTATACACTGACCGTGTGAATGGTTTTCAGTGGTGGGCCTGGCACCGATAAGCCCGGCATTCAATTCGGTATTGGGCCGATTCTAACTGATTCTCTCAGTTACACACACACATGCACACACACATGCACACATGTGCATGCACACAAAAATCCTCTCAAAATGAAAAAGTCATGTAAAAACATTTTTGCGTGCATGCCCCAACCCTTACTGTGTAAGTATACCGTGTAACACTTAGAACCCCTCTGACCTGACTCCCCGCTCAGCTGCGCAGAGGGGCACATGCTAGTTGGTACACCACTCCAGTGGCATTGAACGTGTGTAGTCGTGTTCCACAACCTTAGTATTTCCAAATAGTAATATTTCATTCTAGTGACCACAACATTTCACAGTGATCATGATGGGCACAGCCCCATGAGGCAGATTATAAACTTGAACCTGGGACACCAGCCAGGCACGGCTTATATATGTCACTGTTTGATTCTGTGTCGCCTAAAATAGGTCTCTCCTGGTTTGGAACGACTTTGTAAACTATCCTTCTATTGATCGCTCTTGGTTAGAAAAGCCATCTAGACCAAAACAACATGCCAGTAGTCATATGAGTTTGCATTAGGTTATTATCCTAACTCCCATTTCTACATCACCGACTCCATTCTCAGGGAACCTCAGACCTTCTCCAGAACACCTTCTCCTCTGTCCCTGCCACATCTGCCTCGCCTCTTGGCTGTTGCCTAGCGACACCTTTCACAACCGGGATGTCTGATTTGCTGTCCTTGGGCCCACCACAGATATCATGGTTTCACTTGCACAAACACACTTTCCATGCTGTCATTTTCCCAGCATTTCCTAAATGACAGTTGGAATCATTTTTCTCCCTATTTCTTTCACTTCTCATGCTCAGGGTCAGATTTCCCATGTTGGATATAGCTGAGCAGCACCTAATGGCAATGTAATACCACCATATTAAAATATAAGGTGGTATGCCCCACACACATGCACACACATAGCAGGACCTGGTGAAGTTCATTTTTATTGTGTACGGTTTGAAAACCAATGTAGTCAAACTATTTTGGATATCTGCTGAGAATTATTCTAGACTAATGGCATTACTTACAATTCATTTTATTGTTACTTCTTGTTCCAGAAGTAACAAGAAACCTTATGATTTATAAGCTCCCAGTAACTTAGGAAAAACCTGAGGAAATTGAGAAAATTACAAATAGAATGAAATCTATTTTCAGCTGCTCTGAGAAAAAGGATATTTGAAGCTACCGTCAGCTGGGTTGTAAAATGTAGCCTTTCTTTTCACAAGAGGAATGAGATTCACATCTGATTCCCTATTAACAAGAAAAAAATGTTTTCTCTTTTTTTAATGGTAATTTAATTATTTTGTATATGCCAGTAAAATGTTAGTTTATTTTCTCTGCAATACTTTCAATAAAAATAATTATAGAATATGGCTCTCAAAGGAACTCATCATCTTAATGAAGTGCAAATTATAGAAAATACCATTATTCCTTCATCTGTTATACTCTTCTTTGTTATTACCTCGTGTTTTTCACATATGCTGTCAGGATTGCAGTGAAATTTTTGGAAGGTTGCAGCCATGCAACATTAGAAGCACTAATGTCTTCTGCTTTGAAAGGAATTGACAGCTGCGGCTTCGTCTTCTTCGTACCTTTGCTTTAAAGAGCCCCAGCCTCCCTGTATTGTGACAATCCCCACCTGTCCATTAGCAGTTCCCTTTGGTTGCAACATTGGTCTGCTTCATCTTCGACACCAGATTGGCATTCCCTTTACAGTCCAAAATTACTTTACTATATCAAGAGATGATTTGATTAAACAGAAACACAACTAAAGAGTCTGTCAAAAGCTGACAGTTCTGGTTTGCTAGTAGCTGCAGAACTTCCAGGGAGAATTATGGGAGGAAAATAAAAGAATATTATAATATAAGCTAACCTAATATAAACAATAAAGTAACATAGACAGAAATATAGGCATCTCAATTCAACCTTGCCTTTATTAAGGAATTAAAGATATACCTAAATGCTGTGTGAAATGTATATGTGTAACTTATTAGGATGACATGCATTTGCTGAGTTATTTCCACATGTTGGAGGTAATGAAATTGAAGCTTCATTAGGCAGTCATGAAGAATTCTTATCGAAATGAAAGGATAGCTTTTAATGTAGAAGTTCTATAACTAGTTAACTTTCTACAGATATAATTGAAAGTTTGGAAAAGTAATGTGTTTATAATATTAATCACAGAAAATATTTTCTTCTAAGAATTATTGGAAGCAATATAATGGCTACAGTTCTGTGAATCACACCTTGCTAATGAAATTACCTCCATAACCATTAAGAAGAATGAGGAAGCTACTTAATGTCCTAGTGTAGAAATATCTACAGAACAGAGTTTTAAGTATGAGCACCAAATGCAGAATAATATGAATGGTTTGAGATAAATTTACCCAAAGTAAACAACAACAGAAATAGCTGAGTGTATAAATTTCCTGTGCAGTGCACGAAATAGAGCTCAATGGATAGGAAAAAAAAAAAAAAAAGCTATGTCAGAAGTTGAAACAAAATGTGAGAGAAATATTTTAGTACTTATAAATTTTGTAACATCTAGTACTAATTGCATTAATATTTTAAACTAAAAATACAGGTCTTGTAAGGTTGAATACAATGTAGTAAATGTATATAATGCTTAACTGCTAAATATGCAAGGAGTTTGATATATTTTAAACAACCTTTTAACATAAAAATATATAGGTACCTTTTTAAGTACAGGTTTATGTCAGAAAAACTCTCTTCAGTGAAAAAGAGGTTAAAGATGCAGCCCATAAAAGGAAATATTTCACATGAAATATGAAATTGTTGAAATTAGTTTAATTACTCCTTTTTGAAAGAAAAGGAATAATGACTATTTAGATGATTAATTTTAAAAAGCCTTTGCTTCTGATTAAACTTTGGGAAGTTATGTGTTATTATCACCTCATCATACAGTAAGGAACCATGCTAAAATAAAATTAAATCAGAGAAATAAGCGAGAATTTACCCTGTAAGCAGGGCTGGAAGCCTCGATCATTTATGCCCTCACAGGGTATTATACTCAGGAGAGCTATTAATTAATTTGAACGTTTTAGGTCAGTCTTTTTTAAACTGAGCGTTTAGAAAACACACCCTAGTGACTTTCGTTTCAGACATGCCACTAATACATTTTAGCTTTTACATTCGCTTTGGGCAGTACAATAAAGTAGGTATTTGGAAAAATAAGTCTACATTTGATTTCTATAAGCCACAAAGGAAAAAAAAATAGAAGAAAGTCTGTACAATGTAGAGATTGTAACTACTGGAAGAAATTTGGAGATATTCTTTTAAAAGAGCATTTTCAGGAATGCTTTTGTTTGCATCACTATTAAGTGTTCCACTTAAATTATTATGTGGGGAATTTAGCAGAATATGGCATGCTGGAAACTTGAAAGTATATTAAAGAGCATTACGTAAACTTGACTGTAATCTTTATCAGTAGAATTGTAAAACAAAGCCATGATCAGAGGTGAATATGAAGCATAGTTGACAGAGAAAAACATACCTAGGAAATTAGTGTGTCGGATCACCAAATGGCATGGAAGGGCCGGTGGCACTGAGAAATACTTGTCTGGAGGAGCTGATTTCCCCACCTTTTTCGTTGCTATCATAGTTCCTCACATTCCTCACATTCCGCCTTCTCACTGGCATCCCCGGCATTCCTCCCCAGTCATGCATCTTTCGAAAGACAAGGAAAAATGTGCGGTCATAAGACAGCTATTCACCTGGCCCCTCTGATCATAGTAGCCCTGGAGAGCTAATGGCATGTGACACCCCTCTCTGCTTGCAGGACGCAGCCCACTGTCAGAGTGATTTCACTCTTTTTAAAACCATCATTGTGGTTGGTGCCGGTCTCTTCAGGACAGCTGCCCTGTGTTCAAAGGGGCCATCGGGAAGGTCATTTTGATGACACATTCAAAGATGTGTGGCCTCTGGTCAAATGCAGATGATCTGGCTTGGTGCTAGGAATAGAGTCTCTTTGAAAAGACTGTACAAGTGAGTACTGTTGGGAAGTTCACAGTAGTAGATGTCAGTATCCCAGGTGGTGGAGCAAGGTTCTCCAACTGTGTTTCTCAAACCAGAGGGGCCTGTTAGAAATGTGAATTATTGGGTCATACCTGGACAAGCCAAATCAGAAATTCTGGGGGTAAAGGCTCGGCCATCTGTGTGTCTCTCCAGACATCTGGTCTCTGATCAAGTTTTGGGAAATAAGTTGAAAAGAAATAGCCTGGGCTGGCACGTAGTCTGCATGGCAGAGTGAACTCACCTGACCTGGGTCCTTGCTGTCCCACAGGAAGGAGTTGACTGGGGCATTGACAACCTTGGCCTCTGTGGGCCTTTTCAACAGCCGGGAGATTGAGTCTTCAGCAGGTCCAACCATGGCTCAAGCGAGATGTTGAATATACGGGCTCTGTTTTCACACATGAAATCAACCGATAATGTAGCCTTGAGTGATTCTTCAGTAAGAACTTAATATAGTCCAGTTACAGCTATAGTTTGCCTTTCATATTACTGATTTTATATGTTCTCTTAAAAGTTAGTCTTCTGAGAACTCATAACTCTTACAAAAAAAAACAAAAATTGGAAATAATGCTGGTCTTGGAAGAACTAATTTAGAGATCAAGCCTGAAATAATCACAGGTTGATGTTCATGAAATTGAACATTTCATTGAGACAATGGTGCTGGGTTAGCTACATACGTGATGACAGTGACTATCTGTTTGCAATTCTAGCCTTTGAACTTGATTTAAACATGTGAATGTTTTCATTAATTTCAGTACTTTCTTACTTTCTCTGGCTTCAAGTCACTTCCTACTCACATTCTTTCCTTGGCTCTACGATCATTCATTTATATTCCCATTCTCTCTCTCTCTGTCTCTCTCTCTCTCTCTCTCTCTCTCTCCCTTCCTCCCTCCCTCCCTCCCTCCCTCCCTCCCTCCCTCTCTCTCTCTCTCTCCCTCTCTCCCCCTCTCTCTCCCTCTCTCCTTATGGGGTAAGGATCTGTGTCTCTCCACTGCTCTGCCTCTGGCCAGAATAAAGCCAGATAGGTGACATGTGCTCAACACATTTGCGTTGAGTGGACGAATGAATGTATGAACGAATACTTTAAATGGTATGAAGGCCCAGAAAGTGCCAATGAAATCCTGCTGGTTACTATGAGAATGCTCTGTAGGAAACACACTTTCCCAAGGTAAATGTAATAAGAAGGCTACTTGACTATGTAATAAAGCCTAAGCTCATTGATGACCCTGCACAATCTCCCAAACTGCCAAAGATCATACTTGCTCTAAATTCATCGAATTAATGCCCAGGACCTGAAAAAAGTTAAAATTCAATGGAAATCCTTCAGGAAATTCAATCTCATCCTTCAGGAGAGGTGCAATTCTAGTTTTAAATGAACTGTTGTCATTTAAATTTTGTTTACTCACAAGTTGAGTTCTTCTAATAGTTCCTCAGGGAATTACAGCAGCCATAGAACATGTTTTTGCCACTGCAGTATTTACCAGAAGAAAATTAAATACAAAATTAACCTACTAAAGCTCCTGTGCCTGGATGTAATGCCCCTTTTACTCTTCAGAACCTCCTACTGCCTAGAAAGCCTCAGGTACATTCCAAAGATTTTTCAAAACATACTCTTTTAGTTCCTTAAAACTTGGTCAATGGCCAAGTATTCTTTGTTCAGGTGTGCCTGAGTTAAGAATCAGACGTTTTCCAATTACCATGATAAGGGAGATCATTTAATCCACTTTAACCATTTTAAAGAGAAGAAAGTAAATTTCTGAAAGGAAATACAGCCAGTAAAAAGTAAGTCAACAGATTTCTTTTCACACCTAACCCAGCATTATTTTTATTATAACAGCTCATACAAAGTCTTATTAAAGCAATCATAAAATAATGCAAAATCCCTCTGATTCTAATTTAAAAGGTGGGTAAGTAATAAATTGTTGAAAAGTACATGTATGTATTTTGAATATTTAATTTTAGTTTAAAACAAGTAAGTAGTAGCATTTGCTTTGCTGAAGATTTGGCACAGAGCTAAAAATAAAGGCTTTTGCGCCTGGCTCTGTCCCAGGATAGTGAATTCTTTCTCCCTTAAATGACAGATTTCTAATTTGGATTTTTAAATCCAGGAGAGAATGTCAAACTTCTCATGAAGTGTTCTGAAGGGATAATGATTTAGAAATGTATCACTCCCTCCACTACTTTAGAGTAGCCATATACAGAGGTAGTAAGAAAAAGGATTCCTTTAGGAACTCATATTTTGATATTTCTATAGTTATCAAGTATTGTATCCTTATGCACTTCTTTCGACTCATACCTAATGTGCTAAAAAACTATTATGCCACAATAATTAAATACAAGGAACATGAATACATTTTGGACCAAATCTAAATGAGCACATTGTTGGTTTTAGGGCAAAGTAGGCCAGCCGTAGGGAGCAGCCTGTTGGCCATAAAAAATCAGCATTTAATGTGCACCAAAAGGTACACTGTACAATGGAAATAGATTATCTTTAACTCTTGAGCTTCTCAAGAATTTGAATTCTCAAATTCAGGAAACATGTTATTTGTCTGGAAAGCTTTTTTTAGGGCATCCATTATGAAGGGTGAAACTTAGCGGTAGCACTATTAATACCATATGGCTCTGTTTCCCAAGAAGAAAGGTATCATTAGTGATGAAAGCACAAGCTCACCTTGAGAAAAGCACACTCCTGTGGTAACCCAACTGGACAGAATGCAACTGATAACTCACGACAGGGTTGCTGGTGAGGCCGACGGAACAAAATCAATAATAAGAGTTTCTAACTAGATCTTCTGCCCAACTGGCACAAAACAGAGCTCCTACAAATAGGATCACTTGTAGAACAAATTCATCGAAAAGAGAAATTCTCTTTTGCTCCCTAAATATCATCATCCCTCTCAGAATAGGTTTCATGCCTTTTACAAAATTATACCCAATAGCAGAACATGAAGAGAACAAAATGTCAGTTTTGCAAAGCCTTATTTTGCCTTCCAGACAGAGCTGAAGAGTCAGGTCCTTCGTCGTAGTGAATGGCACATCCTCTTCAACATGACACCAGTGCTACTTTCTGAGAACAAAATAATTTAGTTTCTAGAAGCACTGACAGAGCCAAGAATGCTAAAACAATAAGCAACACGCGATGACTGTATCATCCATTCTGTCAAGTCCAATAGACTAATAGATTAATGCTTACTTCGTCCTTTCACGATCAGCCTTTTAATGCTTTTTTTATTTCTCTAATGGGAAGATGGAAATCTCTGCCAAGTGCTCCCTATTAATGTGCTGTTTCCTGAGGGAAAATGTTGCTCCAAATGAACAAGTCTCCCTTCAACATGGATGCCAAAATTGAGCAAAGTAGCATAAATTCTTTCAGAGAATAAGAGATGTTGGAGATGAACTCAAGGATTGGTAAGAAAAAGCTATTTATAAACCTCTTCAAGATTCATGGAAAGAGAAGAATGGTATTGCTTGATCACATTTTAACAAAATGGAAAATGGAAAATTACAGTCTTTGAAATTGTATGTAGATGAGCCTAATAAGTTTCTTTGAAAATCTGTGATGAAGTGAACCTAGCATGAGCCCTTAGAAGGAAAGTCATTCTGGTTCTATGGCTAATATTTTAGGGCTGGTTTAAGACTCTTATGTTTTCATTGTTACTTGTCTTAGTTCAGGCTCTTTTAACCTTATGTTCAGTTATTGAACTTGATGAACACCCATCACCTAATTTTTACAATATAATTCCTCTGAACTTTTCCACTTTGTTGTTGTTGTTGTTGTTGTTGTTGTTTTTTGCCAGGCGAGGGAGGGGAGGGAGCACACTTTACCCCTTCTAGGGGATAGAGACACACATTTTCTTTCCAGACCTTCTGGTGAAGTTGAAATTTGTGGAATAGCTCTCATTCTCTGACCTTTTCTCAACACCATCTTCTTGTCCTGTGTCCTGTGTATTTTTGAACTTGACCTATACAAGATGAATAATCCTGTTGCCCCACACCCAGGGTTAAATCTCCTTGTTAGCTTTCTATGCTTCCTAAAATGTATTTTGTCTTTCTGTTGGTTGGTTCTTGGCCTTTTCACGTGAGAGGTTGTTCTTTGTTCTTTTATATTTAATGATTCTTGTCTCTGCTTAAAAAAGCCAGCGAGGCATTACAAAGGTATTTTAGAAGCTCTGAGCCAGTGCCACACTGCCTCAATCATGTAAGAATCAGAAAACTGTGTATTTCAGCTTATAAAAGAATAATGGTTGAGCCCTGGCTGGTGGCTAGGTAGATAAGGTGCCGGCCTGCGAAACCAAAGGTCGCTGATTCAATTCCCAGCCAGGGCACATAACCAGGTTGCAAGCCAGGTCTCCAGCCAGGTCCCCAGCTGGAGGCAGGTGAGAGGCAACCACACATGGATGCTTCTCTCCCTTTCTTCCTTCCTCCCTGCCCTTCTCTCTGGAAATAATAAAACCTTAAAAAAAAAAAAAAAAAAGAATAATGGTTGCAACATGCGATTATTTCTCTATACATCGTCTCTTTGCATTTATACTGAAAGCTAATCACCAAGTCTCAATTTCCAGACTTTATTTTTTTCCAACCTGTTGATGAAAGGTAGAAAATGTACTTTTTAAGATTTGTGTGTCTGTGTGTTTGTATAGTGAAATTATATCTTGAAGGTTTCTGAATAACTTTGTAATGCCTTTATGATAAATATATATATACACACTGACTCATGTAAAGGCATGAATAAGATCTGTTTTTAACAGTAGTTGTAGTCATAAACCTGTATTGGCTCTGGTAGAACCTTCACAAAAGTTTTACTAAATCAGCAAGATGAATTTGGAGCAAACATATGTTCACTTTTTCTTTTCCTACAGATATTTTAGTGGGAAGTAGAGTGAAGCCATGATGACCAATTCTAATATATTTATTGAATACCTTTAGAGAAATTTGAAGGGAACTTAAGATCAAATGAAAGATTTCAAATACTCCTTCCAAGCAGAGCATTTACTTAGAGGGCAATGGGAACCTGTTCCAAATTTCTTGAACGGCATTTATTTTGATGGCAAACAAATCGTTTTATAAAGGACTCTTGTAGATACTGCAGCATTTAATTGAATTTTAATATTCATTGTAACATGTATACCCTGACAGACCAGTTTTCTGTTAAAAGGCTATTGCTTTTCCTTCATAACCGTTAAAAGTATATTGGAAACCCTGTGTCAGAGAGGTTCATGATATATGCTTATCCATTTCATGGAACTGATAGCAAATTTCACTATTCCAGGTGCCTATAAAAGCCATAGTTGCTGCATCTTTGCTTTATGGGTATGCCATCGATCCTATCTATGATTTTCTGTAGAGAGATTTGTGAGGAATGCAAAGTCCTGCAAGTTTATAATTGCCTTTATGGGAAAGTTTCACCCACGTTACAAGAAGCAAGTCATGATGCAATTTCTAGGAATGCGTTGAGACCATAAATGTAGATTACTATAGATTGGCATTGAAGGGAATCTCTGATTTGATGTAGTCAGTTTGTGCATTGTTGTTAAGGTGTGTAGGGGAAACAGTTCAGATGTAAGTCTTAATGTGTAAGCACTTTGAAATTGACCTCTACTTGAGGTCATTTTTTTGAAGAAAGTTGTTGGAGCTATTTCAACAGACATAGACAATTACACACAATTAGCTGCATAATCACCATCTTATTGCCATATACCAATTACATTACTTTACATGCAAATTAAGCTATAATCATAGATATACATTGTAGCTGCATTTTAATGTATTGCTGAGAAAGTCAAATTCATTTAAAGCTGCCTTTGGACTCTTAGAGTGTACACGATCAAGCTTTAATCTTGATGAGAAAAACTAATTGTCTACAGTTCAGCTCACCTTGGAATCTGACTTTGATCTTGCATTTGCTTATGACAAACATCATGCTGCATTTTTTGCTTTGTGAGCAACGGCAGCTCATTTGTCTTAAATCAGAGAAAGAGTTAAAACTTGAAACCCATACCCACGTGTCCCTTCCTGAAGGGCACCTTGAGCCTTGGCTGGGAGGAGGAGATGTGACCCTGGAAGTAACTGGTGGTTTGTTACTGTCGGTACATTAAGCTCAGAGCTGCTGACACAGTGAAGGGTTACAGGACGAATAGGCGGCCCGCTCTTGTGCTCAGAAAACAGGCAGGATGCTGAACATATGGTTCTGAGTGGTTTTCATTTTTTTCCTCAATAACAACAGATTCCAGCCAGCGATTCTGGTTGATTTGTACGAAATCCCTTGATTAGAATCCCCAGCCATCTGCTATAGGCCAGTGAAGCCTGCAGATGTCAGGAGCGCGGGCTAGGCAGCAGCCCCCTGTGTGTGTGGGGGGGGAGTTGTAGGGGGCAGCTGGCGGGGTGCCCTCCTGCGGTCTGGACGTGCTCAGCGGAGAGGGCCCAACATGCGAACTCATTCCCCTAGAATACAGCAATCTCGTCCTAACACTACTGTCAGAGCAAAGGGTTCTGCACATCGAAGGTATGATCGTGGCCGATTTTTGCAGTACCAATTGTAGAAGTAATCAAGTTCGCGGAAATCTGAGTGTCATAATTTAAATTCATATAATCCATGAAGATCAGGCCCTTCATTTAATATTATAAAAACTAATCACATTTTCTTAAGTAAATAAAATTGGTTAGATAATCATAGGTACAATAAGAATTCATGAAAACATTTAGATAAGAAACTCTGAAACTAGAAGAGCTAATGGATGAATTTATTAATAATGGTAACAATAATAAACAGAAGATGGATTTTTAAAAAGAGCAGTGTTTTATTGTTGTTGTTTGCATTGGATATTGCAAGTGGATAACTGAAATAACTTAAAACCACATTATCTTAAAGATTCTATGATGCAAAATGGTAGATACCATTTAACTTCAGGAACAAAAGCCGATTCTATTTGTGGACTATAAAGTAGTAAAAACACCCGTGTGTTCTATTTTGGGGCAGTGAAGGCTAGGTTTAATGGATGGAACAGTCTTTGAAAGATAACTATAAAAAGGTGATGGTAAATGAGCCCTTGTGTTCATATAGAGGATTTGTTTAGGATTATGTGGTTTTCTGGCTAATTTTCTTGTAATAAAATGATTTTTTAAAAGAAGAAAAAATTCTGAAACCACAGAAATACGAAATATTTCTTCTTTAGATACTAAAGCAATATGCACTGTCTTAAAATAAGCAAATTAAACAAAATCAAACTAATAAAAACAGCATGAAAGATTAAGCTTAATATAAGTTATTGATAAAATTGTGTTTTCCAAGGAGAAATGCAATTAATAGCTGCTAAAATAATGCACATAAATCAAATGAATACATTATAATAAACAAGCAAATGATAATAGCATTGAATTTTTGAGGAACTTTTTGAAACAGGGAAGTTTCTCATCTGAGGTTGTAAACATTTCCACAAAAAGGCAAAAGGCAAAACTCATCCTATCAAATATCTGATCTCTGAATTTCATGGTTTGATACCATAAAAGTTTTATAAAGCTTTCTTAGGTCATTTCCCTCGGTTCATATAATAAACCTTTCGAATGTATATCAATTATCATTAAACCAAGCATGCAAGCAAATTTAATCAATAATAGCACCTAAAATGGGCTCATAATCCATACATGAAACTCAATAACATTTTATGTTACTATGGATAACTTTAAACTCATGTGATACTGATTCAGACAAACACGGACTAGACTTATCTTTGCATTATTTATTTTTAAAAAGAGGCTTACCAAGTAGATTAATAATGTAAACAAGACATAAGGGACAAACTGTTCCAAGTGAAGAGGCAATGTCTTTTCAATTAAATTCGAGGCAACCATTGGCATACCGATTGTAATTTTAAAACGGGCCTGATTTGGGCATTAAATAGGAGTGGCAGGATGTCTCTATGGCCCAGTGTTTGAAGTTCGGAAGTTTATTTTTAGGCAATTATCTTGCTGTGGAGAGACACCACTCTCCTGAATATAAATAAAGCACCCAGGCCACAGTTGTTCAAAGAGTCTCACAGCCAATTCGGAAGAGCTTCCTCAAGCAAGTGCAGGAAGCTAACTCCCCGCAGAGGCATCTCCAATAACAAAGGTAGGAGTGGCTCGCTGCCTGTCACAGCACGAGATCATTGCAGAACAACCCACTCCTCCCGAGCTTACTTTGCATAACGTTTTTGCCTCTGGGTCAAGAAGGAGGAGAGCTGTGGTTGAAGAAGGAATAACTTGGGAAATAGCTCTGTCAGTCACACACTTCTGAATAATAATAATGGCGATGAAGATAAACATCCTTCACAGCACTCATCTTCCTAAAAGTTCTCAGCTGGTACGAATGTCAAGGACAGAGAGAATGACTCTTATAACTCATTGTAGCTAATGCAAGGCTAGCGTACTGTAAGGTTCAAAATATATTTACATGAAAGGTCACTCTTCTCAGTGATTGACAAGAGCTTTATAAAAGCTGTGTGTCTTTACTAGAATGGCTCCTTATTTGAAAAGCATAAACAGTATAGGCTATTGGAATCTATTTGCACATGCACACGTGTGTGTGGCATAAACCAATTAAACAGAGTCTATACATAAATGAAAATAGGCTGATTCAATTTATTCAACCAGGTTAAAGAATTATATTTATTCCCAGTGGTAAGTCATAATATGTTTTATTCAGCATGGTTTGGACTCAGGGTAAAACCAGAGAATATATGCTTATTGCTGTTAGATAGGATAAGTAATTATTGCCGGATAATTACTGTCTGGTTACATTTAAGTTAAACCTAGATTTCTCTGATCAGTTTATCCTATTTATATTATGTCAGTTTATCATGAAGATGATTTAAAAAGAGATTTCATGTAATATTTTAAAATAAATGGAATGGTTTCAAGGACTCAACTTCTGATTTTGACTGAGACTATGAATGCTGGCTATAAGAAATTATATAAATTAAAATGCACTGATGTATTAAGATGTACATTAAAGTACATTTGCTTGGGTGTCAGCCCAAATGCAACACCAGGACTCCCGAAGGTGCTTTCCTGAAAATGTATATAGACCTGCAACTCCTTCCTCATTCTTTGAGGCACAGGACATTTTCACATTCACCTATTTCTTGTTCTCAGTATCTTAACATTTTGATGAAAACTTATTCATGTCCCACTTCACCAAATTCAACTGTTTGTAAGTTACAGTGTTGCTAACATGAGATTTTGCTTGGTGGGTAGAAAGGAAATTCTCTGGGTATCATTTTGTAAGTACTGATTCTGCAAAATGTAGCCATTTAGGTTTTATTTATTTTATAGGGCACGTAATATAATGCTGAGCTTGCATGATATAGACATTTGGTTAATTCATATATAAAATTTTCTAAAGAAGCAAAGTAATCTACATTATCCACTAAATTTCTTCCCCACTAAAATAATGTTATAATTAATCTTTAAATAATTTTAAGATAGCATCTATGCCCATCAAATTTGTTGCAATAATAACCATAAATTTATTTTATTTGTATTGGAATTTTCCACCATTTTGCCAACAGATAACTCTACTTCCTAGACTAAAATAATATAGAAGTGAAATGATTACTCTATATCCACAGAGCTGGATATTTTGTGTGCTAAAGTCAGTGTCTGTGTAAAAAATTAACTAAGACATCAGCCTGTCTCCAATTATAACTACATCACTTCATTGCTGTGTACATGAATTCTCAGAGAAAGTAATTCTATCCCATGGGCAAACACCAAAACTATTGCAAATACCATCATTTCAGATTGTCTTCATTAAACCAATTCACACTGTTTTCAAACTTTTGCCTCCTAAACTTCATCCATATATACACTAACATGGGACCATTCTAAGTAGCTATTGAACTTGAAAAGACATTTGCAAAACTCATGCTGAGAAAGAACAGAGTTCAAGGTGTAGGAAGAGTGAATCATGGAATAAAAGATCATGAGGTAACTGAAAGCCTAAAGCATATTATTTAATTTCTTTTTTTGTATACCAGGTAGCTTTTCAAATCAAATGTTTCTGTAAGTCTAAGGGAAGATTAGTTCTTAAAATTTAATAGTACATAATGAAAATAAAACAAAGGAAATATATGAGAAAAACATGAAGAGGAAAAGAATGTAACAGAGACTGTGTGTAACTCCCCTTTCTCCTGTTGACAACATACGTTCCACCGAAGGTGACAGGCACACCCAACATGGGAACTGTAGTCTTGGCCATGCTAGGATCAATGCGTAATTAGTTCTTAGGTGCGCTCCACACTATTGGTTGTTTCTTTGCATCCACTTCCCATGAGTCCCTTGCTAAAAGGAATCTAGTTGTGTTCTAATACCCTCACATTTCCGCGGGGAAGGTGACCCACCCTGGGCCAATCCACCACCACTCCATACACTGAGACAAATGGCGGGTATTAGGTTATGAATATTGTAAGGCACACTATCATTCTTTTCCATTTCACAATCATAAGGTTAAGAATGGACATCTGATGCAGGAAGGGCCATCAGGAGAGGGGACAGGAGCTTTTTCTTTGTCCTGAAAGTTCTCACAAATGTGTCATTTCTTTGCCTAACGTTATCACATGGCACCTAGTGCAATTATTCCTTTTCGCATTGTTTTGTAATCTAGACGTTATTTTGTGAGTCTCCAATGTACATGTCTTAAGTTGTTTGTTCCCCTGTTAGTATAGTCTGGTGTCAGTTTTATTATTTAGTAATGAGTCCAGCCATTAGGACTAAAATGGTTAGACTAGGGGATCCTCCTGCTCTCCAATCGTTGCTTCAAGTTAGTCCACACCCACCCTGAAAATACCTTTTCCTTTTGTTATGAATTCAGTCTACTTCACCTCTGTCAAAACCATTTCCCTACTAGACGACAGTTGGTAAAACTCATGTTAGAAAATATATAACATGCAACTAAAAACAACCCAGTAGTTAGATGATATTTTTAGGGATTAAGCTATAAAAAAAACAGGAATGCAAAATATCAGATAAGCCAGGAAAAGTTTTATTAACCTTCATCCTGAGGAAAGGGATTTAATTTCCATCTTCAAGTTATAAAGAGCACCTACAAACCAGTTTAGAACAGGACCACTTCCTGAAACAAGAGAGCCTGTTCTCAGTGCATTTCTTCCTCAGCACTTTCAGTTCAGATATTTTGGGGGCTATATTTTGAACATAAACACATCATCACATGAGAGGGGGAACATGGATGGCACATGTACACCCATTGGCTATTCCAGTAGCACCGCCTGCTAGTTTGCTGAGGTGGTTGTTTCCAACATCCTTTTCGATAATGTAGTTGTGTAAACAGTGTAACTACAGCAGTTCTAGTTCACTGGCCTTTAGTGCTACTTAAATGGCTTGTTTTTCCAGATCAGGGAGAAGTGCTAGCGCTGCTTTTTCAGCCAAGCTGTCCATCAAGAGGAACCTTCCCCTGGCTCTCCTCAGGCCGCCCCCAATCCACGCCCCACCCCCAGGACCACCCAGAGAGTGGCGCAGGCGCATATCTCCTGCCGGGGGGGGGGGGGGGGGGGGGGGGGGGGGCACTGACATCCAAATACAGACCGGTTTCACTTGCAGGAAGACCGTGAGGTTCACTTTGAAAGGGACCCTGCTGCTAGGAGCCTCGTATCTTCATTACTGGAGTATGGAGAGACCTGTTCGTTAGAGGACTACATTAAGAGAAGGAAAAAGTAGTATCAGGTTAAACTCCTCCTGCTTTGATGCATGGAGGATTCATTTGCAACATGGGCTTGTTATAATTGGGTCACATAGTGATGTCAGTTTTAATCACTGTAGTTTGGCACATATGGAGGAATTCCGTAGAAAATATACAGACAAGTGTGCGAACTGTCACTTGGTTTAAGGAGGTTTAAGACAGGGAAAGACAAGCTCTCAGGGAAATTGATTTATTGACTTATTTTTAGTACAGGTGAGCAGCACCCAAGTATCCCTGCATTTTTTAAAGTGTGGTGTCACTGGTGTGAAGTGATGCACTGCACTTTCAAGTATGTGAAGTATACACGGATTTTTTAAAAAGAGTTGAACATGAGAAAATTAAAATTTCTGCTAAGTTTAAAGAAGTAATTCTTTATATTTTAAACCAGTTGTATCATATTTTTATAGAAGTAATAGTAGTATAAATACACTAATTTTACACATGGCATGAAATCGGAAAGTTAGTTTTGATATATAACATGTCTTTTATGTAAAAATACATTATTTTCTCAAAAATAAAAAAATCTAAAGCTAATCATAAGTACTTACAGTTCCTTTGGCCTTAGTCTCTTATGTTTTTATTTGTGGCCCTTTGCTGCAGTGCAGAATATACGCTCAGAGCACATTGGCATCGGGGAGCAAAACTGGTAATAAAAGTTGCTGGAGTTTCCTGCATCCTGCGTCACAGAGCTGCCTGTAATCCCACTCCTTTAAAACAATGACATCCGCACTTGGGATCTTAATTGGATTTCAGTTCCAAATTTAGAGCTCAGGAAAATTAAGAAGTTTGATAGAGCTCTGTAAACTGTCAGAATGATCGATCAGTTAGATAACATGTTAATCTTGCACCTGAAAATCTATCTGACAGAATCAAATGGATAATCAAAATTCTTGATCTCCCAGCCAAACCCTAAGTTCACTTCTCAGCCCATGCCGAGCAGTTTTACCGAAACATCTGATTTTCCCGAGCTTTGTCCTCGGGAGAGGCCGAAGGCCAACCCCGCAGCGGAGGGTGTCTGGAAGCGCGAGGTCCACAGTTGCCGCACGTTGCTCCTGGAGGATGGCTGTGTGCAGCAGCTCGGGTTCTCAACTCCAGCGGGCCAAGCCAAGGAAAATAACCCCAACACGCGGCTTTTCTATTATTTTTACTATGTTCTCGGAGCTATCAAAGGGCTGGCACTTGATGGCAAAGGAATTAAAAAAAAAAAAAATACTACTCTGGGAGGAAAGGGAAGTCTCCTTTGTAGGTGAAAATATTAGTAACTTATCTTCATAGTCACTTGAGTATTTTTCTAAAGAGTAGCCAAGTAAGTTTATCTGATCTGTACAGAGGAAGGAAACCTTTGCTAGAGTATTTCCTTTTCTTTCCTTGGCTTATCACTTTTAAAAAATACATATTCACTTCTGTTTTATGCAATAATGTAGTGACATTTAACATTGAATTTAAGTAAAAATGAAGGTAATATTTTTATGATCACATGTTATGCCTTTGTACCTATGGATGTATAAATACATCTACTAGATGATTGCTTAACAAAAATGTCAGTAAACACTAACATTGAAGTATATTAACCATTTGCCAAGTATGATAATTATACTAGGCTAAAATGATTACCCTCCAAAAGTAATCTATGCATCACCCAAATATACTTCATGATTTGTAACATTTGAGATTTGTATTGATAGTGTTTATGATTAGAATGATCATCTTTTGATGTTAAAGTCAAAACGGGAGTAGGAAAAGAAAAGATATTCTGGTATACAGCTTACATCCTACTTTCAAATGAAAATGAAATGCATTTCCCTCAAGAGTAGGAATAAGGCAAGAATAGCCACTCTCCATGTTTCTAGTCAGCTTTTTACCGGTCATCATCAATCCAGTGCAGAAAACTATAAAAACAAATGATACTTAGATTAGAAAGGAAGAAGCAATGCACTCTTTATCTTGCAACAGCTTATGTATATGGAATATTAACAACAAGGCCTGCAGACTGTGCTCCAAGGGCACATTTTTAAGCATTTCAGTCTTGCCATAAAGTCTCTTTTGCAGCCACTCAGCTCTGAAGCAGCAGTTCAGAGGCAGCTGTAGATAATGTTTAAACAGGTCACCATGTCTATATTCCATAAAACTTAGACTATAAAAAAGAGACCAGTGTTGGCACCAAAAATGAAGGTGTGGTCAACCCTAGTGTCCCGCCCTCCTCAGGAACACATGACCAGAGGGCAAAAACTGTCAGAATCCACCTCCCTGAAACTCTGGAAATTAAGAGGTCTGTCCCCAAAGCATCAGTCGTGCAAACTTTGAATTATATGGACATTAGCTTGATACTTTCAGGACAGTCCTTCATATTACTTTGCTATGTGTGCTTGTGCATGTAGAGACTTTACATATATACTGTATACACACACACACACACACACACACACAGGGGCCTTAGAATGGCTGTTGAAATCAAATGTTCCTTTTTCTTATTTTTGCTTTTAATTTGTCTTACAACAAATATGTATCTATTGTATATTATTTTAAAAATATGGTTGAAATGCTGACTTGTCAATCAATAATATTAATAATAGATGTAACCAAGTTTGTTACAAAATTAAAGGTTTTCATTAGAGTTAGCCGTGAATGCATTTATTCGGAATGTTTATCAGGATAGTTTTGAAAGCATATTGGTGAAGAGGACCTTAGTGCAGTTGATAAGAATTAAAGGGCATTTCTATATCAGCTATGCCACAATAAAGCTGAAATAAAAATTTAAAGGGAAATGAAGAACTTGGAGCAATATCCAAAGAGCATTCTTTCCAAACATGTGACCATGAATCCCGTTCTCAGCATGAAAGGTGGTCCATGGCTGTGGCTGTGGAGACATGGAACACTTGTGCCAACCAGGGACAGTAGTTAATGGAACAAGGACAGAGGATGTACTTGGTCAAACAAGATTTATAGGGGAAAGTACGTGGATTAAGCTCAAAGATGGAGAAATGAGTCTGGCAAGAATAGCTCATTCCAAGGAGCAAGAATGCAGACAACTTACCGTGTAGAAATGATCCTGGTTGGGTTTGATCCTGGAAAGAAATAAAGCAGTGAGAAGCTTCTTTGAAATGTTTGCAGAATCAAAGACAGCTTTCCTTTGATCAATAATGGATGTGTAAGCAGCAGCATGGTTCATGGAGGCTGCAATTAATGACCCGCAGGCTATTGTTGGCTCCATGATGTTGTGTTTATGCCTCGGAGAAATGAGAGGATTCCAAAGGAAAATCTGGACTTCTGTCTCATTTTGAAAAATTGAAAGTATTCTTCTGGTGATTCTAAAAGGCTCCCACAGTCACCACATTTTTGGAAATGATGATTCTACGACAATTTCTCCTGTTTTAATTTTCTTTGGCCAGAGACTTGAAAACTATAATCCTGCCTAGACTGCTCCAACCTCTTCTAGAATGGCCACTGCCTCCTACTTTTAAATCCTGTAACTGACCCAGAGCACATGAGAAACTGACTCATCCTGAGTCATCGGTGATGCTGGAAGGGGACAGCATTACTTACTGTCTTCTCATCTCAAGAAATCAGTGGCCATCGAAGTGTTGGGAGGGAGGAACTGTTACCTACAATGTTCTTGGGTAAGGAAGGCCCTTATGTCTCAAAGCTATGAGCCAGGAGGAGCCAAAATGAGCCTTGTGGACAGGTAGGCTTGGTAAGGCTGATGGGCGCATTGGCTGTTCCCCATCATGATGCCCTGACAGTGGGCTTGAGTTCCAAATGATAAGCATGTCAGGGATCAATTTGTCAAACTAACCACTGTAAACTAAGTATTGACCATATAGCTCTTAGGATTTACCCTTTTGTTTTCTTCTAGGCATTCCATACCCTGTATTTATTTCTTCTAGTGGGATGTACATCTAAGTAAAAGGCACAGAGGGAGAGGGATGGACAAGGAGAAAGATACATAAATAGGAAACATTAATTCATAAATATATGTAACCCCCCCATTATCATGACACACTAAAGATCATAATTATTTAATTCTAATATTTAGCATCAATTTTCTCAAATGGCTTCTTAATTATTTTTAATACACCGACATGAGTAATGATGATACTGTCCTTTCTTAACTTTTCCTGTCCTGATGCCACATTTTTACGCTTGAAAACTTGCCCTTGGAAAACAGGAATCTTTTCATTTGAAACTTGGCATATTTTTTTGTTATCCTGTCTGTCACTTGAATAGTTAATTTGTTCAAGAACATAATTTTAAAATAGATTTTTAAATGAGGTGCCTCTGAAAATGAACACAGTGAGTTGCATTGACAATTAAATCCAAAATTCATGTTTGTAGACAGGCCACCCAATGATCATAATTTCAGAGAGGACAATTAGTTTCCAATATGTATCACTGTTTCTTAAAGGGAATTTCTCCTATGCAGCATGAGATAAACTTCCATGCATAAAAATTTCTTAAGTCTAAACTGTATGACACTCTTTAAAAGATGAATATGTATTCAATTTAAGGAAGAAGACAGATTTGTGCAGTAGTGTGAAGGATTATTTTAGTTCATGCAAGCAAAATATTCGTTCAGATACTAACCAAACCACATGCATATTCAGTTGAACGGTCAGTTAAATTATATATTTTCAGTTAGCACCTGTGTGTTCTCTGTCTAATAAGAGAGTCAGCACAGTGGTTCAAGTACAGTCAGACTGGGTGGCCCCAGAGTCCAGTAGCTGAGGACAGCCAGCCATGGCTCTGTGCCTGACTTGCCCATGTCTAAGAAGGTAATGAAGGCACTTTTTCATAAAATTGTTAGAAGATAAAATAAGTTCATATATATAAAGCCCTTAGAATGGTGTCACATATGTACTTTACAACCTTGTCATAGATTATTACAGGCTTCCACGAAAACGTCGTCAACATGATCACAGAGAGTTTCACAAACCCAGGGAAAAGCCCGTGAAAACATTTGATTTTAATGCCTTGTGCCATGAAAATGAAGCAGACATCTTATGGCAGACAAAGGTGCATGCTGATTATTATCAACACTACTCATTAAAGCATCTATTTTAGCTAAGTCACCGTGAAAGGAAGGAAGTTCATGCGATTGAGCCAATAACACATTTTGACGCCCATGGAGTCTGGTTTCGGCTCCGGCTGTGGTACAGCGGTGAAGTGGTTCACAGAACACGTTTTAAGATGAAGATTTTTTAATGGGAAAACAAGAGATAATTGCATGATTTTACCTAGTCCAACTAAACTTCACTCTTCCACGCTATACTCATGCACCATCAGGCACTTCACAGACCAGAGTGACGTTGATAATTATGCAAAAATGGATATTGTGTTGAAAAAGCTTTCCCTAATATAACTTCTGAACATGAGGTGTAGTTGTTTTGAAAATACACTTTAGAACTCTTACAAGGAAAACCCGTTCAAGCTGGCTTTCATGCGACCGAAGTTCGGAACCCAAGTGCCCTCCCAGCAGGGGAATTCAGCAGCACGATGGCAGCATCAGGTACCTAGATTGCCCCACTTTCTGCCGTGCTGTCCTCAGGATGACTCTTGCCAGCAGTCTGGTTCATGTCAGAGTCACAGTGATGGCTGAGGTGACGCCAAGACGCAGTAAGTACCTGAGGCTGATGGAAACAACAGCAGATGTCTCCGCCTGTCTCCCTGGCCAGAGGTGGATCATGTGCTACCCCTGAACCCATCCCTGGCGAAGAACTGGGGACATTGTTGGCTGAGAACCAACCAGGCTTTACTTCTGAGCAACAGCAAAGAAGACCCAATACGGTCACCTTCCCTCACGCACGTGCATGGATGTGTTAATAAAACAAAGATTACAGCTCTAAAAGGAAGAGACAGGTGAACGTGGGCTGCACAGTGCTGCCTCCCTAAACAATCAGAAACGGCTTTCTCTTCAAAACCACGGTCAACTGCATGCTTGATTCTTTACAGATGAAAATTGCTAGACTTTGCTGCAGTCGTTGGCAATCTATCAAATGGATCAATTTTGTTTATAATTTTCATTGTTATTTTTCCCATTACCATGTAGTCCCCTTATACTCTCCTCCTCCCTGGTATATTCTCTTTTATTGAGGTATGATTGATATATAATATTGTAACTTAAGTAAACTTTTTTATTTATTGTATTTTTCTATCAAACTAATAAACTTGAGATAAATGCTTAAATAATTTAATTCACTCTCCATTTTCTCAATTTGAAAAAATAAGTTGACACGCTATTACATGCCAGGAAGGCCTGGTTAGGTGTTAAATAAAACATGTATGTGGGTACATGGTGTTAACATGCTTAGAGTGATAGGCCATGCATGAAACGAATGAATATATATAAAGTTGTAATTAGACTTGATGTAAATAATATGCAGGAAAATTATAGGAGACTATGACCGAGAATAATCTGGGAGTAGGGGGAGACATGTTCGTGGGTTTGGGGCTCTGTGGGAACCTCACTGAGAAAATAGCATTTAAGCTGAGCCCTGAAAGATGAATGTCTTCGGTTGATATTATGCAAGCAGAATTAAGCTATGTTACTCCTGGGTGGAAGTTTCTAGAGCCTGAACATCATTCAAGTTTTCCCTCATTAAAGTTTCCATTAATCTCCAGAGAATTAGTGATGACTAGGGCAAAAATAATGCAGGGAAATCATGAGAAAACTCGAACAGGACTGAAAAAGGAACTGTTTCGATGGCATGTCATGAGATGTGAGAGTCATTTTTTCGAACCCATGCCCAAGCTCCTTCCGACTGAAACAGATGATGTTAGCATCTTGTTTTATCAACTAAGAGACAGTGGCTTTGCATGAGGGCCCAGAAGACCCCTATCACTGATCACGGATGCTACTGCTTCCTGAGCTCAAGCAGTTTGCAATCTTGGCTGACCACGCTCTGGAGTTCTCTGGGGACTAAGTCGGACAGAGCGGGTGGGAGCTTGTGAGGGGACAGATGTCAACTTCCACCATTTCTGCTACTTGGATCTGAATCAGCCCCTCTCGTCATCCTCACCTTACTGAGATTCTGCGTAAGATTTTCCTGAACTGAACGTGGCTCTCAGTTGATCGTAATAGATGCTGTCTGAAGGAAGACTGTGCTTAGAGAAAGGGAATAGTGAGCAGAGGATCTTTCAAAACGTAAAACTTGAAGAGTAACCATTGTTTGGGGGGTCCTCAACTGTGTCCATTAGGACAGCGCCCCAGGGATGCAGATGCCACTGTCCCGTGCTGGTGACCACACCGTCACTCCGACTTCTTGGTGCCCTTCGTGGTGATTTGCCCCGGGGTGTGGCTGCTATTCCACAATTCTTGGGGGTCTCACTACAGTGACTTGCTAGTTTGCGTTTCTCTTCATGCTGTAACCACTTGTCATTTGGTCAGCCTGCCAGCCTCCTGTGAGCTGAGCGAATGGTGCCACCAAGGTCACACCCTCCACACACCTGCAGATATCACAGACAGGTCCAGAATGCATGGCCTTACTCAGCGCAGAACCCTGGGGCAGGAAACCAGGCTATTGAGATCAGGGGCCCCATTGCAGCCCCCCTGAGCCACCCCAGGAATGTAAGGCCATTCTGCTCCCTCCATTAACGTTTCCTCTTTGTTCAGCTATCCGAAGAGCCCAGGAGCCTAGTGGCTCCGCCAGCCCCAGGATGTGCATCTGCCAGGAAAACAGGCGTCCGACCTTGAAACTATATGCTCCTTTTTTCCAAAGTCCTAAGCGACACTTGAGGGGAGATTTGAAGTGTCTTTGTGTCTTGAACAACTGCTGGCCCTTCTCAATGTCCCGACCCTTTCAAGAAAGCAAATGCAGCACCAGGGACATTGCATGCCTACTTCAGAAATTTCAACCTTTTTATTCAAATTCACATGTGAAATGCTAACAGTGATGTTACTATGTCCTGCAGCGCTATTCCCAAATAAACTGCGATTTTTAACACATAATGATTCAGAACTGGAAACATGTCATGAAAGAAGATAAATAAATACCAGCACACATTCTGAGATGGGAATTTTTTCACAGCAACATTTCAGCCATGGAGCTAGTGTATTTAAAAAACCACATGATTATGTGACTGCTTGCTTTCTGTCTCTCTCAGGTGTGTTTTCTAAAGAGCAGCTGAAATAGGACATTTAAATACCTCTGCAATGAAACTGCAACCAAATCCTAAACTCAGCTTCTCCAAATTAAAATGCATGACATGTTTGAAAGCTTTGGAGAGGACAGACTGAACAAATGACAGTTGAAGTTTATGAAAAATGCAAAACATAAATATCTTCCTTTTTTCCCACATGTCCTCTGTTAATGTCTCACTGCACTGCCTAGGAAGGAAAAACACCCTTTGGCAATATGTGTTACAGGGTTTGATTTTTTGTATCCTTATTCTCCAATTAGATTTGGTTTTTTTCTTCGAAGTTCCAGAGTAGAAGAGACCTCAGAATGATATTGTTTTAATATTTCTCCAGCAATGTATTTGTTTTATTAGTGATGCTCATGCCCGTAACTAGTAGATGAGTAGGACTGGATTTTATATTTTAAAAAATCAAAACAAAAAGCAATAATAAAATCACTTGCTCAGTAAAGTCCATGAGATCTTTATTTTACTTGATGGAGTTTTTGTTCTTTAACAAAGTTTACTTCCATTACTTATGTGTCAGTTAGAAAGGTAGAGTCTTTTCTGAGAGGATTAACCTGCCATACAAAAATAAGGTGTTTTTCAATAATAGTGGAAGTGGAATAAAATTTATCACCCCAATATATGCCTTTTTGGCAAAGACTTATTTTAGGCTCCTTATTTTAAAGAAAGTGCAGACACAGGAGAAGCCCTGAAAACCAAAGCGAAGTTACCCTTTCATAGGAAGAATTTACATTTCAAGGAATTCTCCATTGGAAAGCCTGTCTCCTTCACTGTGCCAGTCAGAGGGGATAACCAAGTCTCTAAAAGCTGTTTTTCACTTCAGTTTTTAAAATGTTTGGAGGTGACACAGTGATTACACATTACCTACCTTACTAAGTGATCACTGCCTGACACCACACCTAGTTATTACAATACTATTGACCACACTCCCTGTGCTGTACTTGACATTCCCTTGACTGTTTTGTAACTGTACTTCTTAATCTCCTTACCCTTTCACCCATGTCCCAGCCCCCTCTCATCTGACAACCATCAAAATCGAAAAACTCATCAGTTGAGAAATGAAGGACTTAAATCTGCCTAACAATCTTACCCATGTTAACAGCACCTTCCCCGACAAGCTCCCATAAAGATTCCCACCTCACTCAGCCTCTCCCGTCCTGACTTAGAGAAGGCATGTCAGAGGGCGCTTGGATGCCTCCTGTGAGGCCACAGGGACAGTGTCATTAAAAAGGGTCCTTTTTCTCCTATGAATCTATCTTTATTACAGTGTCTCCACCAAGTACTTAGAAGGGCAGAGAAGAAATGATTTTCTCTCTCCCCCACCACCCATACTCTGAGAGATGAATTAGAAACAGAAAACGCTTTTCACAGAACTGCCTGATGAGAATTTCAGTCTGTAATGCCAGGCATTGTATCCTCTAAGTTCCAAAGCGGACTCAGTGATTGCATTTGCAAGTCAATGAAGACAGTGACATGTGAAATTCTTTGTTATTAATATTCTGCTAGATGGCCACTGACCTTAAAGGAGAACATTTTAGAAAAATGGAAACAGTAAAATCGCAGTTCAGAAGAATGACTGTTTTATTCAGAAGTTGCTGAGGAATGTGCTGGAAGAGCCCAGGGATGCCTTGAAAAACTTGGTCTGCTCCTCCCACGATGGAGAAACTCCAGTGCTCCACATCACGTGTGAAAGCAGCATTTTTCCTTGCATATGGAATAGTCTTTGGGGTTCACCATACTCTCTTTGGTTGGCTTGATATTGAGACTTAGTTACCCACATTTACCAAGTCTAAGAAAACATCAGTGGGCCACAAGTGTCCCTCTAGATTCTTCATGAGCACTGTGCAATAATTAATTCCAGTATCTCTTGTTTGGATGACTTAAAGACATGCGTAAAGTCTCAGAACTGGGTGACAGGCAGGGAAGGTAGATACATCCCCCTCAAATATTATATATATTATAGATATAGGGTCCTCATATAAATGTCAACAAATTAAAATTCTGTAAAATGTAATATCATTTCAAGCTTTGAGCATTTATACCTTCTGAGTGAACATTCTCGAAGCCTTGGGAAAAGATTTAGGTTTCATGTAAATATTTTGGCATATTTCAGTAGAAAATACAAGCAACCCCTTTCACATTTTATTTACATTTCACACAGTCAAAACTTCTAAAATCTTTTAGCCTGTTTATACAAGGGATGGTTTAAAAAAGGTGATTTGAACAACTGTCCTTTCCAGTTGTTAAAATGTGTATTAATTTTGTATGCTGGAAGGCTGTTGACTTGGACTGGCTCTTAGCCTAGGACAGGCTGCGCGTCTAAGCTCGTACCGTATTGGGGAGGAAGAATTTTTACTCTACCCTTGTAGGTTCTTTCAGCTGTTCTAATGATCAAATCAACAAGAGATAGATGAACCAGAGAAAAACAAATTTATGTTATGTGTGCAGGAGCCCCACTCCTTGGAGAGTTTCTATGGTAAAAAGCTGAAAGGTGTCTCATTTCAGCAAGGAGGGACATGGGTTTCAGGAGTGTGAGTCGCAGGGTGAGGGAAAGAGCAAATGTGTCAGCAATTGGATGCTGGCCTTAGAATTGGGTCGTAAACAGTTATTTCTGGTAGCGACTGTCACGGGCCAGGCCCCTGATTTAAACCTTTTAGAGGGTAGGTAGAACTTCCTCCTCTCCAAATGAAACTTTCATAACGAGATAAAAATCACAATTTTAAGTCCTTATAATTTTCACTGAGCCACACCAGCCAGAGCATCTTTTGTGAAAAGCTCAAGAAAAATAAGGTCTAGACCAATTCACTTGCAGTGAATCAGACACATTCTTGGTTAATATACTCGGAAGAAAAAAGAAAATGTGAAATGTAATGCAGCCTACACCATGGTTACAGTTTTATGTTTGTAATATTGATCTTTTATATGGTAGGTTTCTCATGTGGAAAAAACCATATGTTGCCAAATGATGGTTAAGAAACAGTGATATCATCACTATTAATTTGTAATCATAAACTGAACATTAGAGATCTATACATTTTTAAGGTTCTTGCAACCAAATCTTACCTGAAAGTATCATTTTTAAATAAGCGTGGGAAGGATTTTTTTGTCCTGGTTTGTTGGGCTTTTCCTTCTTCTTCCTTTTTTTCCCCCCATGATTTTACCAATGATCTAGAAGCAGATTTTGACTGTCAGTCCATTTCTGGCTCCACAGATTATAATATCAACTCAGAATGTGACCTAACAAATGCAGTTACTCAATATTTATTAGCACTAAAGTCATGCAACCTCTCTATTGCCGGTGGACTGCATTACACTGACAACTTGCTCCCTTGCGAAAAGCGAGTAGCTAGATTGAGAAAACCAACCAATTATAAAAGAAAGTGAAATATATGTTGTTTCCATTTGTTATTCAAATCAGACCAGTTCTCATTACTTTGGTGTTATTTCTTAGCTTTCAAGGGCACAGAAAATGTAGCGAAGCATGTAATGGGTTAACAACATAAAAAGCACATGAGAATTTTAGATGCTTACTAGTTTATGTTCTGATTTCCTACCTAAATTTTAGTCAGTGCACACTATTGAACTAGCTAGGAGCTAGATTAATTATTCAGAGTAACAGAATTCTAAATTGTCCCTAAAATAAATCAAACCACCTAGGCAAGTATATAGCTCTTGAGATAAGCTCTCTCTGTTGCTGCTCTGAGAAAAGTAAAAGAAATAGATAAATCCCTTGCCCACAGTTATTTATGACCAACTTTGACTAGAGAAGGAAAATTTATAGACACAAAACACTCCCAGGCAGATGCAGAGCACCCCAACCGTGATTACTAATGAAATGGTGGGTTGTGTTATCATGAACCACAAATGCAGAGCCTGAATAACAGTTGGGATTTTAATTTCAATTACAATTGTTGTTACTATCATAGATTTTTCTATTGAAAAACATTAAATATTTTATATTGGTAATTAAACAACATTGTTCAATTTACTCAGAACTGTGGAGTTTTCATACCTTTCCAAGTGTTGAGATGATTTCAAGTGCATGGTCCATTTGATTTGAACACCAAGAACCGGGATGAAAAATTAAGATTAATAGCTTAGTACTTTTTCTGGTACAAAAATAGCGTATTTACATTGATGGTGTGTAGGTCACTGTTTTGTTTTAGTATAACACAGCAGAGCATAGAATTGTGCATTGTTCTTGATAATCAAATATATGTGCTCACACACACACACACATACACATAATACCCCACAAGATACCTAATCCATCAGTGGAGAAATGATTGCCTCATACAAAAATAAAATAAATGAAAAATTTCAGTTTTATCTGGATTACCATTTTATCAAAAGCAAACTATTATTCAGATTATCAGTAACTGAGGTCTTCCAGAATAATATATATATATATATATATACACACACACACACACACATTACTATATATATTATATATATATGACTATATATAACTGTATATAAATATATAAATTCTAAGCATTGTTGTTTTTGTCACTCTGGACAAAGAATGGAGACAGATTATTTGGAAAACTAGAATATAATTCATAGGTGTAAAATTGAAAACATATATTGTATATCTAAACTAAGAATACCTAAAAAATTAAGTATATCTAAAAATGGTAGAATAAAAACTGAAGTAAAAGAATTGATACTAAACACAAGAGTTGTTTTCAAATTTTACTTAAAATATGTTGAGATTTTCTCTTTTTAAAATTCATTACCAAAAAATTCTAAATTACTGATGTTTTAAAACTATTATGAGGCATACATCTCACTGCCTAAAGACCTGCCTATTATTTCCTAGAATGCTTATGCACTCAAAATTAGGGTGTCAATAATAATAACCTACTATAAGTAGTGAAGTTGCCTAGAGGAAGATAGATAATAAATATTCACTAGTAGTTTCCTACAAAGCATATGATAGTATTTCAAAGTTTTGGCATAGAGGAACTTAAAGCAAACAAAAAACATTATTAGTATTTAAAAATGCTATATAACTATTTTATACATGTCAGCAATTTAGATAATTCATAAGCATGATATAAAACAAATATCTGCAATTAAAGTGGAACATGACACTGTAATTGAGCTACCCCCCCACCCCCACCCAGTCCTATTCTCCACAGACCTGAACAGTAAAAATATCTGTGGCACAAACAGGATTTTATTTCATTGTGGGTGAGGGTGATAAAGATGAGGCAACCAATCCATGTCTCTCGCGCACTTTGATGTCTGCCTGTCTGTCTGTGTGTCTCCTCCCTCGCTCCTTTCCTCTCTCTCTAAAATCAATTAACATATCCTTGAGTCAGGGTTTAAAAAAAAAAGAAGAATCTCAGTGGCTTTTATTTCCCATTGAGCCTTTGTTAGGAATTTTTCTTCTGCCTAAGAAATAAATAATCTACATTTTCTAAAGCAGTGCTAATTGAAAGTCTTATTTCATTGGGCTAAACATGTGACATTTTATAACATGTACCATACTCCTACACTTACACCTCATACTTAAAGGTATACTTTAAGTGTAAATATAATATTGATATTGATGAATAATCATAAATCCATTTTATAATTTTGGTTTGGTAATTCTGAATGTGCAGGTGTTTAGAAAAAGAAATGAGTTAAGAAGCAAGCAATAGATCCTTTCCCAGGCAAAAGGTGTAGATGTGGCTCTGATGAATTACAGGATCATGGCATCCATGACTGAAAAAAATAGTCAGCGTGATCTGTCATGTAAAACATCAATGCCTCACCTATGTGCAGAGACTGGGGCACGGTACTTTAAAAAAACCTGAAAAAACAGTGTTGGAGTTTTTGATAAGAGTATGTTGGGTAGATAATTAAGCAGAAAAAACCTCACACTAAGTTTAAAAAAATAATAAAGTTACTTAATTAGCCATCAGACGCCCAGAAAGAAAGTCTACTTGAGAATATTGTTTCTCTGTTTTTGAAATAAAATGCATCAACTGCTGTTGTTTTCAAAGCACTCCGGTTTAGAATTGTCACAAAATTAAAAGTAGAGCCCTATAATTGTCCTGTATATTTTAATTAAGTCAGGTCTCTTAGCTGGTTTGTGAAGGAGTTGCAAAGAGAAGTAACGTTTTTGGGGAAGAAGGTCTATCAGCTTGTTGGCCTACGAAACTAAATTCTCACCAAACAAAACCAGGTATGACAATTTTAGTAGACTTTAACTTGAACAGTCCGTTCCTAGAGAAGTTTTTCCTAAATAGCAGGAGATGAACAGACACCCTTTGTAAGTGTGTATGAACCCCCCTCGGCCCGCAGGTCCTGGCCTCCCGTCACCCCCACACCTGCTTCCTGTCCTTTGTCGCGCCCAGTGTGCTCCGTGTATCTGAATGCTGTGGACAGCCCAGGCGCAGGGCCGGCAATCCATCACTGCTTGTCAGTGAAATAGATGATTGAGTGTTTGGTTTGAAATATTAGAATATCCTACCAAATTATTCATTAACTTTGGAATCACCCACGGGGTGAGGGGAGGTACTGCATGATTAACCTGCCCTGTCACTTGGCGTTCTGAGTGTGTTCCTTTAGTTCCTCGTCGTACAGGTTTTAGTCATCAGACAGGCACCTCCAGGGAACCTTTCCGAGGGCTCCCAAACCCATTTCGTCCCTTTTCAATTTCCCTAAAGCATTTTTTTTTCTAAACAGAACCCTTGAACTTTGTACTCAGTGCTAAGCTAGAAACAGAAGGCAAAGGCCTGACATTATTTGCCTATAGGACCTTATAACTATGTCCTAGAATATGCTTGAAATATTGTATTTTTGTGCATTTTATGGGTTTTGTCCCAATAAAGATAAAGCAGCTTCACAATCATGCTTTTCCAGCATGGTACTGGATATGAACAGACTCCTAGATTATTTATATTTGTCAATTAATATAGTTTTATTTAATAGCTATACAAGTTTAATCTTAATAGCAACCTACCTATATAAAATAAACTATTTAAAGCTTATTTTAACTGTTAAACATGTGAGCCAGACAGGATACTACCAAAAAATTAGGCTTGGTAGGAACAAAATTAGAGAGAAACATATCTAGAATTTAGTCTGGAATTTCAAAATGGAAGCAGACAAGAACCCAAGTAGCCTTATGGAGTGATAAAATGGCTTTAATGGATTTAATTAACCTACCCTATAAGAAATGAGAATTAAGAAATCATTCTTGTCTGAACTGAGCTATTAACATAGTTTTAACTGCAGTCTTTATGGCTAGAAAGTCTTAGAGCAGATGGCAAATTTATAGCCTTTTTCCCCTATGGAGAGGAACGAAGGAGAAAATATATTTCAGGAACTGTATGTGTTTCATGCATAAACTCCCGGTGCAAGTGGTTGGAACCATTTCTAAATGGTGTATGAAAGTGACCATCGCTTATTCTCAAACTGTGTAAACACATATTTTCACATGATGACAAACTTTCCATTTCATGAAAAGGTACTAGCTATGATTTTTACTGGAATAACTGAAAGAAAGAAATGAATGTGTATCTATGTTATTTCATTAACTTTAAATACAGAAGCAGTTAATCAATACAATTTTTGTCAATCAGCTGCTGGTGTGAGGATGACATTTCGAATATTTAGTCCCCTAAGTAGGGTACCAACCAATGAAAATTATACTCATCAATTAATGACCACAAGTCCTAAGTCATGGGTGGAACGAAACAGATTTAGAAACAAATACACTTATATGCTGATTTTAATACAGCCATTTTGGTTTTTCACCATTTTCTTCATGAAAGGTCAATAACATTTTCAAAAGGCAGTGCATCAAGTATTTTTTGCCAAGATAATGGGTGACAAGCAGTCACTAAACCTCGGGACACTGAGAAGTAGGCCCTTGTCCAGGGTGTCTGGGTCTGAGTGGGCAAGCGCGCTGCGCTGAGCTGCGCTCGTTCGCTAAACTGGGGTTCAGCGGGGGCCACCTGCTGGCTTGGGAGCATCTTAGCTACAGCAACATGGCCTGGCACCATTCGTCCTCCGTCTGGCTGGACCTGGAACAGTAAGCCTCTGCCTGTGTCCTATTTGGCAATGCCCCCTGGACAAATCCAGTGGCACGGCCGAGCTCTGAGTAGAAGGGACAGCGCACATTGGGATGGCCATGGTAGGAGACCATGTCAACCTACAGGGTGGAATGTGATGAGATGGGTCACTCTGAGACTAAACAGCCAGCCGCAGGAGCATTTGAGAAGTGTCTCTTCCCTTAGACTGACTCACTGGTGCTCTGAGGGAGCCCACCCTTCGGGCGAGGAGGCCCGCTCAGCATGACCCAAATCCTTTCAGAAGCCGAAGTCATGCACCGACAACCCCACCACCGACAGGCACTTTCTGATGTCAGTCATGTCTCCCTGGCAGCGTCCTGGCTGTGCTGTCACCTCTAGCTTTTAACTTGCTTTGAAACCCCTTTTATTTGCCTGCAGAGTCTGGAGGTACAAATGAGTTTCATTTTTCAATCAGAATTACTGGGGTTGCTCTATTTCCTTTTAATGCTTTTGGAATCTACCAGTTGTCTTTTGAGTTCCCCTATTTATGTCACACAAAGGCCCTGATGCATGCCTTTAACATTTTGACTAAAATTTTGCTCAGGTTAAAAATTTTTAATATACATATTTTTACCTTCCAAGTTGCTATAAACAACTTTGCAACTTCATCACTAAATGGTTGACCATCTGAAACATAGATTACCAATTTACACTCTTCTATAGCAGTTCTGTTACCTTTTCCTAGCATTCCAAGCTCCTGTAAATTTTCTGCACATTTTATTTATTTTAAAGATTTATTTATTATTTTTTAGAGAGAGGGAAAGGAGAGAGGCAGAGAGGGAGAGAGACATCAATGCATGGTTGCCCTTGACCCGCCTCCATCTATGGACCTGGCTGGAGACCTGGCTTGCAACCTAATTATGTGCCCTGGCTGGGGATCGAACCAGAGACTCCTGGGTTCCCAGGCTGGCACCCCATTTGCTGTGCCACCAACCAAGGCCCTTCCCATTTTTAAACCTTTAATTACCACTTAACCCTCAGCCCCCAATTTTTAGGTGTTTGGTTATGACAGTATTCAACTTCTAGGTATATGTTCCCATATTAGTTGGCTCTTTATACAATACAATATTGCTGCAGGATAAACAATCTCAAATGTCAGAGGCTCTACAACAAGAACTGTTTGGTTTCCACTGGGATCAACCACTTGTCAAAGAGTCAACAGTCATGAGATTTTCAGAGCTAAGGGCTTAAAACAGTCATTTGGTTCCATATGTCCCTGGAAGGCTTGCCAAGGCATTGGTTGAGATAAATGAGAAAGAGGACATGATAATATCTAGTCTCACATTTGATAATACCCCACTGGCCAAAGCAAGACTCCTGTCTCATCCCCAAATTAAGGTCATCCATGGTGGGGGTGCCCTGGGAAGCTATAATGCAGAAGGTGCAGGTACCATAGAAAGGTTTGCTGAATTGCCACCTTGATGCTGTGTCAATTGCAAATCTATGTAATTCAGTCTATGCTCAAGGGGTCTCATAATAGTAGTTAGGAAAATCTATTTTGGAAATCATATACTTCTGTGAAAGATCACTCTTTAAAATGAACATTAACTTTCCAAGTAACTGGTATCTACCCCTCATTTCTAGATAGCCATACTCTTTGATACATGACTTTCAAATAAGTATCCCAATATCCTTTGAATTTTTACAATATATTTGGTATCAAACTTCATTAATATAATAAAGCACTGAGCACCATGAAAGCCTATTGTGCATGATGTACCATGAGTTTAGTGTTCTGAAATCATGGGTTGTATATTTCCAACTCAAAATGTGATGCTGTGCGAGTTATGCCCATGCTTACCCGCCTCTCACAAGGATGCAGAGATATGCTGTAAAACATAGCACTGTAACAATACCACACTGTGAGCCTAACAATGTCAAGAGGGTCAATGTCATTGTATTGGAGTAAGTGTTCTTACATCCCCTTCCCTCCGACAGGACACGAGGAAACTTCTGGAGGTGATGGACATATCCATTGTCTTGATTATAGTGATGGATTCATGGGTGGATACACATGTCTAAACTCATCAATTTTATGCATTAAACATGTACACTTTTTTGTATATCAATTAGACCTCAATAAAGCTATATTTTGTAATAAAGAGAAAAGTAGTAATTTAGTCACCAGCGATATAGTTAAAATTCAAATTGTCTCAAATCCTCAAATGTAGTGGACTTTATCCTGAATTGATACTTCTCTACTTGAAAATAACCTTATCCCAGAAAGCACACATAATCTCTAAAAATAATATTGCAAGTAGAAAATCAGACATGCAAAGAGTAAAAAAAAAGAGTTGAGCATGATAAAAAAAAAATAGATAATGCAAATATAATGGATATAAAAAATAGCAGATCAGCCCTGGCTGGTGTGTCTAAATGGATTGAGTGCTAGGCTGTGAACCAGAGTCGCTGGTTCAATTTCTAGTCAGGGCACATATCTGGGTGCGGGCCAGGTCCCCATTGGGGGCGTGTGAGAGGCAACCGCACATTGATGTTTTGCTCCCTCTCTTCCCTCCCTCCCTTCCCTTCTCTATAAAAATAAATGAAATCTTTTTTTTTAAGTAGTAGATCATCACAAACTATTGGAGTTATAAAAACAGATTTTGAAATAGATAAAATGTTGAGAACTGCAATCTATGCAAAATATGTCACAAATGAATTTGGCTCCTCCAATGGCAATGAGGAAAATTACAAGTTTTCATCTTGAGTCCTATCAAGATCAAGTGCAGCTAATTTAAATATGTAAATCTTATACAAAATTAGACAACTAGAATACAACATAGATCATAGAGTATAATTATAACATAGTATGATGTGATAATAATACTAATTTCAGTAGGGTAATATTCTATTTGCTGGACTTTCGAACTTGATCATGAAACATATTGGTTCTTTAAAGGAAGTACTTCAAATAATCGTGGCATCAAACCTCAGCAGTGTGTCTGCTGGCATGATCAGGGGTGACCTCATTCACCGCTTCGTGGGGAGCAGGATGGCCAAGTAATGCAGCCCAATGGATGTGTCTATTGCGCCCCTCTTTGTGCTGGCACATGACATCTGCTGACAAAGCAAGCAAGTCCTTGATCTGCGGACCCTCTACTCTCCTGGAAGACGTAGACGCGTGGAATTATGGGAGGTTGCTGGATGCTTTGGGTGCACAAGGTGTGTGTCGGTGGAAGGCACCCCCTCAGTTGACTTCCCCCCAACTCTGAACACCTTGATGTGAGCACAGCTAGTGTTCGAAAGGGAAGGAAGTGAAAACAGGATGTTCTCCCCATGGAAGCAACGCTCATCGCGGGTGCCTGCCCGGAGGGGCAGGGGGGCAGGGTGGGTGGGTCACGAGAACACTCCACCGCCCTGAAGCCATGAATGCCACCAGCCACTTGGATGCTGTAGATGTGAATGGCCTCAGTGGCCCGTGACACCACTCCTCCTACCCTGCGAACGCTGTTCTCTCGACTCCCCATCCAGCAGCACAGCAAGTGAGCAAAAGGATTCCCGAATAAGCCACATGGAAGGAATCTTGGGATTCCTATGTTGAAAATAGTTAAACTATGGCGGAGACTTTGGGGAGAGTGGCCAGTGGTTATTGATAAAGCAAACAGTGCCATCTACTGACTACACGGTTCCATTAGGAAAGTTGCTGTCAACCTCGGAGTGGTAACCACATCATTTTCCAAGAATTTGTATTCATTAGAAACGACCGCAGTTAAGTCTGTAGTTCCGCTGCTGGTAATGGGATTTACACGTCTAATTATGTCCAGGGTGCAGCACAATACCTAGCATGTAATCAGCCCTTTGTCATCTTTCCTTGAATAAATAATTGTAGGGAAGCATTTCACAGTCTATTGTACTAAGTTAGTCTGAGATCCTAAATCATACCAAAGTGAACTTCAACTTTGAGTTCAAGGTGACATGTCAAACCTTGTGCTTCTGTGATTTCAGTGTCTGTTCTGAGCGTAAGCCTCCCAACACCCTGGACAGAGGTACAGGGTGGGCAGTCATTTTCGGACAGGCCGTGTCGCCCTGCTTTGCAGGAGGGCCGATAGCTTTCTAGTCGCATAAGACTTCAGTGGGTCCCCCCATTTTTTTTTTTTTTTAAGATTTTGTTCATTATTATTTTTTAGACAGGGACAGGTAGGGAGGAAAGAAGAAAGGGAGAGAAGCATCCATGTAGGGTTGCCTTTCACCTGCCTCCAGCTGGAGATCTGGCTGGAGACCAGGCTTACAACCTGGGTATGTGCCCTGGCTGGGAATTGAACCAGTGACACTTAGGTTTGCAGGTGGATGCTCAGTCCAGTGAGCCACACCAGCCAGGGCTCAGTACACCTACCCTCTGAGCCATGGCTGCGTTGCCAGGGACAGAGGTTCTGCAGACAGGTGGGATCTTAGAGATTGTGGCTGAACCCAGCAGGAAACTCCCCTATAGACAGAACCTCACCAGGCATGGATCTGAAAGGAAACATCTGAGCACTTCCCAGGTAAACTGGGAAAGGGATGGAGAGGCAGATTTCTTTAGCAGACCTCCTGGTTAAAAGCTTGCTATGTCTATGAGCCAAGAAATCAAGAGGAACTTCCCACTTGCTCTTGGGAAGGGGCTGAAATACTAAGAGTGAGCCGCTTTCCATGCATTGTCATACAATTGCAAGATACAGAAGGAGATTCAGACAGGGTCAGGGAGAGGACGGTGGTACCAGCACTAATGACCTTCAGGAGACCTTCAGGGGGACAGGGACCATCTCAGGGAGCTGAGGGTGCAGGGTCTCAGAACTGACGAGCAGTACGTCAGCGACTGGAGGACTAATAGTCAGAGCTGTAAGATCTGTGGAATGATGACGAGTCTTGAACTAGGGAACATCTGAGAATTTGGGTTCAGCTAGTAAAACATACTATCAGTAAAGCGTTAGGTAGAATTAATGAGTCACATTGAACTTTATTCCTGAGATTCAGGATTGCCAGTCCTCCCCCAGCAAGAACAGAAAGAATAAGCCAATGACTTGGTGACGGGGTGAATCAAGGGCCTACGTAGTCTTGGAAAGAAGACAGAGACCAGTGAAGGGGTTCTATGCACTGGGGACTTTCCTTCCTTGTTCAAAGATTGTCCGCAGACCTTTCCTAATAATAAATAAAAGTGGACATTAGCCATTTATTTTTCACACTTCTGCAGATTAGGTTGATACATAAAATGCAAAAAAAAATCATTTTTCAAAGGTTATGTTGTACATGGCACTTTGGTTTGAAGAGGTACAATTTTAAAATCATGGATATTCTTAATCACACACAAGTACTTTAGAGCTCACTTTTCTTCAATCATTATGTACAAGAAAGTGTGTGAAATAGGCAACAAGGGAAGGAATATGCAATCAATGTCTACATGTTATCCAAGACAGCGAAGAAAATAAAACTGAGTCATGCTGCCTAGACTGTGCTAAACTTTCCTATAAAAAGATACCTTGAAGTTTGTTTCGAAATTAAAAAAAATTAGGCTTCTTATTTTTTGAAGGAAAGCAGTATTCTATAAGGCTGCAGTCAATCACAACACCCTCAAGAGATTGGACGTTATTGCATAAAGGCAGGGCAGGAGCCAGGGGGAGACCTCCGTGGGGCGCTTGTGTTCAGGTCTCTGAAAGTCAGTGAGAGGGGTTTGATGGCCGGCTGGGGAAGCTCACCTTCAGAAACGTCAGCACCTCAAGTAATTGAATAAAAAACACGATAACTAGATAGAATTATTAGATTCCCACACTGTGGGCGGGGGGTGCTTCCACTCTTAATAGAAATCAACTTGGATAGACATTTGGAAGCTCCGTGCAGACAGTAAAATGCCATTTGTATGGGACTATGTTATCTACTGGTTCTAGAAAACCCTCGAAGTTTAAAGGTAAAAATAAAATGAAGCAAAAAAGTAACTTCCTTTAAACTCATGATTTATGTTCCCTGTGTGTGTCTCGAAACAAATCAAAATCATTATATTGCACACTTAAGGCAAATAATAATAATCTGCTCCTTGGATTCCATTGTATCAAATCCCAGTGATTTATATTCAACCGTTCTAATGGCGAAATGCAGTTCATTACTGGGGACACAATTCTAAGGGAACATACAGAGCTATTTGTAATTGATCTCTTTATCAAGATTTAATATTCCTTATGGTTGAATAATGACTTCCTTTGGAGAATATATAAAGTTTTCACCTTACTTTCCTTCTGTGTCTTTCATCTATCACAGAGCTACTAATAATTCAAGTGTCCTTTTGAGAACAGAGGGAATAGGAAAAAGTGCAACTGTTAATGATTTTTAAATTTTAAAACTTTCATGTCACCACAGGGAATGTATTAAAAGTTCATAGTTTAAAATTCAGCATTTCAAAGGATCTGCATGGCATCTCTGAACATGGTGTATGTAGGAAATCATAACACATGGTGCAAAAATCAATTCAGCTCAAGCGATTGAACATTTGAAAACATTCAGTCAGTTACTAGATTTCAATTAGGTTAAATTATTATTTAACAAATAGACTGTATTTGTTAAATAATAATTTACAGTTAAACCAATTGAAAAATATGTTCTGTATTAATATGCTGAAAGCAACTTGACTTTCACTACATCAGAAATTTAAATACACAAATTAAGGATAACAAATAACTTCATAATATTAAAAAGCTACTCACTTTCAGAGACTAAATCTGCATCAGCCCACCCTTATTGATAAAAGAACTAGTGTTTTCCATTTATTCTCTTTTTTGTAAATTCGAATTATTTTCAATGTTTGGTGTACAACCTATTTATAAGTTACCTAAATTCATGATCACTTTTACACATGATTAGTTCTGCTTCAGTTGCTGATAACTTACCTGTATGAAAAACTGGGAAAATACACTCAGATGGCCTTGAGCTTAAGTAAGTGAATTTTTAGATAAGTTCTAAGACACTGTGCTGTTTTGAGCCATTTTCTTTGTAAACCTCCTGCTTATACAGCTGTACTTTGGTTTATTTAATAGACTTGTCCATGGGAAATGATTCTCTAGGTTGCTGTATTGGGCACCTTGTCACTAAAACACTGGCTTTGGCCACATGTACATGGGTACAGAGACCTCCTGTTGTCCAGTTCACCATTACTGGTAAATCATCCACAAGGCTGAAGAAGATGGGGCACAGTGACAAACATCAAATGATAGAAAATAGCCATGACTTTTCCTCGGGTAGTCTCAGCTTATGCCTGTTGTACAGGTGAAATTATTAACGGTGCCTCTTTTTATTTTTGTTCCAGTAGAAACACCTTTGCATGAGACATAAAACAGAATCCCATTATATTGCTAGAAATCAATTATTTAGAAGGGCAGTAGTTGGTATTTTATGTAGCATACCCTTCCCAACACACCTGGGGGAGGGGGTGAGCCTGTCTTTGTTAAGTTCAGATATTAGCTCCAGTTTTGGGAAGGACCAGGTGTCCTTTCAGACCAATCAATCGATCAACTTCCCGACCCTTAGGGGCTGGCACTGGGTTCTTCCCCTGACCACTCCATTTCCTAGATTTTCCTGGATCGTGTCACTCATCCAGTCTGATCTTTTCCCAGGTTAGTCCCCACCCTTAAAGTCACCACCTGAGTCCCTGCTGGCCACGCCTCAGAATAGAAGCAGTTTCCCCTGTGCCATCTGGTCTTCTGCTGCCCATGCTCCCAGCCCAGCCAGGAATTGTCCCATTATAGCTTCTCTCTCCCATGTAGTCCTGGCTAATGACCTGTAACTGTCCTTCCTGCCCGCTTTGGGATTAGATCCACTCTCTAGTACATCAGGCTTAATAATATCTTATTCTCTGTGCTCTTTTCCTTTATTACCATCTAGCTACCCATACTAACACTAGAAATTTGTTGGAAGTCAGACCTCAGTTCTGTTAATCTTGTCACTGCTCGGTGAAAATACATTAACTATATATTTTTAATACCAAGGAAGATTCAAGAACAGTGCTTTGAAGTCCAAACT
Source organism: Noctilio leporinus (assembly GCA_004026585.1). Classification (NCBI taxonomy): domain Eukaryota; kingdom Metazoa; phylum Chordata; class Mammalia; order Chiroptera; family Noctilionidae; genus Noctilio; species Noctilio leporinus. The sequence continues at coordinate 307,454 of PVIW01000545.1, forward strand.
GGGTAGGGAGAACAATTATGCACTTATAGCCCAGCCAATTGTTTGAAAAGAAGGAGGTTTAAGATAAATAGTCTGGAATTAATGGTGAGTAATACATTAACTTTTTAAAAAGTCTACATTCACACAAAGAGCTTAGGGAAGCATCAGCAATTTGAAGATTTGTCTGTTCAGATTCAGATAAAGTATAAAAGATTCAGATAAATGCTTCTTTTTCTTAATACTTGTCATGAATTCTGACATACACTTTTTAAATTAAAATATAATTTTGAAGATCAGTTTGATTTGATTTAAATGACTTAGAGGTAGGATGATCATATTTACCAATTTTGCAGAAAATTGCTGCATTAAACTGTTCTTTTAATTCATTTAAAGAGTGAGTGTAGCAGTGCAACTCCAACAGGGGTCTCAGGCAATGGAAAGAAATAGATTGTTCTTTGTTCTCAGCTCACCCTCCTTTGGGGGAAAACACATGGATGCAGATTTCCAAAAGGAAGGTCCATGTCACTATTATGCTCCCAAAATAAACAACATGTAAAAGTGGAAAGCCTCTGCCTTAATCAGATACACAGACAGATAGGAGACTAACATGGTAAAAACCATTTGGTTGGAGAAAATGCATACTATAAAGAGTCCGTTGTTGCCGTCAGCATTTGTTAGATCAAACTAGAATAATGTCTTTTGAAAATTTAAAAATCTTAGAATGCATAGAAATGACCACCGAAGTCCTATTTTTCTTGCCATGTAAGCTAAGCTGTCTGTTGCCTTGGGAAAAGAAAATAATGAATTTAGAAAGTGACATTCACATTTTAAATATTGCCAGGCTTGGTGATTTGTCTTTTATTTGCTATGTTCTAGTGTAACTTGGAAGAAGCTGGAAATGAATACTGATTAGAAATTTAATCAAGGAGTAATGAATGCTTTTTTGCCCTTTTAAAACCAGTAGTATTACATTTTTTTTCCTGGTTCTGAGATTCCTAATAAAGATGAATACAATTAGGACTCTTAATGCAAATTCACAAATGGCCATTGTTTGTATATGTGCTTGGAAGGTGCAAAGAGTCTCTGATAAGAAAATGCTTCAAAATAAATCTAGATGGTAAAAGGGCTTACAATCCAGATGGTTAAACAACAAGCCAAATCCAATGATAGAATTCTGAGACCTAACGGTCTTAAGTCATTATGTCATTATCTACCATAAACCAGCAGTGGTATCACCCTCACACTCACCCTCTGCAAGATAATTTCATGAATATTAGGGCCTTTCTTAGTATTTTCCCCCAGAATTCAAGTCAAAGTGAAGTATTTGTTGAATACAGTGGCCAGATGGCAAACTGATGCACCAGCCCAAAGCCTAGAGTCACTGGACTTTATACGACTGCCCTTTGACCACACTGGAAACACACCCTTAAACTACTCAATTGAATTCTTTGGCAACAAAAATGTCTTGACCAATAAAATGATATTTATTCTTTTAGCACCATTTTTGATAATACATTTTTTATTCATTATTTTATTCATTATCTTTTAGAGAGAAGGGCAGGGAAGGAGGAAGAAAAGGAGAGAAGCATCCATGTATAGTTGCCTTTCAACTGCCTCCAGCCATGGACCTGGCTGGAGACCTGGCTCGCAACCTGGTTATGTGCCCTGGCTGGGAATCGAACCAGCGACCTTTGGGTTCTCAGACTGGCACCTTATCCACTATGCCACCAGCCAAGGCTGATGTACAGTTTTTTGTAAAAGTTCCCAAATGAGTATTCACTCCACATATCACCATTTTCATTCACAGGACACTCTGATTGAAGGTCCTGCTGCATCAAAATATTGGCCTTATTTTTGACCTTTTTCAATCTGTCCACACAATGAACCCATCAGAAAAGTGGTTCACCACAGATATGGCTGTATTTCATTAACACCAAGCTCTGAATCAGTAACACTATGGGTTCCTTAAGCCAACCATCATATATTGAGAGCATTCAGGTTAAAAGGCCCTGATAGATCCAAGAACAGATTGTGAGGAAAGTGGAGAACAGTGGTGGTGAGAAAAATGAGCTAAATCGGGTCCTTTATTATTACTTCCAAAAGGGCATCTCATTGTAGGTGAGATGAGATCAGTATAAACTGTGTTATCATAATGCGATGCAAAAAATAGTTCCATACATTACTAACGGAGACTAGTGAGTTTAGTCATTCTACCAGATGCAATGCTTCAGCGTAAGTGCACCTTAACCCCGCATCTCTGTGGGGAGAGCTGATTGCTTTTGGTGAACCCAGGGGCTCTTCTGCCACAGACAACGTCAGGGCTTGTCTTCGTCATTGCTGCTGTGACTTTCTTTTCTCAGATGATTTACAAGGCCCCACAGGCTGGCCACCAGAAGCCAAGTTGCATTTCATTTTGTTTTATAATTAGAAATCCAAAAATCATACAGTTCTAGTTAAAATTGAGAAACAATAAGTGCAAAAATTGTCAGACTCACGATTGCAACCATCATTAACTTGTGTCATTGTCGAGACTGGTTCCATTAACAGCTGGTTCATCTCAGGGTGTTATAAATACAGCCGGATTTTGTTTCTGTGTTTGTTTTTTGGCGGTATGTACATTTGTGTTTTACAAGGGCGTAGCTTGGCACCATCTAAACAAAGTACTTGGACATTATCTGTTCAGCAATCTGCAAACTGCTGCATGGCAGTTGCCTTTGGGGGCCTTTACAATTATTTGTGACTTGAAAGTATGTTCTGCGGTATCACCCCAGGCATTCCTTCTCCTTGACGCCTTAATTCAAACCGAACACCTCTGCGGTTTGCGTAGGCAAGCCGTAGAATGTCGTTTTTCAGCATCTCTCTCACGTCCTTCTTCCTCAGTGTGAGTTGTTCTGCGTGGGCTACAGGGGCACAGGGAACAGGGCGAGCGTGGAGACTGGGTCACAACTGTGGCGCCGTCCTGCCTGGTGGCCGCTAGCGGAAGCAGAGCATGGTTACACGACGTGCAAACTGTGAAGGCTTCATGGGAGGAGCACAGAATATGGTTTGGACCTAAAGAGTTTATTATGAAAATATTTCCGGGCTGCTGCTTTCATTGGCACTTTGTGGACATTACCCACCCCTTCTTCCTTGTTCTACACATTGTCTTGTTGCATGTTTGTGACTGCTGCTATAGTTGAGGGGCCGCCTATGTGACCATGTTTTTGTTAACCCTCCTGAAATTATGATGGATAGAACAGTGTTATTACACAAAACTAAAGCCCGAAATACTTATTTTTTCTGGACTTCCGCATCCTATCTTAAGCAACATTTTCTGTATAACAGCTGCCATTGGTTTCTGCCCTGTGATGCTAATGGAAATGATATTTTCAGCATCATTTCCTGGCTTAGCTATGAGTATCTCTCACTTTGATAGGGTTTGCTTTTTCAAAATAGTGTCTGCATTTTTAGATAGGTAGTGGTCCTTTAAAACCATATCAATTGAGATGTGTGTTATAGAGCTGAAATACATATTTTAAAAATCCAGATGATGTTGGGAAAGTAACATGTTATCTATATGAAATTTAATAAAAAGACAAAGTAAATTAATTTTTCATGAGGATGCTTGGGTGGGTTTCTGTGTTTTGAAATGCTTTAAGCTCATAATGAAGATTACATATCTACACCTATCTGCCTACCTAGACAGACACTCTCATGGAGAGCTTCATCTCCGGGGATGTTCAGAACTCGCCCGATACATAGTGCTTTCTGGGGCACTGAGTCCATCCTCTGTAAATGAGAGGCTCGCACAGGTAGGAAGATTGCGGAGCAGGTGATTGATCAGGTGGGGACGGGAGGGCTGGGCGCTGCACAGAGGGAAGAGGTCCAGAGAGCGACTCTGAGCTAGCTCGTCTTTGTGCACCAGGGTCCTTGTTCCTCAGGAAATTTTTGGCTGAACATTCCAGAGTGCTGGGAAATCTCACCTTTTGCTCACTTGACAGGGACTTCTTTGTTCCAAAATTATTACTGTTCCTCCAAACTTTGAAAAACTGTTTCACAACATTGTACTGCGGCCTCTGGAGACAGGGTTGACCTGACAGTTGTCTGGAAATGCTCTGGGTCGCTGGCACACCGGGGTGTTTGATTTTAAAGCTGGGACAAAACAGGGGCCATGGGATCCCTGTGCCCTTCCAGGCCTGTCCCCTGCTGTAGCGACTGCTAGCGCCAGCCCCTTTCCTACGGGTTTGCCGTGGTCCTACGCAGCCTGCAGAGCCTGCAAGCTTATGGGAAAGGCCACAGAGCTTTTCCTGGGGGCCGCTGCAAGCCAGAGAGGCACAAGGTACTGGGCTATGACCAAGAACACGGATGGATCCTGAAACTTAATTTGGAGCTCTAAAAATAAATAACTAACTAAGTGCATCATCTTTTAAAAAAGAATAAAAAGAAATGGGAATCATCTCTTCCTCACACATGTTGAATGAGCAGGTTTGGACTGTTGCTTCCTTCCTCAGGCACCGTCATGGCCGGGGAGCAGTGTCTGTGTGCTTTGATTAAAGCTCTCTAATTAAAGTTGAAAACATGTCCCCATGTCTGTTAATTAATTAATAGGTTAGAATACAGATATGTGCTTGATGCATGAGTTATAATGCATGAGGAATGCTCTCTCTCTCTCTCTTTTTTTTTTTTTTTTTGGTTGAATACCCCAATGATGTGGCGCTGGTCATGTTCTATACAAATGATGCATTTATTTCATTTATTTACTTCTCCCATCTTCTCGTTATTACTTTAGTTTAAGGGTGTGTTGTCTAAATACATATCTCTGCATAAATGATAATATTTATGATCCACTTATAGTTCCCAATTATGATAACTGGTATGAAATTTATTCATCCACAGAGACCTGTTTTACTACACGTATATTAATCAGTGTAATGAACCCAGGTGAATAAAATTATACATATCCTTGAGAAAATGGAAGGAAATGCACAAGCAGTTATCATATTATACAGCATTTAGTGTTCGACCTTTTTTATAGATTAACCAAGACTTACAGGTAACAGCAGCCCACTGGAAGAGACTAGGACTTTCCCTGTAGTTATTTCTTCGGCACAGAGGGTTTAGTGGGCACCTACTGTGTGCCAGCGACTGCAGCCTGGGAGCTGGGAACCGTCAGGCATCCAGACAGGAGTCTGTCTGCGCAGAGGAGAAAGGACAAGCGAGTCAGTGCAGTGACACATCCCTGTGCGTAGACAGTGACAAATGCTGCTGTGAGTGACCGAGGAAGCTGGTAGGCAGAGGACTCAAACTGGGTGGTCGGGCGGAGAAGGCCCGTCCCGGCTGGCAGGCCCTTGCCCCTGGGAGGTGGCAGGAGCCGAGCCCTGTCGCCGGCTATGCAGGTCTCAAGTCGGCGGGAAGGGGGGTGTGAACTCTGTGCGGCAGCTCGGAGCCCGACCAGCGGTGGACTAGCGTGGTGTCCTGGGACACACGGAGCGATGGCAGAACCCACTTCTATTTGGCGAGAAAGGACTTAGAATCGGAACAAGATGTTCACATCTGTTCACATCTGTGAACAGGGGTTAAGGAAATGAAGAGAACAGGCTGCTTCTAGGGTGTGGGGATTTAGTGACAGGGTGCCCCTTACTAACATGTAGATGCCTGAGGGGGACCCTTTCATCCCCCAGCAGGTTCCGGGGGGAGGGCGGGCCAGCTGGGGAAGTTCCCGTGATGGGCCTGGAGCATGCATTGCGCTGAGATACCCGTGTTCCCTTCACGGACCTGAGTTGAGGGGCTCCCATCATGTGGGTGGGTTTAATGCTTGAGAGCAGGTAACCACCGCCAGCAGGGAGGGCCGCCGGAGCCAAGCCCTGGGGACTCCTGCACTGACAGTGCGATGGAGGAGGACCCGGCTGCAGGGACGTGGGGACTAACAGGCGCAGGGAAGGTCTGCGTCTCCAGGAAGGAAAGACCGTGTTAACCACGGCGCCAGTGAACATCCCCGTGGCCAGCGGCCATGGCCCTGAAAATCCAGCCCCACAGAGGAAAATGCTCCCTGTGAAAGGGAAGCATAGGGAGATAAATAAAGCAGAGCTGGATAAAGGGTTTTATGCCTTCCTTTTTCAGTTGTTTTGATGTTTTAAAAGCATTGTATTCCTTGTTTATTTTTCCCAGTGGCAATGATCTAGTGCAACAGGAGAAGTTGAGAATTCTAGGTGATTTTTTTATGAGTGATTCCTTAAGAAGCCTTAGGGAGCATGGGAATTAGGGGGAAATCCAGGGAGTTTGATTGGATGTTGATGGGAACCAGAAACACAATTTTCCTTGCGTGAGGACAGGAGGTGGGAACATGTGTAGAGAAGCAGGTAGACACTGATGTTGTAAATATGAAGCATTTTAGGAGGCCTGCTTGTTCATTTGTAATGAATTATGAGGCAAATCTCAGGGGAAGAACAGAAGTTTACAGAGAAAGAAACTGATCTCACTATAAAGGAAAATGCCTTTCTTGGAAAATGTACTAGAACTTCAAGACAGTGACACATTGTATTTGGTAATTTTAGACTTCGGCATTGTGGGATGTATTCTACAATAGATATCATGGTTTCTGGAATTCTTAGAGATCAAAGAAGGACTTGAACATATAAAGTAATAACTGATCTACAAATAAAAAAATGGGTTTACTTCTTTAAAAAGACCTTTAAAGACACTGAATATCTCACACAATTATATTTAAAGGGAGGTATACACATGCCCTCTAAAAATAATGACAAACACATGAATTTTACTCTAAGCACCCTTAAAACCAGGTTTTCCTCATTAAAATAAATAAATAAATAACCAGGATTATTGTATAGTTTAGAGCTTGTGCTAGAGAAAGCCAACCACATGCAAGGAGACCTTGCGCCTCATCCACACACCCATTAATTTCCCTGCAGGGGAGCAAGTGGATATTCGCACTTGGTCAGATAAAAACATCGACTATAAATAACATCCTTTGTATCACAGTTTAAATCATAATTCGCTACCCAATGGATTTGTGAAAACGTATAATAATAAACTTTTTGTGTTGGTTGTTCTTGGTTTTGCTTCATTTGGAAATGATGGAAGTGGGTGTTGGTGTAAACATTGCACCAGGGCTGTGGGGAAGGTGAAGTGTGGGCATTCAGGTCGTTGGTCTGTCACAGAGAGCCAGGCACGGGTCCCTGCAGGGTGCCAGAGGGCTCTGCGCCAGCCCGCAGCTGCCCCCCCAAACCGAGTTAATGTCGGGGTGAGGATTGAAGCATCTGGCTGGACACCCCCTGGGGAAGTCAGAGCGTTTACACAGGACCTTTAGACTCCAACTTCACGCATGCACTTCACATCCTAAAAAACATCCTGCTTTTTCTTTTCCTTTTTTTTTTTAAAGATTTTATTCATCATCTTTTAGAGAGAGGGGCAGGGAGGGAGGAAGAAAGGGAGAGAGGCACCCCAGACATCCCATTTGTGGCTGCCTTTCACCTGCCTCCAGCTGGGGACCTGGCTGGAGACCTGGCCTGCAACCTGGGTGTATGTCCTGCCTGGGAATTGAACCTCTGGGTTCACAGGCTGGCGCCTATCCACTGAGCCACCAGCCAGGGCCAGGACAGACCTCTTATAGCACCTAAAACAATGTAAATTCCTGGTAAGGACTTGTTATACTGTGTGGTTTAGGGAATAATGGCAAAAAAACTCCGTGTATGTTCAGTGTAGACACAGCCATTCGTAGGCCTCCCCAAGTAGTACCTGTCAGGAGCAATGTGCTTCTGAAGGTAATTTTGATCCGCAGCTATTTGTCTCTGAGGATGCAGAACCCACAGGTAGCGCTGAGCGTATTTAGCTTTAATTTGGTTTTTAGTACAAAGGAAAGACAAGAATTTTACAATGTGATGTGAAATCCTCAAATCTAGAGATATTATTTTTATTTATTCAATAGGATTTTACACAGTGTATGTTGTATTATAAATTTTCATGCCACCCCAGTTTGCCTTCCGTTGATGGGCGGAGCGTGGTTCTGTAGACAATGTGATGTGTCTTGGATCGAACCCACCTCTTTGTTTCAGGGTGTTATTCGTCCTGAAGACAATTATGCAGCACGTGGTATAAATATAGTATATAAATATATAAACATATAAACTATATAAATGTAGTTCCTAAAGCTGATTTAAGCGACATACGTAAATGCCATTTAAATCTTTCTCTAAAGGTTGAAAAAATTGTTATTTGTCAGAAGTAGTTATTTTCAGGAAGAGCTTTTATCATGGAATAAAATAATGACAATTAATAACCATGAAACAGGTGTGTTCTCTGTCAGTATATCATTTCTCTCACAACGTAAATAGACTTATTTCACTGTACTTATCATCATAAGCACATACACACATATGCTATTATGTATAACTTTTTTTTTCTTTTTTAATTTTATTGTTGTTGTATTACATCCATCCCCTTTTTGTTCCCCTCTGTCCCCCTCCCCACCCACCCATTCCCCCTAAAGTCAATCCCACCTGTTGTCCATGTCCATGGTTCCTTTATACTAGGTTCTTGTCTAAACTGCTCCCCTTCCTTGCCTCTGCCTCCCCCCTCCCGCCAACCCCCTTCCCCCTGACCACTGAAGGCCTATTCACTGTATTCATATATTTGGTTTGGTTTTGCTTGTTGTGAGTTTTGTTCATTGTTGTCCTGTAATGGGTGAGATCATATGGTATTTGTCCTTTACTGACTGGCTTATTTCACTAAGCATAATACTCTCCAGTTCCATCCATGTTGTTGCAAAGGGTACAAGTTCCTTCTTTCTTTCTGCTATATAGAATTCCACTGTGTAAATGTACCCACGTTTTTGGATCCAATCATCCACTGATGGGCACTCAGGCTGTTTCCAGCACTCAGCTATTGTAAATAGTGCTGCTATGAACATAGGTGTACATAGGTTCTTATGAATTGGTGTTTCAGGATTCTTTGGGTATAGTCCAAGTAGTAGAATCACTGGATCAAAAGGCAGTTCCATTTTTAATCTTTTAAGGAAACCCCATACTGTTTTCCACAGTGGCTGCACGAGCCTGCATTCCCACCAATAGTGCACGGAGGGTTCCCTTTGCCCTGCATCCTCACCAACACTTGTTGTTTGTTGATTTGTTGATGATTGTCATTCTAACAGGTGTGAGGTGGTATGTTATTGTGGTTTTAATTTGCATCTCTCTAATGACTAGTGATGTTGAGCATTCTTTCATATGCCTCTGGGCCCTTTGTATATCTTCCTCAGTGAGTTGTCTGTTCAGATCCATATTAGTCCTGGAGAAAAATATAGGCAGTAAACTTTTGGATATCCTACGCAGAAATATGTTTACTGATACTTTGCCAAGGGCAAAGGAAATAAAAGAACAAATCAACAAATGGGAATATATCAAATTGAAAAGTTTCTGTTCAGCTAAAGAAAACATCAGCAAAATTCAAAGGGAACCAACTGTATGGGAAAATATAATTGCCAATGAAACCTCAGACAAAGGTCTAATCTCCAAAATATATAAAGAACTAATGCGACTCAACACCGGGGAGACAGACAGCCCAATTAAAAAATGGGCAAAGGATCTGTATAACTTTTATCTTCCATTTGGAAGTTTTATTAAACTTTTAAAGTTTCCCTTTCCCTTTTCCATTTCACAAAATGCTATGTTCTTTATTTTGTTGTTCCAAAGTGATTTTAACACTTCCTAAGACATTTCAAATTTCAATACTAAAAAAGAAATAAAAGGATCAATATTTCACATGGAATCAACTCTTTCCTGCCTTTGTTCCTTTTCAGCATCTTTTGGAGTCCCCATCAAATGACACCAATCTAATGAGACCACCTGAAACAATTGTTCTTTGTTAATTAATGCAAAATAAAATGAGAAAATGGAATCATTAAGTATATCTTTAACTTTTATTCTGTTTGAAAATTAGTGAAAATACATATCTATTAATAAAAAGAACAAATATACATACACACCTTTTTTCTACCTATCCACCCATTTACCTAATCTTTCATTCATATCCATCACACACATACATACATAAAATATAAACATCAGATAAAACCCACTATCTTAATCTCTTTCTTCATTTAGCTATCTTTAGAAAGTTTCCTTCAGAATGAAAACTGTTGACAATCTATTTGCAACAAATTAATTGATTCCTTTATCCCTAGGATAATATTTATTACTATTTTAACTTGATAATAACAACGTTTCTATTTGAGCTGCACTTAACACTTAGCAATAAAACTTTAAATGGCTATGAATCTCAAACAGTGCTCCTTAATATATTTATTTCAGATGATGACCTCATTAGTTGTACACATTTATTGAATCTTTATCCACAGATGAAGGTCCACTCATATGCTGTTTTTCTTGTATTGTTCCATTGGTATTGAAAAACCTAAATGAATGTGCTTCTGCATAGCATAAATCATTATTATTCTTTATGATTCCATAAAAGTATGTATTAAGGTGGATTTGCCAAAGAATGACAAGCCTTCTTTTGCTAAAATAGCTCCCACTCCATTAAAAAATAAAAAAAAAATTAAAAAATAAAAGCTCATTAGTGACATATTTGTTTGTGCCTCAAGTGGAGACCACATTATGAATCATTATTTCAGTTTGGAGCAGATGATGTGTAAAAAAATTCTAAGAAAATTTCAAGCCATTATCATTTGAGCTAGTCCAAGTGATTCCAAGAAAAGCATTTTAACATCACAATTTTAAATGTAATGGACCAAGAAGAGAGAAATCTTATTTCTTATTTCCACACCTGCTGTGATGAGTTCCCTATGGGCACAAGAACCAGGAAAAAATGGCCAAAAAAGGCCTGTTGGAAGGTGGTAAATGGAGGCTGGCTGGCAGAAAGGACATTCTGCCACACGGAGAAACTGTCATGGGTGGTCTTGTCAGCCAGTGAGCGGCCCTGGTGCTGCTGCAATAGGTGGAGTTTACACTGAATGGACAACTGGTTTAGTGCACTTTGTTTTACACAGGCTGAGAAAATAAAACTACATGAAACATAAAGAAGAATGCAGTCAGGGCACATGACCAGGTCTCCAGCCAGGTCCGTAGCTGGAGGCAGGTGAAAGGCAACCATACATGGATGCTTCTCTCCCTCTCTTCCTCCCTCCCTGCCCTTTGCTGTGAAAATAATAAAATCTTTAAAAAATAGATTTTTTAAAATGTCAATGGAATTCTTTTAAAAATATTTTGTAAGAGTACAACTGATTTATTTTCTGTTTTCTGTGTTACACTTCACTCACCGAAACCTCATAGCCACCATGGGAAGTAGGCATGATTTCTATCCCTGTTTCACTAGTAAGGAAACAGAGGAGAGAAAGATTAATATTTGTTCCATCTGTCAAGACAAATTCAAATTCTGAAGGTCATAATCTTAACCACTAAACAATAGACACACCCTTTCTCAAAAAAAAGAATCAGAGTTTTAAGTATTGAACAAACCTTCAGCTAGATACAACTTTGGCATTAGGGTCAAAGGCCAGGAGTGTAGTTACATGAGAACACCTGTGTCGGGGAAACTAGTCAATGCAGGTGCTCAGAGGGGTAGCCCTAAATGCTGGCTACAAGTAAGGACCACAGAGGGACACAGGGACATCTGAGCTCTACATGTCAACAAGATTATAAGCAGAAATTGTATGTGCATTCATTGGGTATAGCTTATAACTTAATGGTCTCATTGTAAAAGGAGTTCCCATTTTTATGTTTGACTTTTTCATGTTAACTTCATAGAAAGTAGCAGCATAATATTTCATAACAAATGAAATTTTATTTCTTTAATCAGAACAACCTAATGGCTGAGGTACTATTTAAATCCTAAGGGTGGTTTTGTGACTATTTGGGGATGTTGTTTTCCTTCATTATTTACAGTTTTGGAATCTTTAAGTTTGTGAATCTCTCTCCCATCACATGGGAAATGAAGATGCTCTACCTCTGAAATACTCTGTTCTAAATTTCACATATTTTAAAAATATTTATTCCTACTAGTATCACAGAAGAGGACTTCTCCTACTGTAATAAGATGGAATTCTTAAGAATAGTCTCTTTCAGTTAAGTAAAAATAACATTAAACATTCAGAATAATAGTATTGAACACAGATGCAATATTTAGGGGAAATGAAACTATTTTGAAACTAATTATAGAGAGTTCTTTGTTCCTTTTATGTTTTAGTTCCTTCCACTTGTTTCACTTTGAGTTGAAAATAATGCTTTTGATCCCAGTCCTTGTGCAGAGGTTCAGAGAGAGAGGACCGTGAACTCATTTCTAGGGAAACCCGTGAGTGATTGATCCGAACAGTGCCGCACAAGCACTCATTTCCTTTTTCTGGCCAGCGTTCCTGAATTCTGTATATGCAATTATCGTAACTGCCAGAATGAACACTAACTCAATAGAAGTAGGAAAGCGGGCCCGGCGTTCCTGCTTTGGAAAAGTAATTACATATTTGCATCAAGAAAATAAGAATCATCGTGTAAAAAATACTAAGGCTGAGTTAAAGAGGAGGAAGGGGAAATTCTGTGGCAGGACGTAAAGGCCATTTGGACTGCCGTGGACAAAGCAGGTCAGAAGAAAACTGTCCTGCAGAATGTGTCTGTAAATGTCGCCCAAGTGCTTTCCCAGCGCTGCGGTGTGCCGCTGTCTGTGACACCACTCTCTGTCTGACGTGGGGAGATAAGGGGACATTTTTTGAAGTGTTTTCTAGTTAAGAAATCCTACCTCACCTTCTTATCTCCATAACCTAGACCTGGGATGTGGCACATGCCCATGGAAGAAGCTCTACTGTGTTGACGACCGGGACAGTTTTGTCACTTTCAGCACATTCAGCTCCTTCTAGCACTGACATTGAGAAAAAGAAGCCACCCCAGGTTGTCCAGGGCTGGCTCCCAGGCTCGTGGGAAAGGACCAGCTAGTAGAAATTGACCGGTGGGGAACAGCTCACAGCGTTACTTCCCACAACCCACGTTCTCCCCGGTGCATTTCTCTCTCTCGCCACATGCCTCCTGAGACCTCCCCACTCGTGAAGTAGCACCAGCCTGATGAAAGAGGTGTACTGCTTACTAAGGAAAACAGTTTCACTGTAATAATCATTTCCTTTAAAAGTTAAAGAAAATATGAATGTACATATTTTTTATGCTTTCAAAAACTTCCTAATTTTGGCGGGGTCCAAGGTTACTCACCTGTTTCTCATCCCTTCTTCATCCCCAGTCAGCCCCTTGATCTCATGAGGAGGCAACACCCCTCCCCAACAGTCTTCGTCTCTAGCCCAGACCCACCCCCCAGTCCAGCCGCTATATCACGACATCCACAGCGTGTATAAGGTTATGCTTCTGAAAGCTGGCTTAGGTGTGGCAGAGAGAAACCCAACTGTTCTGCCCCAAACTGCAGTCCTTTCAGGTGTGACCATGATGAAAGGCAATAGTGCCATTGACGTGATCAGGTACAGAACCTTAGAGTCTTTCTTGACTGGTCGTGTTCTCACATCACCCATCCCGTCCACTAGACAATCCTGGAATCTCACCCTCGTTATCTTGTTTACCTCAGCTGCTGGACTTCGGGTCCGGGCCTTCCTGGGTCTCAGCTGGGTCGCTGTGATAGTCTCCTAGTTCACTGACATGTGGTCACTTGCACCTTCATGTTGTCCACGTTCTACAACTCGTTTTTTCAAAACTGAAGTCCAGTTGCACAGCTCTTCACTTCAAAACCTGATTTTCTGAAGAGTCCAAGGACACCTCCTATCATGACTGTGAAGCCCTGTAGGACCTGACTCCCTTGCTATGCCAGTGGCATCTTTCTTCCTTCTTGGCCATAGTTCATGCGACTCCAGCAACACTTGCCCCTGGACTGATCTTGAAACATGTCCGGGGCACTGGCATCGTGATGCCTTTTGCTCTGTGTGTTCTTCCTGTGGGTATCTTTATGACTTCCTGCCTCATCCTCCAAGTCTTTGCTCGATGGTTGCCTTCTCAGCATTCTCAAAGCAGGTCACCCTGTTCCCAACCACCAATCATCCCTCTTTCCTGGAGTCCTCATACTTCTCACAACAGTCGTTTACTCCCATGAATTTATCTTACTAAAACTCCAGAAGTGGGATCTGGAGCTCTCAAGACACCAAAACTAGTTTCATTATAATGTGACGGTTGTACTTGCTTTTTCACTCTATTGCCATGGGCATATGAGAACCATGGTGGGTGAGGTAGCTGGTGCCTTGGCACAGATGAAGGGTGGCACCCAACCTGCCAGTAGTTGACCAGTAGACCGTGTTGTGTTCTTCCCCGTCATGAACCAATTATTGTTTTAAAGCCAGTCACTTAAGAATGCCCTCTGTAAACCAATAGCAGTCAGCCTGTTCTCCTGAATATTGAAATATATTATTGTTGAAGCTCTCTGAGAATCAAAACTAGTAAGACCTCAGTAAATAGTGTTGCTTTAATGAACAAATCTTCTTGATGAAAGTAAAATATTTTTTAAAATAGAAAAATTCTTATGAGGTTTGAATAAATATTTGTATGCTCACCTAATGTTACTAAATACTTCTATTTTACATGTTAGAATTTTTTTTACAGAGAAAAATAGTAAAGCTGTGAATTATATCAAATCAAAGCCTAGGAAATAGAAAGAGGAAGACTCATGTCAATGTCCACTTATCCTTTTGTTTTTCTAATTCCATATCTGTTCCTTTGTCCCCCTCATATTAGACACACCAAGCAAATAACAGCAATGCCACAACTTCTGAAAGAAAGATTAAATCACTAATTTTTCATTGTGCAGCTCTTTATACTTTTGGAAAGTGCAACAGAAATCTCAAACTATGACACAGTGAATGTTTAAAAACCAGAGTATCTAATGCCACATTGAGATGTATGTCAGTCCATTTCTGACCAGAGATATTATTGTCACTTCTGAAAGCATTTCCACATTGGCGGCCTCCTCCAGCTGCTGAATGAAAATTGTATTTGCCACAGAGATGGTGAAACTGGGACCTTCCCCTCAAATGGAAGACATGCTTCACAGTTCCATGTACATAGAAAACATAAATGTGTCCTGTATGTCAGAAAACCCTCATTTATCAGCATTCACTACATCAACATGCAGGCATTGGCCCTGGGGAAATTCAGTTGGACACCAATTTTGAAAGATCCAAGTTCCAAAACATTCTTCTTGCTGAAGGTTTCACAATGGGCCACGAAAAAAGTGTGTGTGGCCTTGTGGCATCTAGGTTGGACCCGAATGCCTGTCTAGTGCAGTCAGAATCTTCTGAGACACAAATGGTGGAGATTAAAAAGAAGTATTCTCAGCTGAAATATGATCATATATCTGTGCTCAGTTCTGTAGCTTGACTGAAATGTCTGCCACTGGAGGAACAATGACATTGACCTTCCTGGAGCTTTTGGCCAAGTTCTGTGTTAAAAACTTCGTAACGGTCCTACCTTAGATTGCAGTGCGAAGCATAAAAATGTGCAGGCTAATTTAAAACAATTACAATTTTTATTCATAAGTTGAGCTATTCAATCAAATAGGTACTGTTCGCATGTTCCAATCTATACAGGTGAAAGGCAAATTAATAATCACACACCGTCCAGAGATCAGAGGAAGCCTTCTCATTCATCATCGGGTTCTTTTGATACCTCCTAGTTGCCTAACGCTAGCAATTTTGTGTATTATTACAGAAAAAGGAATCAAAAGATAGTGAATCTCCTGGAGGGAAGCAGCGGGGATCTTATCTAAGCTGTTCTTGATTGCCCCATATTCTTTACATTATTTCCTTGTAGAAAGAGAATGCTAGAATATTTCCAATCTCATACTATTTTTTCCCATGAACCAGTTTAGTTAAGGCTAATAAGCATAGACTATTTTTGTATATTATTCTTCAGGCTACATTACATTTCTTTATACTGCCATTAAGAGAACCATTAAAAATAAAGCTACATGTGATTACCCTCACTTCTACTTATGGGAGGATCTGAAAAAAAAAAATTTAACTTATTGTGTTAAAGAGAAATAAAATATGTAAATTATAGTAATAAAAAATACATTATCTTTTTCAATATCTTTGTTTTCTGAAATAGGCAAGAAGTCATTTATAATTTCTGGGAGGAAATTAGGATTAAGAAGAAATACTTTAAAAATGGTTTATATGGTTTTAATTAACATGGACTATCTTCAAAGATTATTTCTTTGAGATATATTATCTGTAGATGTACTTATATTGTACACACACATGCCCACACATTATATTTTTCTCTACAACAAAAGGCTTGTAAAGTTAAATTATTAAAATAAAATCTCCTAATAGGAAGCTTATTTGTTTAGTAGGAGAATAATGGAAAAATAAAATGTGTGGTTTATGCCTTGCATGCATTTCATGATGTTTCTTGTACTATGGCAGTAGATAGTGGAAGTTCATGCAATATCAACTCAAATGAATTTCATAGAGCCAAAATGTCTTAAGCTATTTTAAAATGTTGCATTTGGTCATTCTGTTCCCCTTTCCTCCCCTAGCCCCACTGTGTTCTTTGTGTGACTCAAATGGTGTTCCCTTGAAGCCATGCAGGGGTGTATTTGATGGCTGTGTTCATAATTTAAATATGGATTAAGCCAAATGAGCACATTATTCTTTTTATTTAGAGTATTTGACCATTAGTTTATTTTTTATGTTAACTTACGTAAGAAGCAAACTAATTAGGAAGGGAGTTATTTAATGGGTATTTGTATGTGCACACAGTTACTCCTATTACATGTTTCTTTGCCAAGAAAGTGAGGAGAATGCTGTTTGCAAACATGACAAATCCAACTATCCTAATGAAAACACTCCAGAGGGAATGGCTTCGCTTTAAAGATAAACTAAAAAGCAGCTGTGCCAGGCTTTACGGAAAACATTACATAGCAACCGATTAGTCCACAAATGAATCATTTCAGTGAATGTAATAGGCTGCAGGTGGCATTTATTTTTACAAACTAGCTTTATTAAGGTGGCTGAATTAAAAAAATAACTTCTATGAAAGAACTTAAAATTGCTTTAAGACGCTATGTTTTAAGTTAGAAAGGAAGGGCCCTTCTTCACTTAATTGAGTTTCTTGGGATTTTTTATAGCTATAACAGAGACACCACGTAGATAATACAGTACAGAATAATGCATAGCACACAGTGGCAGATCTACAAACAAGTCCTGTGCCATCAAGCTATTCTTGTTTAAGATGATAGATGCATAGATAGTCATCCATTCAGCAATACTCAATGAGCTGAATTAATATGAGTCGCCAATTTAACAAGTTACCCAACTACAGATGGATAACTTTATACCATCCCAATCGAGGCAGAGAAATTCCATTTTCAATAGCATCTAAAAAGTTAAGAATAAATTTAATCAAAAAGAGTGTACAATGTGTACTTTGAAAACTACAAAACAGGATTGAAAGAAAATTTTAAAAAACAAATGGAAAAACATTTTCTGTTCACAAATCTCAATAATTAATATAGAAAAGATTGCAGTACTCACCAAATTTGTCTAAAGATTTAACATAATCCCTATCAGAATCCCAGCTGTCTCTTGTGTAGAAATTTACAAGCAAATGTTAACATTCATACAGAATGGCAGGGGACTCCAAAAAGCCCAAATGATCTTGAGGAAAAAAAAAGGAAAGTCACGACTCACAATTTCTAGTTTCAAGTCTTACTGCAGAGCATGGTAATTAAGGCAGTGCAATGCTGGCACAAACAGATACATAGACCAATGGAATAGAATCAAGAGTCTATAAATAAAACTTATCTATGACCAGCTAATTTTCAACAGAGGTGCCAACACCATGCAGTTGTTGCTGCTATTTTAAACATACCGCTTCGTATAGTGAGCTTAGTGTTTAAATCATGAGATTAGCTTTCTGTTGTTAATGAGCTTGTTCAAAATACGCCATTTTTCTCACCCTCATTTTCCACAGTTATACTTATCTATCAGCATATTAGTAGCTGTCTTGATTGCCTGTACCAATATTGAATAAAATTGATACATAGAAAGCACCCCCCTTTACCCACATGTTTAAGATGTTCCACAGTTTGATTAATTACTTTTGTCACCTATTGTGGTGAATAATATTACATGAAGAATTTTGTCAGTATATATATATGCTCATGAATTTCAGTCAGAAACAACTATGAAATAAAAATGCATGCTAGTCTTAGAAATGGCAACCTCCATTTTAAATCAAAGTATAATTTTGAACTTAAGAATGAGAGAAAATAATAAAATAACGCAATTACCAATTCCGTGAGTCACTCAATAGCTTGGAACATAACCTTTGGTTGAGAAAGAAAACTTTCAGAAAGTCATTTTTCATTCCCTGAGAGGTGTAATCACTTAACTCATTAACAAGGAGTCAAACTGACTTCTAATTTTGGGTGATTCATACCAAGTAACTAAAATTTGAATATTTTTCTAGAACCTTTTTTCATCATGCCAGCTTTGAAGACTGAAAATGATATAGGACAATAAGTTTGTAACACTAATGGATGTTCTTTTTTAATGCAAAAAGGGTAACCTAAAATGCTTCTTATTAATGAAGCTCATTTCATCACAGCAGGTGCAAAAACCTGGTGAATCCGAGTTTTGCAAAAAAAGCTAACATTAAAGATCTCATTAATCTCTCATCTAAGATGATAAAAACTCCAAAAGCCCTTGAAACATGTTATCACCTTTGCAAGTATTGCTCATGAAGCTGTTTCTTTCTTCAAACTATACTTCATGTATCCAAAGTCATACTAAAATCTCAGCTTTCTTATCCTGCCTCTTCATTGTTTTATGTCTAATGGCTAATGAAATATTTAGCATCTGAGATGAGCCTAACATATTTGTATGCAGTGCTCTTAGGGAAAAAAAACAGCATCATTTTCAAATTATACAGCATGCCACATTAGATTTTAATATGTTTCAGATTACCTCATCTCTGATACCATTATCGCACTGCTACAGAAAACATGTTACACTAACAAGCATCCTATTTGAGCTTCATAATAAAATAATATTTACACTGAGATTTGGATGTTATTATGTCAGTGTTTTATTTACACTTGGAGTTACAACATTAGTAATATGAGACTAATTCAAGTTTAGCCTAATTTCATTTTTCATAAACTTAGCTTTTATACCTATTTGCATAATTTCTAGCAAACAGCAATTGCAGTAATTCAGCTATCTGTAACTCCTGTAATCATGTCACTCGTGACTGCAGAAAATAGAAATTAACCTTTCTGGGAGCTCAGTTAGCATCACCTTGTGAGTTGTCATGGAAACAGTAGCAGGTGTGGCTGTGGGCAGTAGTCATGAGTCAACTTAAGTATGTATCATCATGGTCACGTCAAGAAGAAAATTATGCTAATGTAAAAGCAGCACTTCTCAGTGCTGTTATGAGCCCTCTGCTCCAGCGCAGTGTTGATGGAAACTAAATTCCTTCTGGATTTCCAAATTATTGTTATGGTAGAATATTCGTTAGGTTCTTCTGTAGAATCTGCCAGTGCAGATTTAGACACATGGAAGGTGTTCACCAGATAACCTAAAGATTAGTCATAACGAGCTAATATTATATTTTTTCCCATGACACATGTATCATTTTTCATAAGTGTAACAGTCTTCAGTGCCTACTTAGATGTTTAATAACACAGTACGATCCCCTCTCTCCTCTCCCCATTTACCTTTCAAAGTAAGCAATCCCAGGCAAACAACGTGTTAAAAATATTCTGCCTCTCTCGTGATTGAAATTTACAACCTGTTTAAGGCCCTAGCTGCTTAAACTTCAAAAAGTAAATTAACCTCTCTTGACTTTTAATTTACTTTTCTGTTAAGAAAGGAAATAGTAGTTTAGTTTAAACTGTCATTGGAAAGGTTGGCAATATTATGTGTCTAAAATTACTTCGTGAATTTCAAAGCACAATATGCCATTGAAATACAATGGTGGCTTAATATCGCTTGACAAAAATTAAACTCCGCTAAATTAATTAAGTCACTGTTGAGAGAAAATATGTAATCCATCATTTCAAGAATCCAAGTAATGAAGTCTAATTAGTTTCGCATTTTTTAGGATATGCCCCAAACCTGATGAATCAAAATGGCATCAAAATAGCAGAATATTCTGGTTTAAACGCAGAATAACTCTCCGATTTCCCGGGGTGAAAACCTTGCAAGGTAGTCTGTGTTTAAATGTCTAAATGTGCATGCATCCCTTTGGAAGATTGCGGGTTTTTTGTCCTCATGGCTGTTATTTTTATTGCTTACTTCTTATCATTGGTACATTCCAAATAGTGAAGTATTCAGGGGCTCAGGCCTTAGCCATGACGCTGTTCAGTTGAATAATTTTCATCATCTGCTGCAGACAGAGCTAGAAAAACAATGCTCATTCCTGCACTATCAACTGCCATGTCAGGAGGTGTCCAAGCAAAGTGGCCTGGGACAAGTCATGCTGCCTTGCCCTTTCGCCCCTGGGGAAGCCTTCACGGGCTCACTCTTGCTTCTGCTGGAGAAGGTTCTGAACTGTCTTTTCTCCCACGCTTGAAACAGCTGGGAGCAAATAGCACAGCCAAGCCACCTTTTTCTTTCTACCCAGGACACTTGCAACGCAAGTTATGGGAGCATCTGGGGCAGAAGCCACTTCCTCGACTGTCTTCCAAAGGCACCGTCAGTGTGGACACCTCCGAAATTGTAAACACACCACGTTCTTGGAGATTTCTGGAACCACCTGTTACATTTGTGAATTTCAACCAATATTTGCCCCTACTATTTTCCCATTCATACCATTTTTATGCGCGATCTGGGCTATGGGTCCCTACGTACATCCAGCTGGGTAGCAATGTTTATATTACCAGAAGATCACCTGGGTGGTGAATCAAAGACAGTGGCAGGGTGGAACGAAGGTGGAAGGAGCGATTACCAGGAGGTTGAAGGAGACAGTGGCACCTGGTGCTGGGCCCATCCGTTGAAAAGAAATGAACTAATTATGTTTAGGTTGCGAGGACAGAGGGGAAAGTTGGACGTGACAAAATAAATCAAGACTGTCTCCGAAATGTCACACTGGATTGACAGGGTCAGTTCCAGCGCAACCTCAAGTGGAGAATGCCTGAGTGACAGGTCCCAAAAATAACCACCCAGCCCAGCACTTCTCTTTCCTGCTCCCTATGTCTGGGTGGGCATGTGACTTGTCCAGACCAGTGGAACAGTGGTGGATGTGACACCACAGAGACTTGGAAAGCACCTGCACAGCTGAGTTTGCGCCTTGCAGAGACACAGGAGCCCTGCGGCGTGGGGCACAATTCCGGAGCACCGTGCGCCTGCCGTGAGGGGCGGCCAGGCTGGCAGCCCCCGGCAGCGCCTGCAGGAGCCCCTGCAGCTGCTCCCGCACCAGCCAGCAGACCCCCAGCTGACCAGAACGGACCAGGACCTCCTTCTCTGTGTGCGGAACGGGAGTGAAAGGAACAGCTATTGTTTGAAGCCACCATCGCTGGCCTCTGTGTACACACTGGGCAACTTAAACCCACATGCATTTATGACTTGACAGCTGTCATGGGTCAGGAGATGGCACGAGGCGGCACCTTCATCCAGCGTTCTGGCTGAAGAAGGTGCGCTTCCTACCACACAACTGACACCTTTGCTCTCACTGCCGGAAGACACGAGCCTTGAAGCAGCCAGACGTTGATCTGTCACAGCTCTGTGCCCAAACGCAGCGTAGCAGGAAGCGGAAAAACTGTCAGCATCAGTGCCGCAGACCACAGGACGCAAGGCAGCTCTCGGTGACATCGGTCTCAACGCCCTGAAACTTCAGCTCTCGCTGGGTTCATGCAGCGTGGTTTCGCTGTACCCCGTAGTCTTACAGGTTCTACCACCTGACGTTTGTCGTCACACTGAAAGTAGGAAATGGCTGGAATTTGAGTCCCTTCTTTCTTAAACTTGTTTTCCATTTGTAACATCTAAAAAGACAGGGTGTCACCCTGGCTGGTGGCTCAGTGGATAAAGGCCCCGGCCTGCAAATCCAAAGGTCACTGGTTCGATTCCCAGTCAGGGCACATAACCAGGTTGCAAGCCAGGTCTCCAGCCAGGTCCCCAGCTGGAGGTGGGTGAACGGCAACCTTATACATGGATGTCTCTCTCCCTCTCTGCCTCCCTCCCTTCCCCTCTCTCTGGAAACAATAAATAAAATGTTTTTAAGAAATTAAAAAAATAAAAAGACAAGATGTCATGGCTCATCGGGCAAATGATTTGATGTCAACAGAGCAAACCCTTGAAGCCTCCTTCTTCCGTTTGAAGTGGAAAGTGTTATTTATGAAGGTTCCCTCACGGCACATACTCGTTACCTGTCAGATTCATATTATATCTTACCTGCTTGACCCGTGTGCACACTTGTCATTCGGGCTGAGTCCTAAATTGTATACATTAAACTAACCTTAACTGGAGCATAATTATTTCATTACTACATTTTTATTTTAATCGTTTGAGTAATTCGAGTGTACTGAAACAGGCTGAGCTTGTAGTAGGTTAGAGGAGTCATTTATGGGAACAAAAAGGCGTGGCAGCAGAACTGTGTTGTTTTTATTTATCGAGGGCACTTTGTGGTATCATTAGTATAGAAACCTTGACACCCGGTTGGCTTTTCTACATGGAATTCTTCCCTGTGTTTCCATCTTCTCTAAAGCAGAATACATTTTTCTCTACTGTTGTATGTTTCTTGCTGGTACTGTATTGCCCTACCCTCGCTCAGTGGCTGTCCTTGCTGAAACACGTGTCAGTGGGAAAATGCGCTCCCTGAGTAAGACGTGCTGCTGTGTCGCTCATTTAATTTGAGAGTAGAGCGTCCTCAGCAGCAACCACGCCTTCCTGAAGTCCTGTCGGCCCAGCGCTCTTGTGAGGGAAAAAGCGACTTGTGGGTCATTCGGCCGCCAAGCGGTGGGGAGGACAGAAAGAAAAGCATCTTGTCTGCGCCTGGCCCCAGGGCCCACGTGTTGCCCGGCTCAGCCGGGGGGGGGGGGGGGGGGAGCGCACGTGCTCAGAGGCACACAGACCGCAGCGCCATGCTGCTTGATTTACAAGGCGTCTGAAAACACACAAGTGCTTTCCACCGGGGTGGGAGCCCCTGCTGCTGTCTGAAAAGAAGCCTTGGGCATGGACAGCTCTGAAGGGGACAAACTCTGCCACTCAGGGGACAGCCAGGAATTTCTGTTTCTCCTTTAATGACTTCCTGCAGGCGAGAACCTGGACCCAAGATCCCGCGGACAGGCTTGCCGGTTTGGGTCTTGCTTAGAACCCCTGTACCAGGAAATGACTCGTTATTTGTGGACGGAGGGTCGTGTGGCTCTCAGTTATGCAACGTTAAAGTTCCACTAAATAAAGGAATAAACAAAGCACTGCTCCTAAATGTTCATTTCGGTAGAGCATCTGCAGGAAAACAAATCAGAGAGATTACAACGATTTATTGCTAGGCAGTCACTGCCTCAAGTTCCTATTTATCACTAATGTAAGGAAAGGAAACTGTTAGCTTTTTCATCTTAAATCAAGTTCCATATTTTAATGATGTTTTAGGCTGCATGAACAGGGCCATGTGATGTTATAAATTACACTATTACGCAAGTCATCCTAAGGAGTATCTTATCCCTTACATTTATTTTTAAGGTGCTGTGATGTAACGGAAGAATAAGGAGATTTGACTTAGAAAAATGGGGATTTGTGCTCAGAGCTGATCTTAGAGAGATAGGGGAAGCAGCCTGCCTGAATCTCTGCACCAAGTCACAGACGCGGGTAATGAGAGCCATCGGGGAGGTCGCGTGGAGCATGAGTCTTCCTGGTGCCTGTTTTCTCCCGGAGCTCTTCTGCTGCTTGCCTTACGGGCCTAGTTTGAAGCAGAATTCTGTTGCCCTCGCGGTGCTGAGGATGGAAAGGTCACCCAAGTCATCTCAAAGACAGGTTGACTTTGGTGGCAGTCTGCACCACAGGAGCCTGGTCGCTGTCTGGGAAGGGTTTGGGCTCTCAGGGAGGGTGAGGTGCAGGCAGGAGTCGCCCAGGGGCCCCACCCCAAATCGAGTCCCATGAACGGGCCAAACTGCCTGCCTGCTGCTTGCTGTGCAGGATAAACTTGGGAGCAGGGGATGACCTTGGGGTTCATCCACCATTCGCAGTCTGAGACCTTCCAGCTCTTAACTTTCAGCCTAACAAATCTTTTTCATTTCCCCCCCCAAAATAGGCTTTTGCAAAACATGATTGCTCTCAAGACTAACTTTTCACTGTGGACCTATAAAATGTCTAATTTTAAATTCAAACATGATCTGTGACAGTTTTTTCATCCTATGCTATACCCACCCCCCACCCCCACCCCGCCCCGAGACAGCATTTGCTGCCATCAGGTTTATAAATCAAGGGATGTGAGGGTATAAAAAATTCAGAAAGAAGCATTTCTGTTCAATACGTTCATGTATTATTTGGCTCCACTAGTCTCTGTCATTATAAATGTCAAAAGGTAGGATGTACAAGGTATTCTTAGATAGTTTTTAGTTAAAAGACAGTGACAGAGTGAAATAAAAGTTTGACTCAATAGTTTGTGACCTTAGTGTGAAACAATTTTATTTCATATACACTTGGAATAAATTGAATGCCAAAGCCTAAAATTCAGCCCGCAGAACCAGAATCTCAATTCAGTTCTAGTTCTAGAATTTGAGTTCAAGATTTTTATTAGATTCAAATGAACCTGAATTTCGATTAGAAATGCACTGCTTGGGGCACTGTATATAAACACACGCTTGTGATAAGCCAATGCCAGCAGGAGAGAGAAGCAAGGGTTCAATCGTAGCATCCCCTGGGAGTCTTTATTATATATTTAAAATATTTTGCTATATAAAATATTAAAATGAGGAGAGGAAAAGCATATGTAAAGCTTACTGTCTACATTTTACCCCACTATGCAATTTTTAGCATGATTAATATTTTGTAGTGTCAGGGAATAGAAGACAGTTCCCCTTAGCCCACCAAATGAGGAAATGCGTGGTTGGATGCCCACCCTGCCATCATTCTGAGTGTCGGGGCCTGTCACGTCGGGGAGCTGTCTCTGCCCAGTGGAATAATTTTTAAACAGAGAAGGGTTAACTATACAAAATTAGTCCTAGCACAGGACAT
The DNA here is from genome assembly GCA_004026585.1 of Noctilio leporinus. NCBI lineage: Eukaryota > Metazoa > Chordata > Mammalia > Chiroptera > Noctilionidae > Noctilio > Noctilio leporinus. The sequence continues at coordinate 332,592 of PVIW01000545.1, forward strand.
AGTCCATATTTCTACAGTTATTACCTGTTTTTATTGTTAAAGCTACATCATTTCATCTTAATTTGTCCTCTAGTTTGGAAATTCTAGCCAACCCCAGATTTGTGTAATTCGATGGAAGCCTAAGCCTTTCTCTTCTTAAATAATTTGCCGATTGGCCCACCATCTATAGACTATGCCGTTTGCAGCGATTTCCCTTGCTGCTCAAAGTGACTTACTTTAGTCCTCAGCAATGGTCCTCTACTTTGTGTATTTTCTGTCATTGATGCAGTCTGTTACAGGAGTATTAAAACAGAAAGGTATGTAATTGGACGATAGTGCTAAATTAAATTAGCATTTTTTTTTTCTTATCAGGTTATAGAGGGATTTTTAAAAATTCCATCTTACATTTTCTGGTTGTTTTTGTTTTATTTTCTTTCCAGTGGTTGTTCAAGTGTTGAGGCTGATAGGTGCAGCTGGAAGGGGTGTGAGGTTGATAACTGCCAATGATTTTATGCTCATTATGAGCTATAATAGAATTGTCCCAAGTTGGCATGATGTCCACAGGTGGTGATAGACTGATCAGGGATGTTATTACAAAATCACAAAAAAAGCATAACTGCTGAAGACAGATACACTAAAACTAACTTCTAAACCAAGTCCTAAATTACCAAAAACTGCCATGTTAGCCAAAAAAATATTCCCCAAATCATTCTTTCATTGAAAAAACATGCCTTGAGTTATTTTATCAGTCACTCTGCCTTTGATCACTGGCCTGAAAAGAATTTTCTTTCATTTTATATAATCCCAATGTGAAATTTTGAATTTCAGTATGTGCAAATTTTAGAAAAGTAATTTCCTAATTTATAGAAAATGCTTAAGTGTTTAGGGTTGTAGTAAGTAACATTATTACAATGCCTCCTATGATGTTCAGCTGGTAATACTTTTGTGTTACCCTAATATTAATCCAATAATTTGGACGTTTTTAAACCTGTTAGACTTGAATGAACTCATCGAAAACTATTTAGCTATTTCTCATTTACACTCATAACTCATATTCAGGCAGCTTCAGACACTTGATGTTCAATCCTTTACTTTTTCTTTCCTTACATTTTTATTATTGATTTTTAATCTGAAATTTTGTTACAAATATAGAGGTTTTGATAAGATGAGACTAGAAGAAAATGTCAATATCTGCCATCCCTATTGCCAGATACAAAACACGCTGTTGGTATCATGTTTAGTCTTAATTTATTCTGCCAAGCAGAACAGTGAGCTTTCAGATGCATCACTTTATGAGAAATTTGCTATCCATAAATAAACATATAATTTTTGGAAACATTGGCATCTTCCTACCTGTGAATAGTCTCTCATCTTTATATTACCATTACAATTGTGAACACATTCAAATACTACTCAGTATGCCTTTCACGTTCCAACAATGAAACAGTGTCCCATACTCTATGACTTAAGATATTTGTGTGTTTCTCCAACTTTTATGACAATCATAAATATAGTAAAAATTTTTGCCCCCTTTTCTACAGTTCTGATTATTTTCTTAATTTACAGGAATATGTAGAGACTCTTAACAGGCAATTTGAAAGGTGTTGGTAGGTACTATAAAAATAATTTCAGCCCTGGCTGGTGTGGCCCAGTGGATACGGCACCAGCTTAGGAACCCAAAGTTTGCTGGATTCCCATCCAGGGCACATAACCAGGTTGCAAGCCAGGTCTCCAGCCAGGTCCATAGTTGGAGGCAGGTGTAAAGCAACCCTACATGGATGTTTCTCTCCCCCTCTGCCTCCCTCCTTTCCCCTCTCTCTAAAAATAATAAATAAAATATTTTTAAATTAATGAATTAAAAATACACCTCCTGTTTGTGCGGCATCTACATGACTTCCTCTCTCACACTTCATGATGCCACAGGGAAACACTTATGGGTTTCTCCCTGGGAGTCTTGCTGTGGTTTGTCTCTGGACTTAAGCCTTCAGTTTAATTCAGTCATAAGTTTAGTTCAGGAGTTACTCTGGAGAACCTCACTGAGCGGCTCAGGGCCAGCCTGGTGGCCCCGGGGGACACCCTCGCGGCCAGCTTCGTGTTCCCATCTCATGAGTGATGGTCATGCTTTTCTGCGGCTCCTGCGGCTGGTGCAATGTCTAGCACAAGGCAGACATCGAGTCATTTCTGTCTTAATGAATTAATCATCCAGCTGACATACTATTCCATCAATCAATTTGACCCTTACAACAAAATTTTTGCGTGGGCAAAAATTATTTTCCACTTCATATTGAGCCAAATAAGCACAAAATGGATTTCTCGCCTGGAGTCCTGTAGCTCAGAAAATGTATTCAGGGTTTTTTCTGAACCCAAATGCAGACCTTATGAGTCCCATTACATTCATCTTCTCACACAGTCAAATCTGACACAGGACAGCTAGGCAGGAAATGGCCAAATGATCCAGAAAATAGGTTTGGAGGTTAGGAAGTATTAGGTTGCAATAAATATCACCCTCTTTGGCTCTGTGACATTAATAGGGATTTATGTTATCTTTTTCATCTTTTTTACTTCTACCTTTTTAATCTCCTTTTATTAAAGAATATGAATGGGCTATCATTTCATATGCATGATATGATAAATTGCTCTTAGCAATTATTTATAGATGGATCTATTTAAAGAGAGAGGATATAAAATGTATAATAGTATTAATAAATATCATACATCATTCCAATATTTGAGATACGGGTTTTCAAAAAGCAATTTTACATGTAAGTAAAATTGTTTTTTTTTAAACTTGGTTTCAGCTAGAGGAGTAGTTCTAGAAAGTCAATTTTTGCCTAGCACAGTAGCTCCCAGTTTTTAAAAAAATGGCATTCTTTACCAGTCAAATGAAGTTGTGGAAATTTCATGAGCTTTGGAACTAAACAGACACCAGCCCTGAGCCTCAGGTCACCTGCCCAGTATGTGTAACGTGAACCCCATTTGAGATGGTGGGCAGGGGAGAGCAACGGGGGAGAATGGAATAAGTGTAATACAATAACAATTAATTTTTTAAAATGATAATAATAAATAACCGTATTAAACCTTGACCTTTGGTACAGAGCAGAGATAGTCTAAAATATTGTGGATATTAAATAAATGAGTTTCACCCTATTGCCCTGTTTTGAGGAGAAAGGGTGATTCCAGACGTAATGCCCAGGAAGGAAGTGTTGGGTCAGTGTGCATGGCTCCTGCCCCTGTGAATGAATTTTCCATGACAGCCACTGGCTTTATGCCTTGACCCCAGGCCCTTCGTTGTAAACAATTTTGTTAGGAATATGTAAGCATGATTACAGTTTTTCAAACAGAAATAATGAGTCTCTAGTCTACTAAGTTGTAACCTATGATTAAATTGTGAACACTCGTAGTTACCCTCTAAAAGTTAGCTTTATAGTTTGAGCTTTATTTATCATAAAAGTGATATACATAATGGTATTTATCATAAAAGTGATATACATAATGGTATTTGACAAATATATACTTCCTACGTGATGACATCAAGTTTACTGTACTCCAACTAGCTTAGTAGCATTCCGAACTTGCCCACGGGCTATCTTTCACACATTCCTCCGGATCAAGTGAAACCATATTTCTAAGTATCCATTTCCTGCCCCTGAGCTAATAGGCCGTTACTGCAGTTCTGTGTACCAGTGAGCGGGCTCTCGCTCCCACCGTGTGGAATAGGCCCTCCGTAGCTAATGGTTCTGCCTGGACATTCATCATCTTCTGTGTCAAGTAGCCTAATGAGGCTGAGGAGGTGGTATCATTATGTGCTAAATTATATTTTGCCTGACAAAGGAGGAAAATGCTCCTTTAATAATTATTAAAGAGCTAGGTAATAAAAATAAGAAAGCGACATATTGAAAGTATTAATTTAATTTTCCTGTAGAGAAAAAAGTTATTTGCGAAAGAAGCTGTCCTTTTTATCTTTTAACCCTTATTTCTTGTCAAGGTATAACATGGACTGTAGGCCAAGCTCACAGATCAATTTGGAAATGAAAAATGGTTTTCAAGTACATTAGGGGACCATACTATTTTTATACTAAGCACCGCAGGTAAAACTTACCTGGATCACATGCTAACAACAAAAGATCATTTTATTAGCTTTATACATGTGAAAATTATTTTAAAACTAGAAAGCTTTGTACAACTGGGCTAGCACTCAGCCAGCGTTAAATTGTACCTGATGATTATTTGAGGCCTATTTCAAAATTGACCAAGAAAAATAAACTAATTAAAACACTAGAGAGACTTCAGAAAACGTGATTCACAAGACGATAAGCATCACAGGTTAAGATTTCTGCAGGATAAATATAATTGGAAATTAGCAATAGGTTGTCTTTGCTTTAAAGGAATGGAAAAGCAAAAGCATCCATGCTAAACTCCAGTGCGTTCTGGGAGGAGGGCAACTCCCCTCCCCCCTCTTCCTCGTCCTCGTCCCTGCAGCGAGTCCGATGGCACCTGCCTCGCACCCTCCTGTTCGTCCTCTTGTGTGGAACCGTCCACTTTGTCATGCCCATCTCCCCGGTCTTCACGGGTGCCTCACGTCCTCATGACACGGTTTTCTTCATAAGTGCTTCTCTTCCATCTACTTACTACTTTTTTAAAGATTTTATTTATTATTTTTAGGAGGGAAAGGAGAGAGGCAGAGAGGGAGAGAGACATCCATGTAGGGTTGCCTTTCACCTGCCTCCAGCTACAGACTCGGCTGGAGACCTGGCTTGCAACCTGGTCATGTGCCCTGGCTGGGAATCAAACCAGCGACCTTTGGGTTCGCAGGCCGATGCCTTCCCCACTGTGCCACCAGCCGGGGGTACTTACTATTTTTAAAATTTTCCCAAGCTATCTTCCGGGACCCAAAACCCATCTCTGGGTTGAAACCTCACCACGTCCTTTGACAGTTAATGTTCTCTGCCTTGACTGGGCCGTAGTACCCAGGGCACTCTGGAAGGTGCTGGGAAGGAGTTTCCAAGCCATGGATGAGATCAAACCAGCACTATGAGTGGGCCTCGCCTAATCAGGCGAAGGCCTTAAAAGCAAAGGCAGGCTCTCCTGCCTGTTAGCAGATCGCCAGCCATGGGGTCTGCACCAACTCAGCATGATTTCCCTGTACCTAATTACAGCTGCAACAGTCCTGCTTCCAAATGCAGCACATTCACAGGTCCCGGGTGCCCATGAGTTGTTGTGACCGGCCAGGGAGCACAGCAGTTTTCAACTGGACTCCACGACCATGGATCCTTTTTAGTGCCTGTCATTAATGCTGCTTCACAATAAAAATAAAGCACCTTTTAAAACTGTTGAGGTTGTGTTTGTTTTCTTATGTTTAAATGCTTTCCTCTCTTAATTCAAGTTACTATTATAAATGAGTGTAACTTCTGTGTCTAACTTTATTAAATTTTCACATGGCTATCCAGGTATTCCAATAGCATTTGCTAAAAAGATGCACTATTCTTTTAAGTGGAAAAAAATTGTTTTAGATAGAAATACAATTGTAAACATCTATTTTATGTGTGGCTCATTTGTGATTTGGTAAAATGATGTCTGTAAAATAGAGAACAGGTCATAACTATGCTACTAATGGTCCGACCCTGCTGCTTGACCAGAATCATCTTCAGTTCTTTTCTCCTGAATGGATCAAACGGAGTCGAGTCGTTTTATCCTTAAAACACCCTGAGCATGAAATACCAGGTTTGACCTGAGTCATACAAGAACTTGGGGGAGAGCCCACCCAGGGGACCCTAAATGCCGTTCTGCCCAGTGTGACTCAGTCATAGAATCAGTGGGACACAACTCAGGGCCCAGCGAGGAAGAGGCCCTTGGTAGAGATGCGGGTCCGTTGGCTCTACCTTCACTGTCCTGTCCTATTCCAGGTCACTGCTGTTCCCCAGCTCTCATTCAAAAGTTACCTGAGCAACGGCAGTTCTCATGACACTGCTTTTCAAGGCAGAATTGTTTGCTTAGCACACCAGTTGAAATGCAGGTACCCAGTGTTTTCACTGCTTACATGAGAGAAGGAAGTTGCACAGCAATGGATCCATCCATGTAAGAAATGTTCAGGTCATTAACACAGAATTTTGAGGTTCATAAAAAAAATCACTACACCCACTACACCACCTGCCTGTGTGATGCCTCCCATAGATTGATCTTTAATGTAGCATGGTGATTAGTCTCGGTGAGCAGAGATTATGGACTGTAATTAGTTTGGGTGACTTAGGAAAAACATTATCTATTGTGATTGATGGTTCTTTAGCTATTTATGTGAGAGTCAATAATTAAAATAAATTACACTGAAAGTGCAGAGGAATATTACAGCATTTTATTTGTGCATCACACATTTATTGTCCTTATCAGAATTCCCCAGGAATTTTGTATTCATGGATTTGCATAAAATTTTTACTAGCCATTCATTAGTTGGAAATTTTCAACTCTCATGTGTAATGCTGCTCTCCATATACATTTTTGATAGGATATTTTTGAACAATTATTCTGATTAAGGCATATCTTACAAACTTTTCCATTGCAGACATATTTTTTATTCTCAGCAACTGAGATTACGTTCAAGCTAATTAAATAAACTAATAGCTTGATCAATCTAATTAACCTTCTTGATTCATGTTATGGAAGTCTCTTTGCCTGATGTAGAAAATCATACAATTTATCATCTTAGTCAAATCTGCATTCTAGATGCTGAAATAATGATCCCAGTGCACTGCATTTCCAACTTCATATGTAAACAGTTTGCATAGTCTTCCTTTATAAGGAATCTACGCTCAGGATAGAATCATTGGATTATATTGTATTCCAAAATGTAGATGCAGCCCTGTCTTCTGCTTCTTGGGTTCCTTTCTTCATGGTTCTCTTTCAGTTTTAAGAAAGGAGCATTACATGAATTGTGTGTGACAGGCGCAGCCCTCACCAACCTGACCCCACTGGTATTTCCATCTAATTCTAGAAGATGTTATATGCTCCTTCTACTTGGCCTTCACCTCCAACAGTTTTTATGTTCCTCCAGCTGCCACATCACCACCAGGATTTTCAAATAGCCAAGGGAGAGCTGTGAGAATTCAGTCCCTGTCTCTACTTTTGGGAGGAACAGAATGAAAATGACTTCGTGAGAATAACAGCTTCATTCAGATTTTTCAGAGAGGAGCATCCTCAAACAAACTATTAATACGCATTAGTCTTCCGCAGCAGTGCTTGAATGAGTTGGGACTGCTCTTCCAGGAGGAGTGAGAAAAGCAAGGGGGAGAGGAGGTGCAGGCAGCGGAAGGCCCATCCGGACGCAGCATGTGTTTTCAGGCGCTCTGCCGCTGTTCCAACTCAGATTTTACACTTGGTCTCAGCAAGAAGGCCACGAAGTGACATTTTATATAACGTGTCAGCTGGCCGGCTAAATAACGTCAGTCATTACATCTCATTCAAGAAAGAAATAAAACATGTGAACAATTAGATAAAATTGAATAGCATGTACAAAAGTGCATCCCCCAAGTAAAATCTGCACTGTGAATAACATCCTGCAGAATAAAGGGTTAAGTTTCCTAAAGGCGACTGTGTGTGAACAGGGCAAAAATAAATAAGAATTGACAACAGTGTGTGTGTGTGTGTGTGTGTTCATTTCAGAAGTAGTGAAGATAAAGAATCTGGCCTCCTTGTTCTTCTTTCTAAAAGGAATATGTCAGGAGGTTCCAAAGAGTCTGAACTTTAGATACATAAAGGTAGAATGCAGTTATAAACTCCTGGTTAGAGGAAGTGTAATGTTTGTGGATTGGCCAGCAGGAAAATAATGAGCTGCCAAATACTTGCAAAAAATAAATAGACTCAACCTTGAGGGTTAGAAATCATGCAATTCTCCCACGAAGGCTTTGCATGGCTAATAGAAGATCTGTTCGTTTGTAAGATAAAACACGGCTGTTATTAAAACTTGAGAGAAAAACCACTTTTTCTTAAGCCTAATACATTGCAATCCATACTCTGCTTGCCTCGGGGTTGAGAGATTTTTATCAATTTATCTGCAATTACGGAAGAAATACCATGCAGAGGTAATTACGAGCTGTTCCCGCTCTTTGAAAAGTAGTGTTTTGCAAAGAATGCTTGGCTGTACTTCCTGACCCCACACAGATTCAAAGGGAATCTGGAGAAACTACTGAGGGAGATGTGCCATGTTTTACAGTTTCATTTTAAAGTTATATAGTTAGGAACATAAGTGTCCTTATAAAACAGCGATGCGCGCCTCCTGGTCTTTTATTTTAGCAATACCCGTGTGGAGGCCTATATTGGAGAGATACATTATTTTCATGCGCCTGGTCTTACTGACTGAGATCTTCACTCTCCTATTGATTTTGTTACCGGTAAGCTTTGTCCTGCAGATCTGTTCATTTTCGTAGATTTTAGCCGCAGAGGACAGCAGGTAACATGGACGGGCGTTCACTGTGTACCAGGCACTCTCAGAGGGCTTCACGTGGCACCTGTCCACGCAGTGCGCCTGGGCTGCGGTAAAACATCCCCGAAAGGGCCCCTGAACCCCAGCGCAGGACAGCTTGTCCAACCCTGGCTGAACTCAGTTGGTAACACGGTCTTGATGTAGTCCAAGGATCCCCAGGGCCAGGTCACTGCCAAATATCTACCTTCCAGCCTCAAATATGAAGCATCCAATAATTTTGAAGTGAGTGTGATATTTACAAGGACATTGTATATATACTTATATATACGTACACAATTATTACATTAATTTAGGTATGTGATTTATAAGAGAATAATGAAAGGGAAAGTATAAAATACAATTACCTGATTATTCCTTATGTTTATAGTACCTTTGTTAAATGCAAACATCAATATATTATTTTAATTTGCTTTTTTGGGCTATTAATTTGAGTAGACACTAAAATAATGTATAAGATTAGAAAGGGAAAATTAACATATTTTAAGTAGTTATTAAATGTTGTGAAAGGATCTAAAGAAATAAGCTTCAGAGATGTATTTTTTAAAATATTGGTTTATTTTTAGAGGGTAACAAGGGGAGAAAGAAAAAGAAATACTAATGTGAGAGAGAAACACTGATTGGCTATCTCTTGTACACGCCCCAGTCGGGGACTAAACCCACAATCCAGGCACGAACGCTGATGGGAATCGAAAGCACAACCTTTCGCTTTGGGGGATGGACACCCAACCAAGTAGGCCACCCTGGTCGTAGTAGAGAGAGACATTTTTCTATATTGATCCGTGATTTAAATTTTTTATTGACAGATGAGATTGGTTGAACTAATAAAGCAGTTTCCATTCAGTTTAATCACTGAGCATTTTATATTTGTTGCTATTACGTAGTATTTCAACACATGCCTGAATTTGAACTCAGATGGCCCATTAACTCATCACAATCCTCTATATTTATGGATTAGTTGACCATTTGGAACAGTAGGACCCAGTATAAATTTCCTTTGGGATATTTCTTGTGTTAGACATGTATTATTTAAGATCATTTATCATGGTTTACATATTTTTAATGTGAAGTGGAAGGCTATATTACAACTTAGATTTTGTTTTGGAACATGTCAGAAAATTGTGTCGAGCTGTAATTTTGAAGCTGGGCCTGGAGCTAACATCCAGTGTTTAAGTGGTTTAATAATTTAGTGTTAGGATTTTACTGTATGTTGTTGTTACGCTTCTAAACATTTTTTCTGCAGCATTTCCGGGATAACTTACCCTAAAATTAGTTACTACAAAGCTCATAAAATATGAGAGTTATCTACAAACCTGTGGGCTCTCTTTGAATTTTAATTTGCTTCACCATTGCATGGTAGGTATGTACCATACCATCCTTTTAACTGAATAAAGGACATACTGTTTTCTTCTTGAATTAAATCCTTGTCATATCAATGAGGCAGTTTGTAGGACATATGAATGAGTTCAGAACACACAAGGAAGCTATGTCCTATCTCTTGATAAAGTCATAAAATATCTTTTGTTGTACCAATAAAAGTCATATACTGACAACCTAAATAATTATAAATATGGATCTCCATTAAAGTCATACCATCTTTTACATTTAGCAGGTAAGAGGGGGCATTCCTAAGGGACTTAATAAAAAATATGGCACACAAATTTTGTTCCTAGCATAATATTAAAAAGCAAAATGTCAACAAAACACTCAGGTAAAAATTAAAATTAAAAGCAATTACCAAAATCATGATGTACAGGGTCCTATTTCTGACCCTGCACAAATTACAGTCATCCTATGACCCTCTGTTTCAGGTACAGTCACCGTCTACAGTGCCATCTTGCATGTGTGAATGTATGGTATGGAGTAACTGTGTAAAACTAAGCACACGCCCCTAACTTCATGTGATTCAGATGATTAGAAGGAAGGCATGGAAATGAGAACCATTCAAATGGCAACATATTTCTTAAGATGGGTTTTACTTAATTTTACTCAAAACAACTGCAACGAAATAAACGCACGATAAAGGCTACTTGATGCAGAACTAAGTTAACTAGATGTTGGACCCTAAATGGTGTTAGTTTTGACACAAAGCCAAGTCTTACACAAAAGTACATTGAATTGTGTAGGGTATTCCTTCAAAGAATTGTTTAGACACTTTATTTAGGAAAAACAGTCTTGCCGGGGTTTCAAATGTATGAGAATCACCATATGATTGGCTTCCTTGTCCAGGTTAAGGATTTTGATCATACATTTATCCATTTATCTGATAAATCTTTCCAAAAATGCTGCCAAAGAAAATGTGGAAAATAGGGACAGCAGTTTTTGAAAATAATAGAAGGAGATTCCAGCTATCTATTTGAAAAGGAGAAGACACCTATGAAAGATTAAGGAAGTAAAATTGCATTAAATTCAGAGAGACATCTCACTAAATGAATGATAAACATGGGTCAGGTCACCAAGGAGACCAATTAAACATGTGATTAATCGAAAGCACTGTCATCTCTGCTAGTGGAACAGAATTGAAGGGAACAGTTAGGAGAATATGAGTTAATGTTTCTTTTCTTTGACAAGCTCAGCCATTTTTATGTCTTTTCTTAATGTGGAATACACAAATTAGTCTCTTTGTGGGTGTAAATTCCCAACAGCAGTTTCTCTTTGGCGTAGGCAATTTTTTAATTAAGATTCTCCCATCAGAATTTTATTCTAGAATACCTGCTCTTATGTTTTTATCCTCCCATTGTTGTAATGATTTATTTTGGAATGGCTACAGAACATTTCGAGTTTTCTTAGGGCACCCTCTGGAGATTTATATTTCCGTTTTTGGTATTACTGTACTAGACTGACATACATTCTCAAGTAATCTTCTACACGTGAAAGACTCATGTGTCTTCTTTCCTGTTTTAATCACTTCCACTATTTCTCCAGTTGTGTAGACAAATAAAATTCAGTGTTCTGGTTAAGGCATCCTGGTCTTCCTGTAAAAGTGCAGATGCCCCTCAATAGTTGGTGCAGTTAGAAATAATCAGGTCCATTCTCCGCTGGGATCCACTTATGGGATCGCTCCCAAGAAGACTGTGGATGGATAGGTCCTGACGTCTGGGTTAAGGTAACCTTTGCTCTGACACAGTGCTGAAGGTTGTGAAGTGCAGCACATCTGTTCTAAGTAATGTGATCATGACAGACTACATACGTGGGGGACAATCACGTCTATCAGTGTTGTATCTATTAGAAAAAAATTCCTTTTGTTTTTTTCACTTCTGGTAGGGAAAGAGGTTCTGAAATCATACTTTGTAGCTTTACATTCATACCTACATTTCCCCCACCCTTAGTTGCAATCATGATTTCTTGTTCAGATTCATTACCTACAAGTATAAGCTACCAGAGAAGTTTTACTCTGAATGTGGCTTCAGTTAGCAAATGTCAGGGAAGTGGGAGACTGTTAATGGATTAACTTCTACACTAGGCAAATCACTGCACTACATTTATCTGGAAAGAATTATGTGAAAAATGCTATTGTTATCCATCAAGTAGTAAAGGCACAAATAACTATGCTTCAGTAGACAAGGTCACCTATCTATTTATCACCCCTGTTCCCAAGGACCACATACCATCTTTGCTCTCAGAGGCAAGGCTCTTACTGTGTTAAAAAATCAGAAACACCAGTATCATCTGTGAGTGAATGTCTTTGTCTGCATCTGAATGTAAATCCATGCCCATACCCATAGGTACGTGTTCTGAATACATAATGAATGTGATAGTTATGGCAGAAATTTATATATGTGTGTGTGTGTGTATACATTTATATATATGTTCTTGTGGATTTTATATCAGCATGATGTTCCCATCAGCAAATATAAGTTCCCTATTAAGTCCCAAAATGTCATGGACACATTAATGCAAGCTTATATATTTTATTACGTTTATAATAAAGCCCATTTTTAGACAATTTTGGGACTAGAACAGCTGTAATCCTGCAGACTCCCATGCCAAAATGCATCATCAATTTTATGTCATCCTTTAAAACAGTAGGATCACTCTTCATATTATCATTTGCCGAGAGAATGACATATAAGTTTTCGAGTTCATTCATAACCAAATAAATGATAGGAAATTTGTGTTAACCACATTGAACAGTTAGTTGCTTTTTCGTGTACCGTTGAGCATTCCAGCAAAGGCAAGCCTGGGTCATTCCTTTTATTCTCGGTTGGTACATTTATGCAGTTCAAACATTTTGTACAGCTGAGAATTTTCTAGGGTTTTCTGTTCAGTGAGCAAAACTGCACATCTCAGATTGCAAATGAACAGTTCAGTTTCAGCAATACTGTGAATGTCATTTAGACCAGCAGGCTCGTCCAGGTTCCCCTCTGAGAATGTCTTTCCCTGAAGGCACACTTTTATTATAGTCTCTGTATCACATAGCAAATTGCTAGTGTCCTGTAGGCAGACAGTCAAAAGTCAGTTTTAAACCCGATGTTAAAATGTTCACCATCTTTAACAGAGAAATAGAAAGAAGGCACTTAAAAATCTTATTCTCTCCTGCTAGGCTGTTTTCCTATACTTTTCCCCCAAAATGGCAACAAAATTGGATCATTTATTTGAGAATGCCAATACTATCTAATCCAGCAATGTTGAATTTTTCACTGTGGTTGTTAACTTTTAGGTCTAGTTGGTTACTAGGGCATAAAATTTCAGTCTTTGGATTCTAAAAGCACAGTTTTTATTTCTGACTATGGTTCTTTTTTGCTATTAAAGCTTTGTACTTCAAATAAATAAATAAATCACCCATTATAATGAAACGCATGTTTTCAATGAAACCCTAGTGCCTAGTATGCTGATTAGACAACATGAAGGAGTAGCCATCACTTTTGTAAGTGAATGGCCTTCGTTCTAGAAGACAGGGCATTTCTCACCTCTTTTCTCCCCTATTCCAAGTGTTGCTCTTCCTACACTCTTTTTGGATTGTTTTTTCCTGCCATCATTTCAATCACTGATTATTTTGACTCAGGGTTTCATTCTGGTGACATTTATTGAACTCCTGCCCGATAACATCTGAGTGAAAATGGGTGCGAACAGGAAATGAGTGTAGACTGTCCTTCAGGAGTCGCAGAAGTGCTTGCGAAAGCCACTGACACCGAACATCTAAAGCGCGCCAGATGGCTCACTGGCTCGCCCTCCCACCACTCCCCTGGGGAGACGTTAGTATCTGTTACTGACAGGAAGGGCTCAGGTACATGTGTCTAACAAAAGAGTTGGGTCAAGATTTGGGTGTAGCCTGAAATATCAAGCCTATTATACTTTGCCTACTATACCTTGATGCTTCAAAAATTATTATGTGAGCAGAAGCGGGGAAGTATCATGACCAATTTATGTTTTTGAATTCAGGGGTCCCAGCCAGCCATGAGAAGTCAATGTAGAGCCAATGTAAAGATACCATCTTTGGCTCATTTCTGTCACAACTAGAAAACCGAGTGTCACCCATTAGTGGTCATAGCCAGAAGACTTAGTGAATTGTTTGACATAGAAGATATTCTCATTGTTAAGAAAAGAGGAAGGCCACCAGGTGTCCGGGATGGGATGCTGGGCATGCAGTGTGGGGACAAAGAGCGTTGAACCTGGAATCAGAGTCCCTGCACTTGAAAGGTAACTCGACCAAGGACAGGCTGTACTTGTGCCATTGTTGGCCATCAGCACTGGACTCTTCATCTTTCTGTGCCCTCCAAACCATCTATAAAATCACCTACATTAGCATCTTCCTCATGGCGCTGGTGTGAGGATTATGTAGACTAATATATGTAAGTGGAATAGTGAGTCTGATAAATATTAGCCTTACTCTGTGTACTCCGTGATAAGAGTAATAGTTTGATACAATCCTGTTTCTCTTCTGTTCTGTATTACTTCTGTCACAATTCTGTCTGGTGAAATAATGACGCCGTAAGCAAATCCTCTGGCTTTTACCTCCAAGTTATCTCTGCAACCCACTTTGCTGCTTCTAGCTTCAGAGGAACCACAGTCCCCAAAGTCACCCCATCCTCTTGCTCAATAGTGTCACATTAACTCGGGCTCCTTTCTAGTATTTTCTACATTCTGTAGGCAGATGATGAGTTCTGAAGGTAAATCTAATTATATGCTGCCCCCCATCCACATAATTGAAACATTGATACTGTACAAGGTCTGTCCCGAAAGTATCAAGCCAATGTCAGTATAATTAAAGTTTGTGCGCACAACATTTTCGGGACAGACCCTGTATATTTTCACAAAACCAGACACCTCTCCTTGTACAACAGATCCCAGTACCATTTATTCAACTGTATTTTGCCATTGGCATGATTTTCTATAATTGACTATAAGCTTATTCTTGAATTCTGAACACTAAGCTTACTTTTTGGCACGTGGCGCTCAGTCAGTTCATGTTCAGTGAAAGGAAATAACTGAATTAGAACATTAATCGACGGTCCAGATAGAGCACCTTGTACAGAAATGGCCCCACTGGGGCCATCTATCCATTTGTAGGAGTTTCATCCAAATTTCTAACTTCAAACTTCAATGATCAATTACTATCATTTAAATTAGAATAGAAGGTAGTAAAGTGATTTCCCTGAGCCATCGCTTTCAGGCACACAGAGTTCAATTACTGACTTTTGTGCAATTCAATTGCTTGGCACCAGTAAGGTAGAGAACTGAGGAATAAGTAAGAAAAAAAAAAAGGTTTACTTAGAGAAATGATAAATACCACAATACATCTGAGTAAAAAAAAATAGGAACCTGAAACACACTTTGAAGGGGCCAGAGTGACTTAGAAGATCGCCACGCCACCCAGGGCACTGAATGATGGCAGGTAGCATCGTGTACAAGGTAATGATACAACCCAATCAGATGACATCACGCCACACAGCAGTGATGTTACGGTCTCTGTGCGTTAAAAATAAAGCAGCACATGGTGGCCCACCTGCTTCTGTTAAGGAATATATCATGGACTATAGGACACTGGGGAGTAAAAAGTAACCTGGTGTGTGTTTTGGATGTTGCATGTTGGTCATAGACAACGAGGGCTCTTACCAGCTTGCAGTAAAGAAGATAAGGCTAAAGTATTTCCCGTTAAAGGACAATTCTGCTAGGAAGCATGACAACCGGGCTTCACGTCCCTTCTGAGGAATCCTTTGTTCTTCACCATCTTCTCCACAGAAGCCACATCAGTGCCATCTCAACTTGGCATTGTCAACATGAACTGTGTTGTCCGAGTGGGTCACTCATCAAGTTACACATTCTTTTGCCGGTAGAGATAGTGATTAATCCTACATCTGTGATTATAACTTTATTCTCCTGTAGTCTCTTCAATCTCAAGAGTACCTACTAATGGTGGAAAAATCATACACACTCTCTGGAAATAAAAACTGTTTTGTGTTGCTAAATTATTTATCACCAGCTTGATTTGGGCAAAAATATTTAACCCCTGAGACTTAGATTTCTTACCTATAAAATGGAGATGATAAGAAATTGCTGGTAAGATTATTACATGTCTTGAGAAAAGTTTATTAAAAACTACCAGGCCCTGGCTGGTAGCACAGTGGATAAGGCGCCGGCCTGTGAACTCAAAGGTCGCAGGTTCGATTCCCAGCCAGGGCAACATAACCAGGTTGCAAGCCAGGTCTCCAGTCAGGTCTGTGGCTGGAGGCAGGTGAAAAGCAACCATACATTGATGTCTCTCTCCCCCTCTGTTTCTCTCTCTTCCCATCCTTCTAAAAATAATAAAATAAAATCTTAAAAAAAAAAAAAAAACTACCAGGAATTCTTGAAGTGCTAGTTTATCTGATCTTTCACTTTAAAATGAATGGTATTTAGTTTTTTAAAAAAAAGTGTGAATAACCAACATGAACTTTAGCTGGCATTTTCTTCTCTATAATCTTTCTACAGTTGGAATGAAGAGTGTTTTACATTTTCTGAAATACATTTTGATTAATTAAAGCAATTTTTATAGTATACATTATGATCTCAAAAACTGATGAGATTAAAGTTTTCATTTCATATGCAATATTTACCATGATGCTGGTGATAATATTAGATTCATCACATTTCATCACTTGGCTCAGAATTGAAATGTGAGAGTTGAAATCATATGTGGGCTTCTTATGTGAATCATGTTGGCAAGATACCAACATCAATATGAGGTAGAGAGCTGGTGAAATTTTATAGACCATTGAATCAACAGCCTGTACTGAACTATCCTCATGACTGTACCACAAATGATATAAAAGTCATCTCTTAAAGTGATCCCTAACTTCAAGTGCTTTTCCTCTTTGAAGTTATAACCGTTTGTCTTCTAAAAACTGGCTTTTTGCTATTTATCAAAATCAGAAGAGTAGAAAAAGAAAGGGTGATTGATCTTTCACTGTATTTTTTTCATTACCATTTAGTCCCCTTACACCCCTCCCCCACAGTCACCACACTGTTGACCATGTCCTTGGGTCCTTTTACCTTTTCGCTCAACCCCTACAACCCCTAACCTCTCCCACATTAGCTGTCACCTGCTCTCCGTCTCTGAGTCTGTCCCTGTTTTCCTTCTTAGTTCAGTTGGTTCATTGGATCCCACGTATGAATGAGATCAGTTAGTATTTGTCTTTCCCTGTTATTTCACTGAGCAATAATGTTCTTCAGGTCTATCCATGCTGCTGCAAAAGGTAAATTTTTCTTCTTTTTCTATGGCTGGTAGATTGTGTAGATGCCCCATAGCTGTTTCATGCGTTCATCTACTGTTGGACACTTGGGCAGCTTCCATATCTTGGTGATTATAAGTAACTCTGCAGTGAACATGGGGGTGCTTATGTTCTTTCGAATGAATGTTTTGGGTTCCTTCACACACTCTCTCAGAAGTGAAACAGCTGGGTAAAAATGCAGATTCATTTCTGTATGGGACCACAAAAAGCCTGACATAGCAGCAGCGACCCTGAGAAAGGACAGCAACTGATCAATGTTTAGAAGACAAAACACAGGCTCACTGAGGCTCGGTAAGTCTGGTTTTGCTGTAAGATTTCTACTGCTCTGTGACAGTCATTGGAAACCAAAGTCAGTTCCCTTCTTGTGTGAGGAATCAGCATGTGTTTAAAACACAGAGGATTCACGAAGTTTTGTTTTGTCTCAACATTGTCAGTCCAATTCAACTCAGTAGTTTTAGCTTAGGCATTAAAAATTAACCTAAAATTCCCTGTGCAGAAACCTTGGAAGGGGCTTTTTCATCTCCTGCGGCATCGTTGCAGGGGACAAAGCTAGTTTCTCAATGAAGAGACGTCAGTGGGAAGGCAGGCGGTGGAGCAGCCTCTGCACACAGCCCCGCGGGCAGGGTCCTTTCAGGGTGAACTGCCCTGCGGGAGCTCACGGGTCCCTCTATCACAGCTTTCGCTGGTGTATGCAAGTTGGACCGGACCCTTACCTTCCATGTGCAAAGGAACATGGATCAGTGCCTGTGTCGCTCTGTCTCAGGAGGCTGGTCACAGGACGGCCCTGACCCTCGCAGTGGTCTTGGGTTTGGCATGTGGGGACGCGTGTCATTCTCCCCTCTCCTGCGCGTCTAGGGGAAGGGTCCCTATTTGAAGCAGCTGCTTGCAAATAACTCCCGTCGTCTTCATTTTTCAGGTACAGTGGGTGGACAACATTATAGTCGTTTTAGACATTCAACACAGTAACTCAACACTTACTCGTATGCCCCGTTGTACGTCTGAAACTAATGTCACGCTCTGTGTCCACTGTGACCGGCGTTCCCTCTGGGTCATCCTTCCTGGAGTCATCCTTCCCTGGAGGGAAGGAATGGGGAGTCCAGGGGGCCTTTCAGCCACTTTCTAGAGTCCTGCCAGGCTATGTCCGCACATCCTCCATCGTCAGTGTGAGGACAGCCATTAGCCCTTTAATTCACGGGACGCCAGTGTGGGCCCTTCCCCACAATATGAAGGCCTCAAGCTCGCACGGGAGGCATGGCGCTGCTTTACTCAAAGATCGTGCTCTGAGGAGGGTAAGGGATTCACCTGATGCCATCCAGCTAGAAGGAACCATTTCTTGAGCCATGGGGAAAATGGCAAGGAAAACGTACACTCGGCGCTGGAGGAGAGAACCCTCTGGGAGGTGGAGCCGCACCCAGTGGCCGTTCCTGAGGGCTTCCCGTCACCAACCTTCATCTCGGGCCAGCGATGTTCATGCTGCTCTGCTTGGTTCCATCCGTCCAGTCCACTAGCTCCCCCTAAAGTGCTGACTCATGGAGGAAACGAAGGGCTTTTTGTACAGTAAAGATGCAGAAGGCATCTGGGAAAAAATGACTAAATACATAGAAAAATAAGTACACCAATTTATATGTTGTATTTGGGGACTAACACAACTTTAACATGACCCCACAGAAACTGTTCACAGTTCCATAAAAATAAACCATTTATAATCATGCTTGCCATGGTCATTGCTGTGAGTTAACAGTGCTGAAGCATTTTCTCAATCCTCTTCATTAATTATGTGGCTAATGAGAACTTGAGGGAAATGGCACTGAAACACTGACTGGTTTCCTGAAATGGTTTTTGGAAGCATGTCACATGGGCTGGAGCTGAGTGGAGTCTGCTTTCAATACCTGGCCCCAGAGGCACCACTTTGTCACACTCATGCTCCCTGTCACTACCGCTGAGACATCTGACAGGCAAAGTCTCCAAGCAACATGACACATGCTCCCCAGACACTGGGACTTCCAGCCTTCTTCATACAGCTTGTCGGATTTCAAAAGACTTTCACTGCATTAGAAAAACCGATGGGGAAAGTCTTTCTTCATGCACACTCCGCAAACAGGAGTCATGTGATTGCAAAGTTGGGGAGAAGTAGCGATTTTGCCATCTCCCCTTATTTTAAAACATGTTTTTGAACACCATTTTTAGTCTAAATGAAACCCATTTGGGAATGCTGACCTTGCCTTAAAGTTGAGTCATATCACAAACAAATTAGCTTTCCACTTGTTTTGATTTAATGCATATGAAAATACTCTGGGGAAGGTACAATTTTGCTACAGTCGAGATTAAGGTGAATATGCTTCCTTTGATACAATTGAGGAAGTGATAGCACTCTGAACAACATTTATGCAACAATTCTTTACTATCCTTCAGTTGACACACTATTCCCAATACCCGACTCATCTTTTGCCTGGACTATCAAAATAGCCTCCTAATCAATTCCCACCAATTTCCACTAATCAATAGTCCACCCATAGGTATTATTCTCCAATCCAAATCGGAGTATGTCTCTCTTCTGCTCAAAATCTCCAATACTTACACATCGCTATTCCCGTTGGACCTTAAACTTGTCTGTAAATTTGTGATGGTTTACTTGAGGATGAATATTTAGTTAAAAATTCACTCAGTGAAGGTTTAGAGGAACAGAAAAGGATTGCCTAGTGAAGGAATTAATTAAGGCTTCAACAGTAAAAAAGTTCAAAAGCCAGTTTAATAGTCTAATGAATTATCTTTCCATCTCTGTGTGATGTAGGTAATTCCTCAGTTGGAAAATGCACACACAGCTATGTGGTTCACAAAGAGACGGTAGTACATGCCTATAATCAGATATATTTATGAAAGCTCAAATGGATAATTCAAAAAGTTTGGAGGAAAAAACACCACAAACTTGGCCCTAGTGTTAATAGAGAATAATAGCCCTGTCTGGTGGCAAAAGATGATTTTAGCCAACTTACATTTCCTTCCTTTCTGCATTCCTTCCTTCCTCCTTCCTTCCTTCCTTCCATTTTTTATTAATTTTTTAAAGTTTTGGTTTCTTTTTATTCTCTGCTCTTTTTTCACATTTTAGAAATACTAGTCAGTGATCTGTGGAGTTACAGTTAATTAACATAATAACATAAAAATGCATTCATGGATAATTTTTTTTGCTATTTATTCCTCCCCCTTTTATTTTTAATTACATTTGATATATGATGTATTAATTTCCAGTGTACATATAATGATTAGGCATTTATGTAACTTGGAAAGTGATCACTCCCATAAGTCTAGTACCCACCTGGCACTGTACATAGTTTTTAAATTATTATTGAATGTATCCATTGGATCCTTTTTTATTAAAAATATTCATTTACCTGTAAAATTTCTTGAGTTATACTAAGAGTCATACATCTGATTATTAAATATGGATTACTTAGTGTTTTAATGAAACTTTATGGTGCAGATAAAGTAATAAACAAAGTGTCAGCTTGTTAATGCCCAATTAGTAATTATTACATTAATATTTCATATGTGCCTCTGAATTTCCGTCACCCCCTACGTGTTTGCCTCTGTTCCAATGGCAGCTTAGTTCAGGAGTCCCACACTTGCTCGCGGGGTGCTGCCGCTCCTGTCCTGATAAGATCGGGCTCCCCAGCGAGCAGGTGCAGCCGTCGGGGCTGGCCGCCCGGGGAGCCTGACCTTGGGTCCCAGCCGCAGCCCCCTCCGAAAACAGGCGAAAACAGGCGGTCTCTTACTTCAGGGCCGCTCTGAGGGCCACGCGGACTTTCTAAGCAACCCGCCCCCTCTGCACACGTCCCAGGTGGGCCCGAGTGACAGCCAGCCGGTCCGCGAGGAGCGGCTGGGTTCTCGTATACGACACTGACTTCTGGGAGCTGTTTCCCTGCATGTAAAGTGGAGTAAAACTTCCCCCATCAGTCTAAGCACATCAACGAGATGATCCTAAGAGGCACCAGCCGTGCTTCCGCCCAGAACCTGGGACAACGCCTCCCGCAGGCGCTGCGCGGGTGGCCAGAGCCAAAGGGAAGCTGGGCCGTAAGCCCCGGGAAAAGGATCACTTTCCGTCGATCCCCGCGCTCCCCACCCCACCAAAGCCCCGCACTGTGTCCTTGCCTGCAGCCACCCCCGTGGCAAGTTGCGCCCCCCTCCCAGCCCCTTCCGAGCTGGTTTTCTGGCCTCTAGGTCCCCCGGCTTTAGGTCCTGCGGCAACAGCGCCTGCATTGCATCACCAGGAGAGGGTGATGCCACTTGCATCGTATTGTTACCGAATTTCAAGGACTTGTGAAAGGCATGCAAGTGTGCTTTGCTTTTCAGAGCAAGGGCATGAGCAGAGTAGAAGTAGGGCACCAGAGTCAGTCTCATGTTTATATTCTTTGGACTTTTAGCACTTTTTAAATAGTATTTCAGGTTTGTATGAAAAATGGTGGGGTGGGGGGGGGATCTGATGAAATGAAAACACTATCCACAGTATTGTAAATAGTTGCCTTTTAAATCCATGCAATTCCCCTGATTCTGAATTTCACACCTTAGCAACATGCTATAGGACATGACTAAATAGTACTCGAGTGATTCTTTACTGCATCCTGTGTTACTCTGACACATGCACACACGTGTGCATCCATGTGCACATCACGCACCCTGTCAAATACAATCATCAGACTGTCACAAAGGGAAACTTCCTGACAACACTGTTCTATTTAAAACTGCATTTTTTAAAGAAAGAATACAGACTTCTTCTTCTTTACTCCGGGGATTATGCCATTACTTGAACTATGCCAGTGATTTCAACTTCGTGTAAAAATGTATACATACATACATGTGAAGAAAAGCAGAAGAAAAGAAATTTGGAACATGTTCTTGGCATGTAAAGTGTTCGATTTGATAAGTTTAACATGTGCCTGTTGTAACTTGGAAAGTGAACATTGCCATATTCAAAATAGTGAATGCGACCATCCCACCCAGAAGTTTCCTCCTGTAGCTTTTCAATCCATTCCTCCTTACCTTGGATGACACATTCCTTTGTTTTGTTTTGTTTTTCAAATCACTTTATTGATGTATAACCAACCAACATATAAAAAGCTATGGATATACCAAGACAGATCCACAAAAACTATACAAAATGAAGCACAAAGAAAAATAGCAGCTTCAGGGACAGGTTTCTATAAAGCAAACATTCTAGCAAGCAAGAAGTGAAAGCTGTCAAGAGAAACTGTGTTCCTCTGTCTGGTTCTGTTGGCCAAATAGTCACAATTTCTGCCGTGATGGAAAAGGGTGGGGATAGGCACTGCCCCTCTGGATAAAGAAGCACCGGGGCTGCATTGCAGATAAGCAAACAGGGTAAGAGTGCTTGCTGCAGCCATCTTTGGAAACTAGAACCCACCACATAAATACTGAGTTTCCAGCACATGAAGTGCTGCGAGCTGTGGGATACACGGTCCCTGAATCGACCAGCCACCTGGAATGAAGGTCGGCCACAGAAATTCAAATAACATCATACAAGGTGGAGTGTGCCGCGTATCATAAGCAAAAGACAGAAATGCTGTGGAGTTTCAAAGGAAACGAACATTCTAGGGGGCAGATGCTGAAAAACAACGCAAGCCGGAAGCCAGAGATGGAATGTGAGATGACCCTTGAAGGAACGTTAAGACTTTTACAGGTGAAAAAAATGGGGAAGAACAAAATAACTAATGACTATTCTATGAAAAGAACAGTGTGTTTAGAGGCACACTGGAAATTTTGAAAACTGACAAGTCCACAGATATTTATTATAGGGCGAAAAACAATCAGCTGTAAATACAGCAGCAAACACCCAAATTTTCAAATGAGAGACTTAACATCCTCTCAGAAAACAGGAGCAGGCGGTTGCTTGGACCAGACAGAAAGGGTGGACACCTCTGGCAAGTGGCACCCGTGGGCCACCAAGGACGCAGGAGAGGCAGCTGGGCTCAGTGGATTGGCATGCTCTTTTACGACCAGCCTTCCATAGCTGAAATGTTAAAAAGGGAACCGATGTCTCAGTTCTAAAATTTTACTAGTCCAGTCTTGTTTTATGGCAGGCAGATGGACATTTTTCAGTGTGAAGCCCACCTCCACTCACTGAGACATGGAATGAACAGAGTAATATTTTTCATAGATTTATCAGCATGGCCTCTTCCCTTGTGACCTACTGATTCATGAAGTAATGCTGCATTTCTGTAGTAATTTTAATTAACATCAGTGTTATATATTAGCTTAATTTTATCCTTACAGCTCTCCAGAGAGCAGGGAAATTATGACATTGTGTTTTACTATTAAGTAGAATTAAATAAGTCTGAGGAAGGAGTGCTTCCAAGAGGAAAGAAGTAGTTTATCCAAAGACTTGCAATGATTATAAAATCAAAACAGGTTTTAAAACACAAGATTTCCAACGTCTAGAATTGATACCATTTCTCCTAAATTTTAATACCATTTTTGTTAATAACTGAAACTATCACATTTAGCTAAAAAATATTCTCTGCCATGTGTACGGACAATGTATTTATAGGCAACAGCGTGGTAACTGCAGGGGGAGGAAGATGGGTGGAGATAAGAATATAAGGGGTATTAATGTTCATGGAAAAATACAATAAAAATTATTGAAATGAAAATTTAAAAAATTCTTAACCCCTATGAAATATACATACTCAAAGACAACCATATACATGTGTATACATACATTCACATGGGTATATATTCATCTATATTTGCTACATGTTTATATATATAGTATTTATAGTGTTACATATCATACTTATTTGCAGTGAATTAGAACAGTGTTTATATACAACATTTAACAAAGAGAGAACTGTGCTGGATAAAAGAGTGGATAATAAATTACAAAAATGTGCCCCCAGAAAGTATATGATGAGTGATTGGCATCTAGTTTGTAAATACTCCTTCAGTCATTTTTATTCATGTTAATGACTATGTGGAAATGGACAGCAAGCTACAATCAGATATATTCCAGTTAGATAAAATCGCCAATCACACACCTTGGATTGTAAACGGTTCATTTCCTAATCTGCGCAGGGGCTGGAAGCGTTCCCGGCCCCAAGGGCTGAATGCCCACCTCACTGCCGTGATCACCCAGCTAGCTTTCCGCTGCCCCTGCCACCCTCTCAGCAAGCCTTCAAGGTCGAGAATGAGCCGGGCTCCACTTGGAGACAGATGGCAGAGGACTGCTACCCCTTGCTGCCCCAATGGTGATAATGAAGGCGGGAACTGGCCTCACTGACTGGTTCCGTCAAAGCTGCACACGTCGTGGGGGAACCCCGTGCTCATCCGCACTCTAGCAGTTTCTTCTGGGACTTCCTCCCTGAAATGATTTGGCAAATAACACACCAGTGGAATCAAATCTGAGAAAATATTGGCAGCCAGCTAACACCTTTTTGCACAGCCGGTTGTGAAAGTGACTTACAGTGACAAAATGTATTACACACACGAAACCGAGTAAGCTTTCTGGACATATCATGAACTGTAAGGCAATGAAGGTTTTATTTTTGAGGCAGCTAAATGCATCCACAGCTTGATGGCTCTCATAGGTAATAATCGGAGTTGCCAATCAGGGGAAAGTGCCAGAGCTACTCACGGGGGAAAACTGAGCCAATAACCCGAGATGTCACCATTTTACAGAGAACAAAGTGAATCTGGCAGCAAAAATAATGAACAGAGATAAGCTGTACACTTGAAATCTTCTATTTCGTGTATTTAAAAAGTCCCCATGAAGCTATTTCTGTACATCTGTAGGTTTGCTGGGATAGCATTCAGGTAAATGGCATAGATGGTCAACCAGAGGGCTGACTGGGCACGTCCTTGGGCTAAGTGGGGCCACCACAATGCAGCCCTGACCACCCGGGCTCTCCTTCCTGCCAGTCCCTCCAGGTGCAGCCCATTCAGTGCGAGGAGCATGTCTCATGTCTGCCACCCCTCTGTTATCTGGCCCGTTGTTCTGAAGGATCTCCATGTAAACCTCCATTTACACAACAGATGCCACCTTTTCCGCTATGCCAACAAAGCACAAATCTGCCTTCCTTCCCTTGGGCCTGTGACTTTTGTTTACCGATGACTTCACAACACAGGGCTTTTGTCAAGTGCTTTCATATTCTGATCTGTACTAGATTCACAAGTAATCTTCATTTCCATAATTCCTCATAACCTTGGTATTTTTGCCATTATTGCTGAAGCGGAAGCACCCACGTGATGGGAAGGAATTGCAGCCGTGGGGACATTCTCTCTCCGCTGACTTCTCCTTATGCCAAGTCAAGTTACTTACTGCCCTGAGTGCCATCACCCTACTCCGTAAAAATGGACAGTGGCCGTCTCTGTCAGGAGAAACTGCAGTTTCTCCTGAAATCAGTGCAAGAAAGGGTGTGAAGCCATCTAACCCTGCGGCTGCCACGTGGCCGGGCCAGGTTTCCTCTGCTTCTGAGTGGAAGGATGTTGGGGTTGTGAACCACAGCATCACAGCGCGCTCAGTCCCCTCCCTGGCCCAGTGCAGCTCGGGTCACACGCACGCACAACTCACACAAGGGAATCATTCAAATGGGAGCAGATAGGTGTGTGTTCCAGCGTGCTGCAAGCCAAAAGCACGTTGGAAAATAGATCTTCCATTCCTAAGGACGTAGGTTGGATTTAAGTTTGTCACTGTTTTGTGAGCAACCTGAAGGAGGAACTGTAGCAAAGGTGGCTGCAGAGAAAGGGGGAGCATGTGTTGTAGGTGATGATGATGAATGGGTGCAATTAAAAGGAAATGATGATGATCCTACCTGGCTAATAGTGAACCTGTGCTGGGCCCCAAGGGGACTGTGGGCCCCGAGAGGGAGCAGGAAAGTCACCCTCTGGCATAACACTTTGTTATCACCCCCAGAGCAGAATTCCTGGGAGTCAGCCCCCACAATCCTCAGTGCTGAAGACAAGGAAATGAGCAATTATCACGCCAACTCCCCTCTCGGAGCCTCCAGCCTGGTGGGAAATGTGCAGATCAGACACCCGGCTTCAGAGGGTGACTGAATAAGTCCGTGGTGTCCTGTGCAGCAGATGGGGTGTGTGTGTGTGGCGGGGTCTGACAGTGGACTTAACTTTGATGGGGAGCCTCAGGGAAGGGCCTGCAGTTAGGTGGCGATTTGTGGGTGGACAGTGTGGGCGAGATGAAGAGGAGACATGTGCTCAGTCTAAGGCCGGGACTCGAACTTGCATAAACTGAGCATGATGAGTGAGGTGGGGGTGACAGAAGTCGGCAAGGGTGGAGTCATTGTGAGCATGCACAACCCTTTAGTGTTAACCTTTGTCTCTGGATGCCAAGGACCTGCTGCCCCAGACCACGGTGGGGTGCACTGTGCACTTGACAAACGGTCTCCTCACTCTCATGAGCAGAGTGAGTTGGTTGGGAACAAATCATGGGGGAGGAGAGAACTGGGCATCGAGTGTGGTACAGTCGGGACTGTTTCCCTGGCCAGTTGCGCTAAGAAGCAAAGAAACCCAAGTTGCTACCCCCTCTACCCTCTACCTTTAACCTAGACCCAAAGCCAGTGGACATGGAGCATTGACCAGCAGGTGGTGAGAGTGTGTTTTCCTGTGTTGCCAAAATGGTCTGTGTTTGCATCGTATGATGTGTGTTAGCCCAGGTTCCGGGGTGAGGCTGAGGTGACATGACTGGCATTCAGTAGCTTGCCTTGGCCTGAAAAATCAAAACTTGAACATCTGTCTGTAATAGCATATATTGGCATGAAGCCTCTTTCCCCAAAGTGTGTGGCTTTGGGGTTTTTCACAAAAAAGAAAAGCATATTTGATTAAGCTTTTCTATTTTCAATGACTATTTTAAATTTCCCTGAAGAGGTCATTTCTCAGTCATTTAAAAGATTTTTTATTTATTGTTTTTTAGAGAGAGGGGGAAGGAGAGAGGTAGAGAGGGAGAGAAACATCCATGTATGGTTGCCTTTCACCTGCCTCCAGCTGGGGACCTGGCTGGAGACCTGGCTTGCAACCTGGTTATGTGCCCTGGCTGGGGATCGAACCAGTGACCTTTGGGCTCGCAGGCTGGTGCCTTGTCCACTGTTCAGTCGTTTTAAATAAAACGAAAACTTTCTCTCCCTGGATGACCTTTTTCTATTACACTTTTTACACTTAACAATATTTTACAGGAAATTTATCATATTTCAGCTTATCTAGCCTGCAATTCTAAAATATTTTTAAAAGTTTAATGATACAGTTCCATAAAAATTTCCAGAACATTTTAAGAGTTCACAGTTGAAACCTGATTTTTAAACGAGTTCTTCTATATACTGTGTGATAAATATTTTTCTTTGTCCGAAATATTTCATTTTTACAAGTATTAGTACTTAAAGTATTAAATTAGCCTTGAAGAATGCCATAAGATCTTTCTCAGTAATTTATATAATAATAACACAAACCCAGTTTTGAAAATGATGGTGTGTAAGTCTAGCTTTCTGTTGAACTGAACCCAGCCTTGAGTTGCGGAGGAAAACTATTTTCCCTGTAGCCACCAGATGGTGCTATCAGAAAACAAATCCAAAAGTAAACCTAATCATGCTCAACCATTGGGACCTGTGTTTCTTTCCCATCCGAGCCTTCAAATATGACAATTGGTACTGGCCCGGTGTCCCCCTGACTCATTTTGCATTTCAAGGTCTGCTCCCTGTTTGTACATTGGGGTTTTTTGGTCCCGCATACCTATTGCTGATTTCCTCTCAAAGGAGGTTCATTCAGTCTCTTTTCAGTCCTCAGCCTCGTCTTTGATTCTTGTTCAGTCTTGGCAGGAAGTTTGAGCCATTATGGCTGGAGATAGGATAGATTTATATCTGCCCTGGAGCTTCAGTGACCGTAGTTAAGAAGCAACAAGCAAGAAGTAAGTGATGAAATAGAGAAAGGACACAGAAATACATCCTGATGGTCTCAAATCATCAGAGAAACACCGGGTGGCCCATTTGAAGCCTGAAGATAGTCCAGTGTGAGTGAGACAGTGGGGTGGGTGTGTGTGGGGGGGGGGGGGTGCAGGGACAGATCACACGTGTCAGGTGTGAGAATGTCTCATTGTCTAACCTTAGAGTCATGGGAGATGCCTCCGATGGTCATGAATACCAATATCTCCCTAAACTCAAGAAAAAAGCAATGGCATGATCTCATCAAATCAATGTATGAAGTGATTTCAACCTTTCTTACTCTCATGTTAGAATCATAGGGGTAAATAGGTAGGGATTTTTCAACAGATTTCTTTCTTTCTTTCTTTCTTTTTTTTTTTTTTTTTGAATACCCTGAAGTATTTACATTTCCAAGTGGTCCAAGAACCGTCTCCTCTGCTACTCATTAGGGCTTTAGCCGGTGACAGTGACATGCAGGTCGCTGATGACTTGGTTCCAAGTGCAAAGATAAATCTTCACCTCACTGGAGTGAGGAATGAGCTTTACCCTCACAACTTGGAGGATGCTGACTCCTTCAAAGGAAAGAATTCAGCACCTCCAGTCGGAGATAATTAATCAAGCACAGCCTCTTAACTATTTTTAGCAACATGCTTTCCAGCAAAAATGCCAGTCACCTTACAGCTTGCTTCTTACGGAAAACATTAAAACCTCCTTAGCTTTCATTAAAAAGTGACCCAAAGGCACTCCATTTTCAACGTCAAATTATTTGTCACTTGGTTTGCCCCAAACATCTAAAACTGCTGCTACTAAGCCCTGGCTGGTAGCACAGTGCATAAGGCACCGGCCTCTGAGCCCAAAGGTCGCTGGTTTGATTCCCAGCAGGCAGGGCACATGACCAGGTTGCAAGCCAGGTCTCCAGCCAGGTCCCCAGCTGGAGGCAGGTGAAAGGCAACCACACATGGATGTCTCTCTCCCTCTCTGCCTCTCTCCCCTCCCCACTTTCTAAGAATAATAAATAAAATCTTTTAAATTGCTGCTACATCCTTAGGAGGAAGGATGGTGGTTTGGCTGTTGCTGACGCGTTTTCAGACGCGAGAAACAAGATATAACCCTGTTACACGGACTTCACAGAGGGTCCGGAGAGCTCTGCAGTGGCACCGAGGGGTGGGACTCCGCACAGGGAGGTGCAGAAGGACGAAGCTATGGGAGGGTGGGGGCAGGCGCCACGTGGAGAGGGGTGCCCGGCGGAGGGGGAGCCGGCAGCAAGCTGTCAGAGGGGCGCAGCGATGCTCCAGAGCTGCAGTCACTGGGGACGCCGTGGGCGGAACCTGCTGGAGGCCTGGGGAAGCCCTTCCTGGGGAGGCAGGTCCCTGAGGAGGCTGCGGACTGAGGGGCTGCCACGTAGACCCAGAGCCGCTCCCCGCGGGCCGCCACGGGCGTAGCCGGAGGCTGGCGCTGGGTGCGTGGGTCTGTCTGTGGGAGGACAGTGGGCTCTCTTTGGGACCTTTCTGTCCCCGCTGACGCACTTGCCAGCGCCCAGGCCAAGCCACACGGGAGGCAGCACGGAAGCCGAGGGGCCTCACCATGTTGGTCAAGGCCCAGCACCTTAGCCCAGCGTCGGCCTTCCGTCCGTCTGGCCAGTCCCCGATGCCCCCAGACGTTGGCTCTGCAGGGACAGGGAGACAGGTGTCCGCTTCTTCGTCTGCCTCAAGAGGTCGGCCTTTCACTTCGAAGTTTATTCTGTTCTCAGACCCGTGCTTTTCTGGTCCTACAGTGCACTGGGACGTTACCCTTTTGTTTTGTGAGAAGCAAATTCTCTTCCGGAGCCTACATTTGTTTTTCCTGCCTTTTCTTCCTCCTCCTTTCTGAGTCTGCTCTTTTTTTTTTTTTTTTTTTTAATATTATTTATTTATTATCTTTAGAGAGGGGAAGGGAGGGAGGCAGAGAGGGAGAGAGGCATCCATGTATGGTTGCCTTTCACCTGCCTCCAGCTACGGATCTGGCTGGAGACCTGGCTTGCAACCTGGTTATGTGCCCTGGCTGGGAATCGAACCAGCAACCTTTGGGTTGGCAGGTTGGCATCTTATCCACTGTGCCACCAACCAGGGCCCGAGTCTACTCTTTCCTCCCCTTCCCTTTGTTCATTTCCTGTCTGGACTTTGGCCCTCCTTCCTGCCACACAATTATTCAGAACCTATTGATCAAGAACGAGTTCGGTACCTGTTTTTTATGGCTGCCTTTTCCAATGATGCCACCTTCATTTTTATTTCAGAGATAGTTCAGTTTTGAACTATCAAATTGACATATAAGTTTTATACTTTCAAAACATAACTGGTCTAAACAATGAACATTTTGGCCAAAAAATAATAATAAAACCACCAAGAGTTTTCATCATCAGAAATAATTTTATTATTTATTTTAAAGCAATTCAATATATAACTGGTAGCAAAATGGTACATTAGACAGTAAACAGAACCAGTTCCCTCAGGGTTAAAAGGAGTATTGTTGACTTTATGGTTTATTTTCAGGTGCAAGTGTATTTTAAAAAGGCAATAGTTTGTTAAAAGGCTTTTATAAGCATGTTTTTATTTTTTAAATAACAGAAAGACTAATAAAACTATCATTATTATAGCAAGCTATATGAACTGTGTCAAGTAGTAAATTTGGACTAATCTTTATAATCAAAAATAACTATTATAGAATTTATGAAACAATTTTTAGTCTTATAGGAAATATAGTTATATCATAACTTGAAATCCTAGTCTTGACAACCATCATAATGCAAAAATACTGAACTTGAGATCTTCGGAGGAAATAGAAGATTCATAAATCTTATATTTATTCCTAAAAATGACTGTAAAGATGTAAAGATATGGCAACTCAAGAGAATATCATACTTGACTATTGATGTGCAAACATGATGCAGGATCGGTCAATTCCTTGTTCTTCATTACACACATTACTTTTATTCTGTCATCAGTTTGAATAATTTGCACATTAGTATGTGTGTTTGTCAAATATTTTCCCCATATGTTTATAGCATGTACATACCTATGTATACAATCTTTGTTTTTAGGCATGCTTCCAATTTTCCAATTGTAAGTTCCAATTCTCTTACTGATTAAAGATAATTACAGATAGGATCTTCCTTTTGTAGTGGAAATTCTTGGGGGTTTTGTTATTCCAAAATGAGAACAAGGTAAAGTATTAAAAAAAAAAGTTTCAACAACAAAAAGGCATTTCAATCTCTAAGCCAAAATATACTATGGCTATAATCTACAATTTCACATTTTATGTTTTACACTCCTATTTCCATAGGATTACATAGGGACTGCTAGGGCTTATTTCTTTGGTTTTTGTTTGTTTTACATTTTTAACCCTTCTCTTTTCCATTCAATTTGTGTGCTTACTTATGAAAAAAGATATAACGTCTCTTTCAAATTGTGTATGTCTTCATTTCTATTGAACTCTAACTCAGCATCAAATTCATAACTAAAGAAAATTAGAAGACAACAGATTTTCAAATTTACCAGTGTTTCTCTCTACCTTAACACATTCCAACTAACTGGCAATTACACTCAGGTGCTTTCCTGTCTCTGTCTGAAAGGGACACAGAAATGCAAAAGCCCTGGTGTCACTAAAGGTCAATTTATATTTAATTTATAACTGCCAAATTCTGCATGATTTATATTCAATTCCAGTGGAAAACTATCCATGCTTAGCATATGCTTATTTCTTATAATGTTAAAACATAATTCCTGTAGATAATTTTTCAAAATGAAGTCAAATTTTAACATACCATTTTAGGGTATTATTTCAATACTAAAGGCAGAAAAGAGGACTTTTAATGTTTCAAATATCTTTGCAATTATAAGAAACATATTTTGCTTTTTTGATTTTTAAATGACCTCTCTAATATTCTGTGTAGATACATGAAAAATGTTGAAATGTCAACAACGCAGTGAAACTCACTGCATATTTCAGTTAATGTTTCAATTCTTGGATTAAATTTAAGTCAACAAATATGTTTTAAGTATTTTCTCTCTGTTAGGAATTCTTTTAAGAGAACAATGAATATCTGCTTTTTATTACATCCTTCTGGGTCTACAATGAGGGTCAAATGTAAAGTTACCAAAAAGTTCAGGTTCTTGATACTTCTTTTTAATTGTTTTGGTTTCTTCAGTGTAATAAAACATGCTATAAGCATCTCAAATTCAAAAATAAATATGGTATCGTATGAACAGGCAACCAAAACAGGTTACGATGACTCAAAGATTTGTATGCTAAAGCAAACTATGATTCTTACAAAAATGTCAGTCAACATGTTTGTTCATTAATCTCTGTGTAGAGAAGATGAGACATTCATGATGAGCTCAGATTTATAAAAGAGGAAGTTTGAAGAATGTAATATAATACCATTCATATTTAAGAGGAGCAACAATCGTTTATGTCCAATGAAATGCACCAAATACATAGCTGGGTCTTTGCTGTCATAAAACCTTAAAATCCTTTAACATGGACTTCGTACAGTTTGAATTATTGTCAAGCCAGTAAACATCTGATTTAAAATGGCGTGCTTCCAAGGCATTCCACCCATGTCTTTCCAATACTCATAGGAGGAATACCAGGAAGCAGGATGCTCAATTTCAAAATGATCTATACTTCTAAGAGAATAGATATTTTAAAAATAGGAGAGATTCGACTACATTCCATCTAGCTTGCTCCATGCGGGCCTCGCGCGTTCCCAGCAGGGTCCCCGCGGGGACCGGGGCGCCACTGTGCCCGGCGTCAGAGCTGCGTCTCCTCGCGGGGCTCACGGCCGGGCGCACGGCCGAGGCTGCTGCGGCGGGGCTCGCTGTCCGGCAGGTAGGCCAGCGGGTCGGGCCGGATCACGTACCTGGTGCGGGCAAGCAAAGTGAACAATGGTGCGGTCAGCAAGCGCAAACCGAGTGCGTGTTCCCACGTGAGGTCCCGTGCTGATGCTCCGCTGCTGGCGGTGCCCGCACCGGCCTCTGTGTGCCGCGCAGCGCAGCGCACCTGCCTCCGGCTCGCCGGCCTGCGCCATCTTGTAGGGGCAGTGTTCATTTAATAAAAGTATTTCCTTCATCGTATTTCACTTAAATGTATTGGGGTAACGTTGGTTAATAACATTATACAAATTTAACGTATGTAGTTCTATATAATTCTATAATACATCTAGATGTTCTTTTTAAATCGTTTTTTAATTTTTCGATTATAGTTGGCATGCAATATTGTATTAGTTGTGGGTGTACAAACCTGTGATTAAACATTATATACCTAAGTGACCATCCAGATCAATCCAATACCCAACTGATACCATACATAGTTACTAGAATATTGACTGTATTCCCTGCGTTGTACTGTGTACCACATTGTATGCGCACCAACCAAACTCTCGTCTCCTTCCCCCTCTTTACCCTCCTGATCCCCATCCCCCTGGAAAGAAACAGAACATACTACTGTCTGTGTCTATCAGCCTGTTTGCTGCTCTCTGTCTCATAGCCCAAATTTGAGTGAGAGCACAGACCTTGTGTCCTTTTCGGTCTGTCTCATTTCACTTAGCATGATATTCTCAAGATCCATCCCGGGTGTCACGAAGGGCATCCCTTTTGTGGCCGAGGGTTTGTAGGATGTCTACATTTAAGAAGGTTATGATGATGAATACTGGTGAATAAGCGTCATTATATTTAAGTTATGGTCCACTTCACCACATTCAACTTACCAAAGATTTATGATTTATGTTAGGATTTGGTTGATATATTATCCCTAACATTGGCTAGTTTTCCTTCATTCTTTATCAAAGAGTAAGTTCATAAGAACCAGATTTTGATGAATCACATTACTACCTTAGACTTTTCATAATAAATGTTGATCTACTTTACTTTGGTTTGTCTTTAAGCTGCTCTCTTATTGTTCTACATATTTTCTCTATTTCCCCAAATACGTGTATAAAGTATACTAGCTCACAGAATACAGAATTCATGCTGCTATTTCCTCCTTTTATTCCTCTACAACCCTGCAATGTTTTTTATAGCATAGCACGCAGCGATACATAACATGCCTTTGTTTACTGAGCACAAACGTTAGACTTGGACATTATATCACAAGGATCAGAGAGGCCATTATGGTGGAGATAAAAATATAAGGAAATCAATGATTGGTTTCCAGAACTCAACATGAGATGTAAGGTCAACTTACACGACATCATTCAGCTCTAATCTGGTGTCCGGAGAGGGGTTGATCAGGATGTAGGATAGCGTGCTCTGATGGTCATTCACTTCATCTGCAACATAAAGAAATGCTGAGCATGTTAGGCTACTTACAGGAGATTAACAGGGATTACTTTAGAGCATCTTCCAACCATAGAGCTGTCAACAAGAGCTTGCTATAGCTCTGCTCACAGTAGGATTCTGTGCCCAACTGATTGTATTCAAATGACTGTCATGGGGAATGTCTGACAGGTGATCACCTTCATTCCAGTAGGTTTCAAAGATAAAGTATCTAATTCTGTTCAAAGCAGCCACAGTTATGTCCACCCTTTTGGCTT
Organism: Noctilio leporinus; assembly: GCA_004026585.1. Lineage (NCBI taxonomy): Eukaryota > Metazoa > Chordata > Mammalia > Chiroptera > Noctilionidae > Noctilio > Noctilio leporinus. The sequence continues at coordinate 367,248 of PVIW01000545.1, forward strand.
TTACACTGAGAAAGTATTTGTACTAAAGAAATAGCCAAAGAAGACGCTCACTCAATTTCACAGGTGTTACGAATTATGAACAAATAGCGTGGGTAAAGCTGGACTTGCCAGAAAGGAATATTCAAGCAGGAAACTATTGGAAAAATCACCTAATGCCACCGCATCTAGGAAACACAACAAAACTGTATCTAGAAAGCTTAAAGGCCCTAAATATTCTTGGCTGGTACAAGACGACCACTCTCTCGGTTTTGCAGGATGCAGAGGGTCCTGTGGAGCAGACTTTAACTGTAACTTGCAAGGAAAGTGTACTACCATGTAATTTCTTTTTCTTCTAAAGCAGTTGCATATATACAAAACCCAAGGGTTGTGCCATTTCAACTTTGTCAATTCCCTCGGAAGGCATCGTCAGGCGTCAAGCCCAGGGCATGGGCCTGGCATTCTGTAAGGGCACTGAAAAAGAAAACGGCTCTGGGAGCTGAAGGTTTGAGCTGCCAAGACCATGACATAACAGACATGTAAACGCACGTGGACACATGCTTACGTAGCATCAATCCTCCAAGGGTCCTTTTTAGTCTGTGAAGGTATTTTCAAATTCCTGTAGTATCATCCTAGCCACTTCAGTTGTACACAACTTTGGCTCCTGAAACAGGTACTAAATTTTGCAGTTTGATCCAAAATTTAAAAAATGAATTCCATACCCAGAGAAGCAGATCAGTATTCACATAACTGCACAGAATTAAAGCAAAGGTCTTTTGTAGGCCACTGCAGCTAGCCCTGGCAATGCCCTGCCCGGGGAAGTGGATGTTATTTTTACCAAGTATCTCTGCTGCTGTGCTCATCTACACTAAAAGCCTGTCACCTGAATATGAAAGATGATGCTTTTAGTTATATTTCAAGTTGATACACAGACGTGCCCAATTGTTAAAGCTATACATGAAAATCCTTATCTGATAGGGTAGATAAGTGCTGTGTAACGAAACCCACCATAAACATGCTGGTGCCACTATGATCATCACAAAGTCATCAAGTTAATAGTCAAGTAGAGAGGTTGCTTATGTCTCTAGGGCAGATACTACGAATTTTATTCTGCCATAACTCCTGGTTGCCAGGCAAATGGAGAAAATGCTCTGTGAAACCCATCTTCAGGATGAAAACACTAACAATGTTTGAGCATAACTATGTCTGAAATATAGCATGCGACATATTTGTAGTAAACAATGATCTGTTGTTTACCTGAAGTTCATATTTAACTGGGAATCCTCTATTTTAATTTGCTAAGCCTGTCCCTCTTGCCCAGGGGTGGGTGGCTACTGTGCAGATGGCATTCCAATGAGTGCCTGGAGTGAACTTGCTCCAAATGGGTGGAATTCCAACTCCAGGGATGTTGTCCTGGCACCAGGTGACCAGGGCCACCTGTCCGTGTGAAAAGGACAGGTGGCCCTGTCCGTGTGAAAAGCAATTTATGTGGGCTTTTGGAGAAATTCTCCCCTTGTGTGAATTTCCGTAACTGCCATACAAAGGATTAGGAATTAATAGTGACTTCTGGAGACTAAGGCATGACACTCGGAAATGCTGCAGGTTTGTCTCTAGCTCAGATTCTTGCATAAGCAGTGGCACGATTGAACTTCCTTGCTTGAACGTGACTGGCAATGGCTTTCGGGGGAAAACAATTGTAACAAGTAACTTCTCAGTCAACACCCAGACCTGTTCTCCTTGGCGATGCACCTGGTTCTGTACTCATTGTTGGTTCTGGGATGAAGTCAAAATCCGTGCGTCACTTGGTTTGCCTGTTCTCATGTAAAAACTATCTAGATGACTGAAAACTTGACAACAGTAGATAGAACTAGTATGTCAATGTATATTTTTTTCTGCTCAAGTCTTTACCTATCATTCTAAGGATTGTGAGTTTCCATGGACTTCCAGAATTGGAGCATTTTACTAAAGAGCTCAAATCAATGATGGTGTATGGTTTATATCAAGTGATGGGTGATGGAGGATGAGACCTCATTAGTCCTGGCTTCTTCCCTCCCTCACCCATCACTGACAACTCCCCAGGGCCAGGGTCACAGACATTTAAAGAAGTGGCTGAGTTCAAAGCTACTCCCTCTCCAGCACCCATGCACCCCTTGCTGTCACGTGTATTCTGGCCAGTTGTATTCTGGGCCACTCTGCTCAGTTGGAAAGCCCTGCAGTTCACTCTTCCCCTCGGGACTGTGTGTGTAAGAATGAGGAGGTGGGGTTTCAAAGCCCCTGTGGTCACATATCAAAACCACATCGACCCTCTAGTTTCAGCAGCCACATCTGTCCTGCATCTGCGTCTCTCTTTGTACTTTCTACATCGTGTTTTAGTTATTACTGATTTCTGGAAGAAAAAAATACAGTAGGTTTTCTGAATCTTTTAAGACCCTGTTGGAATCATGGATAGAGGCCAACACATGGGGGGGATTAAATAAGGCTTTTTACCAAAAACATAATAATGAATCTAGTAGATAAAATGAATTTGTTTCGGAAAATTTGGCTTAAGGACCAGAACGAAGATGCATTTCCTGCTAAGGAAATCTGTTGAGCAGATGTGCTTTGTCCTGAAACGTGCCCTGTGACCCCCGCAATGCCACACAATGTAAATGACTTACTGAAATTAATATTTAAATATATAATTATTTAATGGAACTGTCCTTGTGAAAATCTGAAATGAACGTACTAAGATACTGGAAATGTTAGAAGAAATTCAAAAGTCAAAATTAACTTTTGCTAGAATTTACCAAGAAGCTTATTTTGCTCCACTAATTAGCACGTGCAAGGGTCCAGCCCAAAGCTTCAAGCAGAAAACACCCAGCTCCGAGTGCTTCATGTAGATAGATTACACGAGAAAGGAGAGAGTTATACCCTATTGTGCTCACAAAATAACTCACTGAGCCCCTTCCATGCACAGATGCGCTTCATTTGTAGTTTTTGGAATTTTCCTGTGGCGGTATTATTGCATTTAAAAAAGCATACAAGTTGGCTTAAAGGAAATTAACTCTTACTTAGATTTGGGTACACTTATTAATCATGAATGCGAAAGCTCGTGCCCACCACGCATTCTGGAGTCAGAGAGACAGTGGAACTAATGAACACGAAGGTGTTGTGAGAGGCTCAGGTCCGGACCCTGGGCCAGCAGCCGGGGGGTCCACTTGGGATGGTGGCTCCCATCACACATGCCGAGCCAGGGCCAGGTGACTTCCGTCCTTCCATCCCTTGTGCTCTGTTTCCTCGCCTATAAAAGGGGAGACCAGAGCGCTGTCTCATGGCTCACAGATCAAATTACATTGTCAAAAACCATAGTGTGATTTAAAATGAATATGTAGTGTTTAGAATCAGCACCCAATTCAGGTCAAGTGCTGCATCGAGGTTTCCTATTATGATGGTGGCAGGAAAAATCAACCTGTAATTCATTAGCGACCATTGTATGTGTGTGGTGGCTGCGGTGTTGCCAATGGCAAAGGCTGAGGTGCCAAGGGTTGTGGCCGTCAGGCCCCTGCAGCTGGTCTCAGGGCAGCAGCAAGGCCCTTCAGTGGGGCCAGACCCGCCGCCGCTTTGTGGGCCATGACCTGAAGTTCGAGTTGTTCCCTGAAGGGAACGAGGAGCCCCTGACAGGCTGCGAGGGTGGTGGCTGCTGACTGTGTCACCTGGGCTGCTGTGTGGGGGCTGAACTTAGGGGCTCGAGTTGGAGCAGGTCTAGAAGCCCAGGTGAGAGAGGAGGGTGGCCTGAAGGGACAGCTTTGATGGAAGCTCAGCAGGGGGGAAAGACAGAGGGAGAGAGGGAGAGAACGAGGGAGGGAGAGAGAGAGAGAGTTTTAAGACAGCATATGTAAATGCTGATGGAAAAAGCCAGCAGAAGAGAATAAAAGAAATCAGGGCTGGCCCAGAAGGGGGATGCATCTCTCTTCGGTGGTTACAAGAACTGCCCTACAGAGAAAATGCTGTCAGTCCTCCCAGCAAGTCCAGCGATCCAGTCACTGGGCATCCCGTCCCTGCTGCTGATTTCATTTCCCCCGCACGGACCTCGCCTGCAATTTTCTGGAGCAATTTTAGCAATTTTTACTGCGCGTGGTATGCGAGCTCCAGAACAGAGTTAGAGGTTTATCTGTCAGTCAGCTGGAGACTCCCTATGGAATTTTAAGCACAGTATTTATCTGCAGATAGCCATTATTCTGCCTTACATTCCGAGGCTTAATTTGCGTCTTCTGCAGTTCACCTTATCTCTTCTACAGTTTTAATTCTCACTTTATCTTCTGCCATCATGAACGAACAGACCTTACTGTAATAACTATGTAATATCCATATTCTCTGGGTCGGTTTCTATTGATGGGTTTTCCTACCAATACAGATCATATTTTCTTCTGTGGGGCCCACCTGCTTGCCTTCCAGCCAGGAAAGGATTTAACTCATCCATTCCCCTCCCTCAGGGAGCAAGCCACATACTTTCTTTCCTCTTGCCTGTGCGCCATTGATTTTTATTTTCCCTGCTTACCTAAATTCAGAGCATGAACAGTCATCACAATCGAAAGTTTCTTCTTTTTTATGCAGTTCGAAAGCTCATTCATTGACTATTTATACTCAGCCCATAATAAAGTCTTGAAAGTAAAATTTTCATTCAGCCAATTCACTTTATTTCTAAATGACAAAAATATTTTATTCAAATTGGCCACATTTTCTTACACATATGCCAACAGACAACATTTGAATTTCCAGTTGTAAAGATAATATATGTGTATATTTAAGTGAAATTAAGTTAAGGATAATGGTAAAGTATGTAAAAATATTGATATCATTGAAAAATTAATGTTTGGAAAAGCCTAGGATACAATTCTTTGAAACAAAACTTTATAGTTTTAATTTAGGGAGAGAGATGAAAAGTCCTTTGCCCAAATATTTTCATTTTATATAAATCAGTATCAGTTCAGCAATTACCTTCTTTGAAAGCTTCATTACTTTACCTATTAAGAAAACCTTTGAGGTTTCTTTCTGTTAACATTCTATATACAGAATGAGAATCATGCAAACCCATGTAAATCTGTCTGTGCCTGACTGCCTCCCTCTGAGAATGGGTTAGTCCGGGAAGTATAGGCAACACAGAGTCATCCATTTTCTGGGAATCTATACTGGGGACATACTGAATAATATATCAGTATTATTTCACTCATTTATATAGGGACAAGATAAATTATATATTTCAAAAAATAGTATAAATATAGTGTCAATTCCTTTTGAACAAAATAAATTGCTGATGGAGTGATTAGAGTGAACTCAGTCACTTCTGTTATTCTTCCTGAGGACGAATGTTGTAAAACCTTCAGAAGAAATATTTAACTACCTTGTCTTTTCCCCCTTTTGGTAATTTGTTGTCAAATGAATTTATGGATGGATAACTTTGTGCTAGAAAAAGGGACCTGACTTGTTGATTAGAATTTGGGGGATTTTTTGTTGAAAACTTATAGTAAATGATCAATGATTTATAATATTCTTAAAGTAGAAGTTAAAGGTGTTACTATTCCTATTACCACCATCATATCTGTTGTAGGTATGGGTGGGAACAGCATTCTTTTATTAAATTTGTTTATTTCTTCCCCATAAGAAAGAGAATGACAAAGAAATAAGTCTCCATAGTAGCTTTAAAAAATAGCTCTTAATTTATCCATGATATCAGGCAAATTATATACTCATAAAGAAACTAGGCTTCCTGATGAATATAAACAATGCCAGTGTCTAACTAGTAGTTATTCATTTTCCTGTAAAAGAATCTCATTTTGTTCCCTACTTGACATTTTATCCTTTACTAACAGTAAGAAACCTACAAGAGTCCATGTCAAAATTGGCTGGTCCCAAAGCAGCTGCCCCACCAGGGACTTAGTTGCTAGTTTCTACTATTAAAAACTTGTCTTTCCATTCTTATCTTAACACCATCCCTCACACTATACAGATCTGGTGCACACACATTTAACTGGTACTGCCCTCCCCGAGGTCATCCATGTCTTATCACTGTACTTCCAATACTATTTGGCAGTATTAATCGGTTTCCTATCTGTGTGGCCCAATGCTTTCCAACACTGTTTTTACATCACAGAGCACAGAAGAAATGATATTTGTACTCATGTTGGGGTAATAGACAAGACTGTTTGTTTCTGAAGTAACTATCTTAGGGGAGCCCCTGACCACCTCAGGCCCCACCTGGACTTCCAAAGGTATAAATGTTCAATATCATGATAAAACATGTAACCAACTGACAACCTACCATGGTATTATAGCACATTTTTTAGGTAATTTAGTTGTAGACACTCCATCCAGTCTCTTGTTTTTTAAAAAAATGCTTCTTTCCTTAACATTGTAGAAATAGGAGCATAGTCTATAGTTCTCCTGTAGTCTTTCATCTGTGGTTATTTTAGCTACTTCTATGGATTTAATTAAAATCTATATGCTGATGGCGCTAAGGTTTATATAAATATCTCTTCTCTTTTTCTTAAGCACCGAGAGCAAAAATCTAGCTTCTCATACAACATCAACATCAGAATAATTCTAGGCACTCCTAGAACTCTAGCCCACTTCTGGGCTCCAGTGGGTCAGGGGATGTGTAACTTGTTGGGGATACAAAGATGAAAAGATGAGCAAGACATTCCTTTTCCCTCAAGGAAGGCAAACATGGGAGATAATCATAGTTTTAAAGCACGCATCCTCAGTGGAGACAATATTGCCCCCAAGTGTGAAAAATTTTTGTTTTTGAAATGGGCAGAAAAAAACCCTTTAATGTATAAAACACAGGTATGCTGATAGTATGTGAATAGAAATATGGTAGATCTATTGAATTAACTAAATGCCAGCTCTGGGCCAAACACACTGTTCTTCATGATTCCATTTGTCCTAAACAACAAAGCTGCGAGATGGGTTTTATTATTTCCACTTCCTGAGTGCTAAAAGGGCTTGGAGAGGTTGAAAAATGCAATAGTAAGTGCAGAGATCGTATCTCAAGAGGTCATTGCTCTACTCCCAGTGCCTGGCACTCAGAGGGCAGCCTGATGATATCTTATAGATATTATCAATAGATGAATATTTTGTGAATTAGAAATAAGAGAGCCTGGAGCCCAAGGTGTGCTTGGTTCTAAATCCTGATGTTTTCTAATCTTCATGTGACTAGACACGAACAATGCATGGCTTCAGAATGAAGGATGCGTCTGTGACTAGATAGGTTGATAGAATGAACAGAAAGAAAAAGCTGAAGGGAGAGAGGGAAAGGGTGGACAGCATTCTTTCATTCTTTCTGTAAGAGTATTTAGTGTGAGAATTAAATGACCAGTTTATATATTTTTGAAAAATCTAGGGAGAGTAACTCAATGCAAGATGCCTGATAGAGCTTTGATGAGCAGAAACCCAATCATAAGCTCCCTGATGATTCTGCCGGGCACTCAGTGCATGTGCGCACGCATTTCTGTGTCCCTTGGAGTCTGACTGTCATCTGCTGTCTGCAACCAGGCCAGCGGGGGTGACCATGTTCACTCATCAGCCAGACCTGGGTGAGCAATCATTTACTAGAACTTTTCAAAGGAACAGAAGCAGCTGGATAGTAACTAACAAAACATACATAGAGGACAATGGCTCCATGACAAATACTATCCTACTTAATAAATTGGCCAAGAGCAAACAATACTTTCAAACAAAAATCATTGTTTTTCCTTTCCTTTGTTTTTTAATGGAAGACCTTCTTTGATTTTATTTAAATTGCTGGTCATCGATGAGCCGGTACTACATTTAAGGAAGCACAATGTAGTTATGAATTATAATTATAGATGGAACCCTGACTCCAACACATTTCAACTGTCCATCCTTGATCGAGGTTGTTTACCTCGGAGCTTCAAATGCTTGGAGGGTAAGATGGAACATTTATTGCATCAGGGTCATAAGGAATAATGAGCGAATAAAGGTACAAAAAGCACCTAACTTTCTGGCAAAGGGTAGGAACCTCTAAACTCTAAGTCAATGATTAAACATTTTCCCTGTGTACACTGTTTCAGGCTGAGACTTTCACAATAAAGGTGAGATGGAGAAAATATGGAACACGCTTAGCCCACCTGACACTGACTTTCTTGCGGCTTCTCACTGATCTGGGTCACCTAGATCGAGAACCAAACCTCATCATTTGGTTTTCTTCTGAGTTGACTACATTTATTTCTTAATAAAATGTATACAGTAATAAGTTATATACTTTAAAATTATCTTTAAACTGTGCCAAATGGTCTGTATTGGAATCACAGATCAACATCGAAGCCTAACAATTACTGAGGCAGACAGAGCTGTGTTTGAGCTTCGAATGAAAGCTTTTGAAGACCTGGTTTCTGGACAAGAACCTAAACAAAGTTTGTAGGAACATTAGGATTATCTGTGGCTGGTCCATTCAATCACTTGCCAAAGCCTCAAATTTATTTCATTCCAGGCCTTGAAATAAAACTCTGTGTGTGTGTGTGTGTGTGTGTGTGTGTGTGTGTGTGTAAAATAGGCATTGGAGCCAGAAAGACTGGACATAAAGCTCAGCCATGCTATTAACAAGCTAATTAGTAAGTTATTTGACCTCCTTATGCCTAAAATAAGAGTTTCTGTGAAAATGAAAATGAAGATAATGTATGTAATGCATCATCACCATGCCTGAAGAACTAAGCACGTCGTTACACCTTCTAGCACTTCAGTGTTATTATCATGACTATAATTCTCCATCAGAGATGAACTATGTGTCTCTGGTCCCTTCCAGTCAACCTGTGAACCCAAACAGGGACCCTCAGCTTCCCTCCAGAGACCCCACCGGCCACATCATCCCATGGAGAGTGCATACCATAGCCCACTGTTGACAGGCCCAAGTGTTTCATCCTATTTTCCACAAGTTCAGCAAGCTCTTGTCTCTCTGACCTCCTGTAGAGGCTCAGCCGCTGCTGGGTTATTTTCTCAGCTGTTTTACCCGAGTGTTTGGGGCCTTTTCTGCTCAGTCTTCGGGCCCACTGCATGCTCTTCCTCCGCAGCAAGGGGTGGTCCGACTGGTCGCTGCCGGTGGAGTTGCGGTGGCCGCTGCGGGTGTGCCCTTGGTCCTTGGTGTCCTTGGTGTCTTCCCATTCTTCCACGCTGATGGAGATTTGGGACTTGGAAGGAAATGCACATTGACAGTTAGATGTGCTAGGAATCATTTTAGCCTGGGGTTCAATTCATAGCTTCGCTAATGTCTTAGTATAATTATTGAGCTCTCCAGAGTCTCACGGAAGGGGCAAAGTCATCACCATGGGCACTAATTTTATTCCTAAAAAGGCCATGAGAAGATATGTTCTCCTGGAATAACATGTACTAAATCAGATAAAATATCTTTGTCTCCTCCAATATATACTTTTATGGAATATTTCATTTTTATGTGTCAGAGTTATTTTATCCTATTACCATTAACATAGAACTGTTTGAAATCACAAACAAAAAATAAAAATAGGTATTTTATAACTTTACTCAAAAAAGTCCATGTAATGAACTTTTTTAAACCTACTGCATGTTACCTCACACAAAGTTTAAATGAATACTATAAAACTTTTACTTTTGGAATTAATAATATTTTTTAAATTTTAAGTTATTGCTATTTCTAAAAATGGCATTGCAATTGCTTCATAAAATATGATTTTTTAAATTTCCTCACATGACCCAGAAGAAAATGAAAAGCACTTTTGATCTCGTGAATGAATTATTCACCATGTCCAATGTTTTCTGATGAAATATTAAAACATGTTTCGAGAACAGTTCAAAGTATTCTAAGTGAAAATATGTTGTAAATCTTAACATTTCAGAAATGTATTCTAGAGTCACAAATGAAACTTCAATCAGGCTCTTCACCATAAAAGGGAAGAGCAGTGAACAAATTCATGGTTTTGATTCTTTCACTCCCCACCCAGTCTGATTTTTAAATAAGAAGCTCTCCTTTGATTCTAGGCCCTTAATAACTAAATGTTCTTGTTTTAATATGGCTGACTTTCATACCAGAAAGTCATACGAAATGCCACACACATGCATCAAAACAGAAAGCCTCCCTCTCTGAAAGCATGTGCGTGCAAAACTGAGTGTGCAAACAAGCAGCTCCCAGGCTTGGAATGCACATGCAGAGCATTCGTGTGTCTACTGCCACGCCTGCCACGGTGCCGGCTCTCTGAGCACGAGAATTCAAATGACCAATTTAAGGAAGGTCAGCAGGAGATCCCATAAAATCCTTGCAAGCCTTACCTAGCGGCAGGCTCTGAAATCATCTGACACTTTTCATTCAATTATATATTTACCGCTCTATTTCAAAACAGCGCTGTATGGGAGTGATATCAGAAATGTTCTTTGACCTTCTTCATACCTTCATATGGGAACATTTCATTAGCATTTTTAGTGACCTATTTCAGCTATTTAAGTTGGAAGTACTAAAATTTTTAATGCCGTGGTCTTGCAGCAATGGATACCATTATAAGCCTTAACTTCCTCTAGTCTCACCTACTTGACAAGATACTGACAGTTCTCTTCTGTGGAAGTGAAATGCATAAACTCTTGAGTAATAGCTACCATCAGTGCAGAATGAGTCTTTATTCCGTCGTTTTAGTGTGTACGTACTTGGCAGCAAAATTGAATTCTTTCCTAGTTAGACACTTGGCTTATCGCTTTGTTCATCACAATCCTTAATTTATTTGATGTTAACTTTCTAGTCAGAAGTCTCTATAATACTTGCATTTTCTATCAGTATGTGGGCATAGTAAGCTGGCCATTCCAAACACTAAAACCACTATGCTTGTATAATGTCACTTAAAATTCAAGCCATGAAACCATTAACTAATAAATATTTTAAGGGAGCAATATGCTTCCCTTCCAAGTAGGGAGGGAAACAGTATTTGTCTCTGTGAGTGCTTTTTCCTAGTTATGGCAAGTCTGCATCTCCAGGGTGAACTGAAGCCAAAGCACGTATTAGCTAACAGTCCTGAGCACCACGTACCACTGTTGCGAGTGCCCAACGTAGGAAATACTGTGATTTCTACATAAAACCCATAGATATGGCAAGGCCATTTTTGTCAATAATTCAATAAAATACATGACATCCCTTTATATATTTCACTTTAACTATAGAAAAAAAGGAAATTAGAAGGGATTGGGGATTCATTTTAAGAAATCTAAACTGACAACTCACAGCTTGTTCTGTACAGGTTTGAAATGCGCACTCCTTCCCTCCCCTTGCAGTATGACATTATGAAAAGGACACTGAATCTTTCTGTACTAAGATCCACAAATTTGAATGCCATTGTATATATTTCCTAGCTTTGTCCCTACTACAAAGGTTAGAATACCTATCTTGTACCTCGTAGAAGTTCACAGACACAGTAGCATATAAAGAAAACATTTGTCTGCTGCAAACTTCCATAGACTCATAAAATAACAGCAGTAAGATTACTCAGGAAGCATGATTACCTACAATATCAGTTACATTGGTAACAGACATGCTCTTCCTGGTACTCAATGTGTGCACGCGCATGTGCTCATAATATTTTTCACAAGAATAAAAATTCTTAAATGTTATCATTGAATAAAAATGTTATAAATGAGATAATGTTTCTTATGCCTAAAACAGATTAATTCATTTTCATTATTTGGAAATGTGGAAAGTCTCAGGCTTACAACATATGTGAAAGAGCCTTTTCCACTCTACACACACACACGTCCCATGTGCACACACAAGGGTTAATTCAGCTTTCAGATTTCTGTTCATGTTGCAGATTATTGAGCCATCTGTGGGGAAAAGGGGGTATTTTAAAGTAAATCCATTTGCCCAGGAGCTTGAAAGGGAGTGTTGGCGTCAGGATCCGCCACTCCCTTAAGAAGAGTTTTGTAGTCACCGGAAGGTGCAGCCTGGCTGATGACAGCTGCCCTCAGCGCTGGGACTAAAAAGCCCCGAGGGCCTGTGTCTGAGACTCAAGGCAGATCCAAATCCAGGCCCATCCGCCACTGTTGGCTTTTGCTCTACGAGAAACTAAACAGTCGTTTTTCTTAACTAACTAATGTGGTTTAGGCCACACTAACTACATATAAGAACATGTTTTCTTTCTACATGAAATACTCCTTGGGATATATAGGTTTAGATTTTTACAATATGTATTATGAGCAATTAGTGTGTGTGTGTGTGTGTGTATTTTTGTGCACCTGGACAGCTTTAAACTCCAAAATTGACTTACAAATTTTAAAAATCATTAAATAGAAGAACATCAACCAAACAGACAGGTTTAACATGTACTCAAAGGTATTCAAATGGTTTCCATTATTAGAGTTATAGTCTCGGGGCTGGCCCTACCTCCACAGCACAATTTTTGCCTATCATCTTCCAGAGTTACAGGGATTTATAACCTAAAAGCAGGGGGTTCAAACAACCGTGTGTGCGCTCATGTGTGTGTAGACCCTACACCGTGCAGGCCAGGCATGGGGACCTATCATTCCGTCGCCTCCAGCCTATTCCAGTCCAGAACAGGCCAAAGCACACACAGGTAAGACAGTCACGAGGATGGGCTCTCATCATGCCCCCACGTTTCACACCCCACACCGCCACACCCTTTCCCTTTGACAACATTTCAGTACCACCACCCCAACGCAGGTGACACTTGGGACTAAGTGAGCCAGTGGGAAGGAATTCCTAAGATACATGTCAGCTGCAATGATAGTGACTTGGTAGATCTGAATATTCACATTTGTATGTGAAGAACTTGCATAAAAGAGCACTACGGATCCCAGTAGACTGTCCCTTACAGACCACCACTCCCTTACGAAGGTGACCTAGATCAACCTCGTAGTTGCCTGCCTGTTTCTGAAAAGGCAGCCTCCCATGGCTGATCGACAAGGAGCTGTGGGAAGGCCTATGTTTCTTTCCGCAGCAGCGCTCTCCACGAGTTTAAGACGGCGAGTGGTGGATAGCCCTGACATGAATTAAATCAAATGGATTGGTCTCATTGAAATAAATGGCTTCTTGCTAATCAGTGTGTCAGTTAGACTCTTATTAAGTTGAAGAAAGTAGCTCGTGTATGTAAGAAATTCCTTCCCGTGGTTGGAAATGAATGGGTAAGAATCAATAGAGCTAGAAAATATTGTGTAGAAGAATTATAAAAGTAAGTAGAATGTTTTATGAGAGACAAATTGAAAGAAAATTACAAGTGAGCTCAGACTCCTGTGTGTGTGTATGTGTGTGTGAATTAGAATGTGCTTGAGATTGGTATCTATATTTGACTAAGATTGCAAGGTATTAACTCACAGGAATGCTCACTGTATTTTATTGATAAATTGAAGTGAACTGACGCACACTTTCTGAGGCCGTGCTCTGCACTCACAAATGATACTCAGTGAATAACAATGAAATAAGATCTACTTGGCACATAATCATCTGCTGCTCCCTCTGAAAATGCACTTGACCCTTTCCTCATTTTTCTGACCCGTGAACTGCCAAAACCACACTCTACTCCATCTTCATGCCGCTAGAGGTTGGGAAAAGCCCACGTTCACACAGCTCGTAAAAGGAGAAGCCTCCACCTAAATTCAGATCAGCCAGTTCCAAGTTCAGTCCCCCCTTGGTCAGGTGAAATAATTGAATGAATGGCTTAACTTGGGCCAGAAACAAGGACAGAAAGGGTTATCCATAAAAATGGCAGCTATAGACGAATCCCTCCTTATTCATGGGGGACATGTTCCACAAGACCCAGGGGACACCTGAAACCTCGGATACTACTGAACCTTATGTATATGTATGTATTTTTCCCTACACGCACACCTATGATTAATTTATAAATTAACACAGTAAGAGATGAACAATAACTAATAATAAAATAGAACACTGTTTAATGATACACTGCAGTTAAAGTTATGTGCCTGAGCCTCCTTGTCTCCAAATACTTAATTCCCTGGGCACATTGGACAGTGGGACGGTCAGTGAATGTCCCAGGCCAGACAGAGAGGAAGAGCTTGAGATTTCATCATGCTAATCAGAGTGGCCCACAATTTAAAGCTTAGGAACTCTCTGTTTCTGGACTTTTTCATTTAGTGTTTTTGTACCATGGTTTACTGCAGGTAACTGAAACCACTAAAAACAAAACCATGGGCAAGTGAGGACTATTACAGAATTTTCATCACGTGGGTCAAGTAGGGAGAATGGTCATTAATCTGTCTGTGCTGTGGTGGGAAAGGAATTAGGAAAAATCAAATTAACCAAGCAGCAATTTAATCCAGTAATAGGCCTGCAACGTTCTCATCAGCTTTCTGATCACACTGCAGGTGAACACACCTCAGAACACGAGCTGGTAGTGATGCCACATGGTAAAATATATGACTGATGAGCACATAAACAATTTGAAGACAGGTGAATCTAGCTTGTAATTCTATTAAGGAAATACAAATATGCTAACTTGCAAATAGAGCATTTATAATATCTGGGCTTAATTCAGTTGTCTTATTTTATCATTGGATATATTGAATTCAGTCTCGATTGTTCTTTTCCCTTAACAGCTCTGAATTCATAGATTAAACTACTTGAGGGAAAGGGAGAAAACAAAATACTTACTTGAGATGCTATTTCTCGAGACTGACACAGAGGGAGGGAAAAAGAAACATACAAAACATGGTTTAGACAGCGACTCAACAACACGCACGTGAAACAGTCATTCACAGGGACAAAATATGATAAGTACCCACATAATGTGTAATGTACGTGTTTGATTATTGCTCATAGGGCTTTTGAATAAAATTATAAAGTTAATAAAATTTAAAGTTCACCAGAAAGCTGTTCTTGTTCAATTATTTGTGTGTGTGGTAGTGGGGTGTTCTCTTTTTTTATTTTTTTGCTAAAAATTGTCTAAGATTTGATAGAAAGGAAAACTGGTGCTAGTAGGGTAACAAAATAATTGATAAGAGTTTATGAAACTACTACAGTCACAAGAGAATATTTGACATAATTATTAATATTTAATAATTAATAGTGGCATTAATATCTGTACTATTTTTAAATTTAGATCTAGTAAGATTGTTAAAATTAAATTTTTAAAAATTTAGGTCTTATAATGAGTTTGTCTTTCTCCTATGTATAAATTTAAGTTCACAAAAAAATTCTGTGTTTTCATGTTAGCTGCATAGTGTAATATTTGATCTGCCCAGTTATCATATAAACCCTAATTATTCAGGGTTATAAAAAATTATGCTATCATATTCTTCAGTTTTAAAACATTTTATTAGTGGGTTTGGGGTAATATTTTATAATTAAAAAATTACTATTTCTTCCATTAAAAGTACGACTAGTCACCGGAATAAGGAACATCATAAATAGTTTCATGATGACCCAGGTGAGGCCTGGCCAGCAGAGGTTAGTGAGCTTTCTGGGTTTCAGAATTGTGGTAAAGGATGTGGACAGAAATACTGCTCTTCGCTGTCACCATCCAGGAAAACAAAGTCCTCCATCCTGTGTTTGGTTTTGAACCAAAAGAGAATGATGTTTATAAAAATCCTAGACAGACCCATAGATGTTGGCAGAAGCTCTCCTGACATGGAGGAAAGGGTAGACCCATCTACCCCTCACTTTCCTGCCCTGATTTTCCTGTCCCCGCCACATGCCACACCCCACTGGCTCCCCACCCTCTGCACGTAGTCCACCAGAAAAATCAAAGATTGTGTTCCTGGGCTTTCATACATTCT
The DNA here is from genome assembly GCA_004026585.1 of Noctilio leporinus. Taxonomy (NCBI): domain Eukaryota; kingdom Metazoa; phylum Chordata; class Mammalia; order Chiroptera; family Noctilionidae; genus Noctilio; species Noctilio leporinus. The sequence goes on from PVIW01000545.1 coordinate 382,983, forward strand.
ATAGTTTTAATGATGAATATCCTTTATTATCATTTGTCTTCTCGAGGATGTCTGCATATACTATTCAGTTTGTTTTCTGCTCTCATGGCCAAAGCAGTGATATCACTTGCAATAATTTTTTTCTACTTAGAAGATAGAATGATAGGGAAGACAGCCTAGAAATGATATATCATGAAAACCTGCATCTGCCTTGAAAATGCATTTTTAATTCCATGAAATAATAAGGAAAAAGGCCTAGAATCTTTATATTCATTATATATGAAGTGTTGGCATTTGATAAAACATTCTTTGCAGGATGGGATAGAATTTAACACTTGAAAGTATAAACTGCAGAAACAACCAATGATTGGGTCTAATATGACCAATTTATGACTATAGATCTCTTCATGGTTTTTTTTTTAGTTATGAATACTGTCTAAACAGTCAGAAAGTGCCATTTTCCTAGAAGTCTCACAATAATCTCTTTCACTTTCCTCTCATGGAATGCATGTATATTTACTTTTTTGGTTGGATATGTTGGTTTTTATCTCTCTGATTCTGTCTTACATGTTAATAGTTAATTATTTTCTCTTCTCGGGAAGAAGAGGAATTAACTGTCTTTTCCACCTATTTCACTATTTTTTTCACCTCTTCTTATTTCAAAATTGTTCATGTGTAATTTTGGTTAGATCAAAATCCAGAGCATGCTACTGCTGAGAATAATTTATAGATAAGCTACTTAGGAAACATGGGGACCAATCATTTCTGCATAAATGTTGTTGGTGGTGGTGGAATCCAATTCCTTGAGTCTTAACTGTCTTACTATTTAGGTGTGTGTTTGTCAGTAGTTCATCCTGACTCTTTGGCAATGTCCTCGTCTTTGTCTGAACACAGAAATGGCATGTCATCTCGCTGAACATATGTCTCCGAAGCCTTTGATCTGGCAGGTGGCCTTTCATCTCTGATGTCTCCTCGCTATACACCCAGGGCCTCTCTGTCCTCATACTTGTTTCAGTCTCCATAAAAGAAAACAGTGCCTTTCCCGAGTGATAATTAATTAATGCCCCCTCTTTTTATTTAAGTAGAAGTTTGACTAAAGGGATGTTTATTCTAATGATACTTTTACATCCTGCAAAAATCCCAGTTGAAGGTGTGCATCAAGGTATATAAATCTTATAATAAATGAGGACACATGTTGTATACTCATTGTTTCAACCCTCAAGATAAACATGCATCCTTGTATGTCATTGGACTACAATTATTATTTAATGCAACAGTCCTATTTTTGCTTTATTTATCACTAAATTAAAAGTAGAATTCCAGCTCATCTGTGGCAGTCAGTTCATTTTAGATGTAGGGTACCATTCATTTCTCTGCCCCAATGAATGTCTCTGAATGTTCAATGGTCCTACTTAACTCTTTCATTATTTAAATATTCTTATTTTTATAATAGACAGAGCAGAAAATTTAAATAAAAAGATATGTGCCAAAAGATGAGTTCAATATGAGAAGACAGGGGGTGTTATGTTTATTTAACCCAGCTTTTAACTTCCCAACAATAACTTTTTAATATGGAGATTTATAAATAGTTTTCTGAGGTGATCTTTATGTGTGATGGAAATAATTGACCAAAGTGGATGTTAAGCACAATAGCAACACAAAAGCTCAATTATTCCTTACCTACCTATGTTCGAAACACAAAACAATGTCCCTTAATAACACAAAACAACCGACATGACTAGGAACTTGACCCAGGCCAGAATTCATCTGTCCAAACTCACAAACATGACATTACTCTGTAGTAGGGATACCTTCTCTGTACTTAATGAGGTTCAAATATGAAAGCTGAATCGCTAGATGGAAAAGAACTTCTCTTCAACTTCAACCAGATGATAACTTTGGAGGTTTAATATTCTTAAAATTTTAGGCATAGCTGACCAAACATTCTCACATACTTAACTGCCTGCTATGTTTCTACTGTCAGTCATTCCTGGTTTTCTCTGACTGGGTCCTGCTTTCAGTGGCATGGACCATGGAGACCACACCAATGACACGCTTGGACCCAGCCACCAAGCCGGCCATGCAGAAGAATGAATGTGACCCTGGAGCTACAGGGACCCTCAAACAGTACCTCGAAGCACAGATTATTTCCACTGGCTTCCATATCACTCATTTAAATGTCAAACTATAGATTTCAGCAGAAAACAAAATTCTCCCATATTTTTATGCTTCCTACAAAGTTCTTTTCTATGCAAGGATTCATTGATTTGATCACAGATTGGTTGGCAATAAAAATGCATATAGCTGACTGAGGCCTCAGACCTGGTGTAATTTTGTATGAGACCAAAAATGAAAGGGATGGTTAACTAAAACCTCCAATAACTTTCAGCATCCAAAGAAGAAAAATAACTTAAGAATATATACCATCATTTATCATTTATAAATTTACAGATATATAGATAGGGTAGGTAGTACATTTATTCAAAATTTTTATTAAAGAGTCTAATTTGAAATGTGATGGTTTACTAAGCATGTATAAATTATTTAGAACCACATAATGTGACCAAATAAAACAGGGATAAGTCTGAGTATGCCTACACTCCTGAGCTCTAGTTTGCTTTTAAAATCACTAAACGTCCCTCTGGGAAGTTCCGGCATTGCCACTAGAGTTTTTCCACAGCTTTGGGCTAGTCTTCAGTCTAAAGTTTGAAAAATGTTGGTTTCATTGCTTACTTGCTTATCTTAGTCTTGCTTCTCCCCAAATGCTAATGCTTGGACCAGAGGAGAATATTAGAAAGCTAGGTAGTGGCATTGAGAACTATTCTTACACATCAAAAAGTTGCTTACAATTAATTTGCTCCCCAATGATCTCCTAGAAATGAGTCCCTTAGCCAATGATATTCTAAGAAATCCTGGCATAGTTTACTAAACAAATAGTTGAGAAGGTTTTCCCAGGTGAAAACTCCCACCACATGCTCAGAGAACTGCCTTTTGGTTTCTGCGACATTTGTCAGAAACCAGTTTCCAAGACTGGGCACGGCTTCCTGGAAGAGCGTGTGGGTCCAAACCTCAGACGTGGTCAGTTTCTGGGACTCGGTCCGGTAGATGCCGAGGGGCACGTCTCCGCTGGAGGAGCACAGCTTCTGGTAGAGGCGGCCGTACGTCCGGATCCACAAGTCGTCCTCCGTGATCTTTATCTAGAACACACAGGCGTTACTACGTTATTACGTATCCACTTCCTGAGACATAAACCCCAGCAGTCATCTTTTCATTTCTTCAAGGTAGAAATGGTTGATATTTCGAGCTCTCGACATGCCATTTCCTAAGTGCTTACCCACAGAGTCACCCTATTTAAGGCACCCCACCTCAGCTTTCTCCCTGGGTTCACCCCAGTCTACAGAGCCACTTGCTCAACCGGTGGCCATCTGACTGAGATCAGGTCAGTGTTGGGCACTGCCGACTGGCAGGATGTTGTTAGCAAACCCATGGACTTGATTAAATGTTGTAATACAACTGGAGGCTGCTGGTGGAGTCTCATGGACAGTGTCTGCTGATGCCAAAAAATCCTAAAGTACAAAGGACACCCAGTACAAAAGAGAATCCACGAGGGTTGTAACAACACTCAGATGAAGAGAGATGTTAGCAGAATGGGCACAAAGCTACACCCCAGCCCCTCTTTGATAACCCTAAATCCGAATTGTTAGCAAGTCACTCCACTAAACACTCTTACACATAGTGTGCTCTTTTATGAAACAGCTACAAATCAGTCGACCCACACGGTGACTTTTCCTCCAGAGTACGGTGTCTCATGCCAGGCACAGCCTGTCTCAAATGGCCAGCTAGAAAAAACAACAGTTCTGATTCCCAGACAGAATGGCTGCTCATCATGATTGTTCATTTTACGTAATGTTTTCTCTTGAACATGTTCTAAGGAATTGAAAAAATGGTGATGCTATGCTTTGAGTCCATATTAGGGGGAAATGGCATAGAAGAGTAGGCCTATGTACATAATAGATGGATTTAAAACCATTTATCAGAATAATCTTTCATTCTAAAGAGTATTAACTTACAGAACACAGGAACCCCGATCCTGGGATAGTGTCCAATCCCAGCAGAAGTCTGGTGATAGAAATCATATAATCTTTCACAAATGACTGCAATGTAAACACAGTTTGAAGGTGTAGAAGGACCACACATATGAACATCATATTATTACTAAAAAGTTGTTTCTTTTAACACATCATTGAGCATCCACAAAGGAGGACAAAAAAACCTATCTTCTGAGTGTCCTGAATACACATGCACAGTTATCCCTCCATAAGGAGATGTGGAAGTAGCTAGAAGCATTTTCTAGAATATCTTACTATGCTAAAATTTTATACATGCTGTTAGACATGATATAAACATGTTTAGATTTTAATAACAAAACATGATGCAAAACAATATATAAATGTTGGAAAGAACTAAAATTTGCAATGAAATATTACAAGATTTTTGGATTCAGCTTCAGGCTAATAGAAGTTTCTAATATATTCTATATTTTTATATTTCAATAAGTAAACATTAATAAGTTAATATTTAGTATTAGATATCAGACTTTTCATATGCTAACATGTAAGGCATAATGCTACTCCATAGGTGGAGTGTAAATGATGCCTCCCACATTTTGAATTTATCCTCATCTGTGGGTGAAAAGAGAAACTTCCAGGCAATGAAGATACCACCCCATGACGGGCAACAATTGTTTGATGAACTGTGTGAACTGACTGTCCTCAGTTTGATCTTCAGGTGCTAACAGGGGACGGACTTGAACAGTAATCTGTGCCCTGGCCAGCGGGGCTTAGCTGGCGCCCTCCTGCAAAGTGAAAGGTCGCTGGCTTGACTCCAGGCTTTGATTCCCTGCTAGGGCACGTGCCTGGGTCTCGAGTTCAGTCCCAAGTGAGCAAAAGGGCTCTCACTTGTAAAATTTTTTTCATATTTGTCTAAGGTAGTTAACAGATGTTTAAAATGCCTCTGGTTTCTCAGTTTATTGGCACCAACTTATTTAGAAAAGGCACGTTATGAATAAGGCAGTTTTTAAACAGTAATTTGTCTTAGCTTTTCAAAAAATGTCTAGCACTGTGCAACACACCACATGTATTAGAACGTCACAATACATGGTAGGACCCTGGGGCTGCAGAATGCCAATAAATTATGTCATGGCTTATTCTAAAAAAATAAGATTTTTTTACAAAATGTTTCGCTAACTCTTATGTCATTGCATATATAAAATACTGAATTACTTTCAGAGCCACGTTTAAGTGGACAGCCGTGCGAGAAGCACTGGGTCTGTCACCTACGTCACAGAGCCTGAGCGGCGAGCGCAGGGACGGGTGGCGCGTACCTGGTAGAGCAGCGTGTCCAGCATGCTGATGCTGAAGACCCGCCCAGCAGCGAACGGCAGGCGGAACATGAAAGCCAGGTTGGAGCCGCGCTCCCGTTCTTTCTGCGGACATTTGAGAAACATTTGTGAGCAGCCTGTGCTGACACGGTCCTGCCTTGTTCGTCCTCGCACATCTCCCAAAAGATGGAAGAGGAGAGAACCCTTCCAAGTTCATTTTCTGAAAACATCATGGCCTCGACACCAAAGACCGACAAAGGTGCCAAATGGCTGCCTCTTTCTCTGCGCGCCCTGGTGCCCGGCAGCAGGGTGAGGAGCTGCAGGTGTGGGTGGGAAATGCACCCACCCACCCCGTTCTCCTGGCACCTCCTCAAAGCCCCGCTCCTCATGCCATCGCAGGGTGGGGCAGGTTCCAGCCTGGTGACAGGGCTGAAGTTTCAGTCTTCTAATCCTGTGGGTTCCTTCTGGCAACAACCCTATCTCTGAGCTCCCTAAGGGCCCCCCGGATTTGTCTTATTGGCACCAACTCAGCTGTAATCAAAAGGTTATGATGAATAACAGGACACTCCTATCCCTGGAAATTCTGAGGGTTTTTGGAAGCTCTGTGTCAGGAGCTGGAGATAAAGACCAAACCTAATTTTTTGATTGTACCACCCTGGTCTTCTCACAGTTTTAGGTCTTCACTTCTTCCTCCCATGTGTAGTGACTACGTGATGGCACAAATGTGATTGCCATCCTCGCTGGGAGCGGGGAGGGATCAAAAGCAACTGTAAAGGCAGCCTCTTCAAGCACATTGGGCAGGAATGAAGGCTATTGGATGAAGTGCATCAAAACAGGGGAATGCGATGGACATGTCATTTTTTTTTTTTTTTTTTTTTTTTTTTTTTTTTTTTTTTTTTTTTTTTTTTTTTTTTTTTTTTTTTTTTTTTTTTTTTTTTTTTTTTTTGCGGTTCCTGTCACCCTGTCTGCTTAGCTGTGTAACCAGTGGCACCAGAGATGCCAACGACCAAGCAAGGATGGGACATGGCATCTCCATCATCGTCCCTGTGACAAAAGTACTTCAAAAATTTAAAAAACTAGAAATCAAGATTTTAGCCCCCACAGGACATCGACACGGGACTCACCTTCTCCAGTTTTGAAAGGGCCAGGGAGTAGCAGTCTTTGGCTCTGAACTGCATGAAGCGCATGTTGGCCGGGTGCGTGAGCTCCGTCACGATGCTGAGGCTGGAGAACAGCCTGCGGGGCAAGACAGCCATAGTGTTACACTGGCAGCGACACACGTGGGTCCAGGAGGGGGGGCGATTCCTGGCACCACTCCACAACCACAGAGACAGTCATGGCTCGTCCTGCCACCAAGGCTGGAACGATGAGCCACCATTTCCCCAAAAGATTTCACCTGGCATGTTGGCACCGCAACAGAATTCATCTCAGTTGTTCGGCAACTCAGTTGTGTGGCAAGCATGGGAATGGGTATGTGCCACGTGAATAGCGTACTTTGGCAAAGAGTATATGTGATGAACTTACAGGTCATGATGACACTTGGCCAGGTAATGTCCCTTACCCCAGGGGTGTACCCCAGGGGTACATTATTCAAAGTGGATAAGTTTGTGGTTCCTTGGATAATATAACCCGATTCTAGTGCATGGTGTCCAATAGAAGTATGCACATCTGTGGCTAGATACAGTTGAAGTCTTAGAAAGAGGAAGTGAGAATCGAGTTACTCCATCATTGCATTTAAGGGACCCGTGGTGTGGAAATTAGATGGGACAACAAAATGTATGTGACATGCCTGTTCTGTGCTATAGGAATATCACCCTACACGTATGTCATTAGTGCTGAGAAACTGAATGCATAATCGAAGTCTGCCACCTAGTGAAAACCTAGAACTAAATAAACATTTTACTGCACCGGCTTTTATATTTATAATGTGCCACTTGTATTCAAATAGAATATGCTGAAATGTGTGTGTAGGTCATGTGCTAATTCTGTGCCATTTTACATAAAAGACTTGAGCATTGTGGATTTTGATATCTATGGGGTGCCTGGACCAGTGCCCCAAGATGACAGGTTTCTAATAGAGACCAGTATCGGATTAATACCAGTATCTCATCTGGATAGCTAACAGTTCTTTTGAAATTTCTGCTTGAAATGATTCACTCTAGATATGCACATGGGCATAAAAGCAGCACAATTTCTAAAATATTTTGCTGAAAATAAGTAATCTTAATAGTATAAGATCCAAAATGACTTGCTGATTCATCATTCACTCTTTCAATATGGGATTGTACCCAGCCAGGCAATTAGAGACCAAAGCATTTCTATGGTCAGTCGCCATGTGTAAAGTTTATTCAGGTCAGTTAGTTTGTTTTAAATGATTAATTAGAGCCTTTACACCTCTCAGTAAGATGGGGATATATTATTATTTTGGAATCAAAACTAATTCATTCAGATAATATGTAATAAAAGTCCAATCCATAGCAACTTTCCTATAATAGTCAAAAACCCACAGGAAGTGAAAATTAAAATGGCACATTCAATCAAAACGAGCTGGGATCCTTTCCTGTTTCAATGATAATTAGCTTCTACCAAGCATGAAAAAAAATTTTTTAAGTATAATTTTACTTTATTCACCAGCTATAAATCTTGTTCTTCTGAATTAATTTTCTATGCTACAGTTTCCTTTTTAATTCTCTTGGGGGGAAAGAATAGCTTACGTCTGTCATGTTTGAAATGTGTGTGCTGCCTGTAAACGTACTATTTTTTATAGCTCAATATGTCAGCTGCATTCTCAACAAATCTCCTTATTATAGGGACTTTAGAGAGTTTATTTCTCCCTCTATTTCAAGACAATCTTCTACAAGTTCAGGGTCGATTTTCCAGGTGCCATGATGATCTTTGTGCACCTGATTTCTGGCCTCTGCAAAAGGGTTAACAGTCTTCTATGGGCCTTTTATATGATGAGGGAAAATTTCCAGGAGATTAGGAAGCACAGGAGAGCCAGCCAGGGTCTGCCCGACCCTCCGACGGCGGTTGCACTGCTAATCATTACAGCTAACACGTGTGGATTGAAAACCCCAGGCACGCAGACTTCTGAATACCTAACAACCTGTGCTTCAGACATTGAGCTTTAGGGAAGGAAAGGCACTAGCTGAAGGTCATATGAACATCCCAACTGTCTTCCGAATTCTGAACTCGAGGTATAAACGAGCCACTGGCACTGATACGTGTTTGGCTGGGAAGCCATGAGGGTGGAGTAGGAGGAACTGACCACAGCGGTCAGACGGCTCAGGCACCTTCACAGTTTGCTAGCTCAGATATTTCATGTAGACTTCTCTGGACTTCTGCCAGGCTCACAAAACTTCAGCAATCGTTTAGATATTTACATTTTCAAAGGCTTTTAAGAATTATTTCAAGGGACATTGCTGTCTTGATCGATGGGTGATTTTGACTGACCGACAGCAGAGTTTTCTCTGATCAGGATTCCCCAAAGATGACCAGGGTGGGGTCCTACCGGGGAGTTGCATTGACAAGAAAATCAGGAGGCTAAGGTGACACTTGCGGTCACACGGGTGCAGTCTCTGGCCACAGCCCTGCAGCTACACAGGATGTGTGCAGAAAACTGTGACTAGGACCTGCAAGGCCGGCCACCTGGAGCTGGTGGCTGCTACTGCTTTGGGGAACTTGTTGTCCAACTCTACAAGAAAGTGGGTTTGTTTCTCCGCTCCTTTTAAAAGCACCCCTGCCCTGAGGCCAGAAGTCGGACGTCACATAGTACCAGCCAAACCCCGAGTGCCAAATGGCATTTGTTCGGTTACCTGAACAGGGTCTGCACGTTGACTATGGTCTTGGCGTCAGCCATGTAGTCCTCCTCGGCGCTCATGGTGCTTTCCTTGTCCACCACCACCATGTTGGCCGCGAATGTCACCCCACACCGGAGCAGGTCATCCAGGCTTTGAGGGGCATCAACAGAGGACAAAGGCACTTTTAGTAACTCAGGGCACAGGAGCGGGTCTGTGCCCAGACTCGGCGAACCCTGGGGCTGGCCTACGTGGCCGTTACAGGAGCAGTCATGGGAAGGGTCAGTCAACACGCCCTCCTGATGTCAAATATGTGTATTTGGGGAGCTCTTTACATTTGGTCAGATCTCAGCTGTTTCAGTGCATATGCATTTCATACTATTTATTAATTATATGGAAAAATGTGGTGACAGAACATGTGAGAACTCTATTGTATTAGTTAGTGTGCTATTTCAAAGACATTGGCCCATTTTTGACTGACCCCTGTGGTACTTACTGTGGTAAGAGTAAAAATGAATAACTGTATTTATTGGCATGGTCAAACTTTATAAAACTATATAAAGCTGCCATGTTTATCTTAAAGCTTCTGTTCTTTCTGTGAAGCTCTGTGTTGCAGATTGGCTCTGTAATGGTGAAAGCATGTATGATATATAAATATCAGTGGTATTCAAGCCTACTGTTAGAGAACCTGGAATTTTTAACACGCATTTAAGTGATGGAAGAACCAGATATCCTTGGTTGCGTAAATATTTTACTAACCCTAGCAAACAAGTTCTGGTGGGTCCTGATAGACTCAATCTCCATCACTGATAAGAGGTTTGCCTATTACCGAATGAAAAGCAAATGTACTGTTAGAGCTGAAACAAGGGAACCATGATCTCATTGCCTCTGCTTTGTACAAACTAGAAAAATAGGTCTGATTTGGGTAAGAGAGCAAACCTGAATGAGTGTAATGGTGTTCTAGGTACAGAGTTTTATATATTGATATAAGGAGGAAAGGGAGGGGGTAGAAGATAGGCTTTCCTAGAAAAAAAATATACAGACAGAAGTCATGATAGGAAAGATGACTATTTCATTAGCAATAAATCAATGAAATTCGACAAAAATTCTTCTGTGAAAGTGGCTACGCTAGATCTCTAATTCCTTGAGGTATCAATTAATCCCACACTTGAAGTACTGGCTGTTGTTGTTTACATACAATCTTGGCAAATGATGTTAGTAATTATTAACTATAAGTGTAATTCTATCGAGAATATTTTTAACAAATTGAAATGGCATTGCTGAGCCCTGTGGAAACATTTTTGTTCTTCATGTTTAACTTTACGTTATTACATTTAAATTCATTTAGTATTGCATTATATTTTTTTCCTTTTTGTATTAGGCTGTCAATTTATTCTTATAACTATATCTATCAGCCTTTGTCCCACATCCTACCAACAAAGTATCTTCAGCACAGTTGCTTTACACAGTTGGGCCACCAGATGACAGCCTAAGAAAAAAAGTCAAAATGGATAAAAAAAGTTACAGTGGAATTGGCAATGCTTCCCCTTCTAGCCCTCTCTGAGACTTTCTCTTCAGAAAGAACTAAAATGTGAATGTCAGAGTATAAGGGAGTGTTTGTGAGTGTGTTCTCATTCACAGGGTTTATTACTGATTTTGAAGGAAAATTTCAAACAGCAAAAGAGAATAGTGAACACTCATGTACCTACCGGTCACCCAGCACCACTAATTATCAACCTGTGGTCAACGCTCTTTCATCTCTGATGGGAATTAGGTACTCTCAGGTCTCCTCCTGGCCATGCATACTTTTCCGGAGGAAGAATTCATTTCATAGTTTGCATAGGCAAAGATGGATGGGAGGTTCATTCCTTACCTTTGAAATGTCCCGTTTTTCTAATGAATTTTAATTGAACACTATCATTTCAAAGAAACAGCCCTAGTGATTAAATATGGATCAAGTCCTCTTTTATGAATTTAAATAATTTTTACATCTCTAACTACATTTTAGTTAGTTGGTTGGTGTTATAACAACTGATAATGTAAATTTTAATGTAGAATGCAGGTTAAATATCTGTCACTCTGGTCTTCGATGCACCACAGCCAAAAAACACTTTCAAAGTTACAGAACCTTGCATTGTCAACATTTACAAAGTGAACTCTAATTGTGAAAGTTGTCAATTGATAAAGTTAAACATTTTATTTTGAATGCTCTGGTTGACATTTATTTAAATAAAAAATTAGCACATTTTATATGCATATTAGTTTTATGATCTTTTAGTACTTATATTTTTATAATGTCACGTTCATGTATATAAGAGAATTTGTATTTTTTTTTTTTAATCAATGTATGGTTGCCTTTCACCTGCCTCCAGCTACAGACCTGGCTGGAGACCTAGCTTGCAACCTGGTTATGTGCCCTGGCTGGGAATCGAACCAGTGACCTTTGGATTCACAGGCTGGTGCCTCATCCACTGAGCCACCAGCCAGGGCTCGAGAATTTGTATTTTAATAGTAAACCACTGCATACATTTGACCTCTTAATTAACAAATTTTTAGAACTTATGGGCTCTTAAGGAAATGCTCCATTTTATAAATCTGACCTAAAGTGAGCATTTCTGAATTGTGTGGAAAGTTTCCTAAAGTTACAATAATGGTATCAATGCACTACAGTGCTGAAGCTGTAGATTTTTCTCTACCAGATTTCAAAAGTAATCATGTTATCACTGTAGATGACACAAAACTGAAACGGCTTTAGAGACAGGGCAAAATTGACAAAGTCAACATGCAGCACAATTGGCATTGATTCAACAACTGATTTCTGCTTAGGAAGGTTGAGTGCAGGCTGACGGCAACACAGAACAACAAGCTTTACATGCAGAAAACATCACGTGTCCAGTGCTCACACAGCTGTCCACTCATCATGCAACACAGGGCACAGAGCAGGACGGACAGCAGGACACACACTAGTCACGTGCCACAGACTTCGTCACCTACTTGTCAATAGAGCCCACCATGTAGTAAACCATTGGGAACCAACAGATTGCATCCAGAAAGTGTATATCTGGCCTAAGTGGCAGGCGGGTGACAAAATGAAACACGGTGTCACAACCTGGGCAACACTTCCAGGAGGAGGAAGTTGACTTGGTTTGCATTTCCAAAATTAAATACTGTTGACAAGATTAATGATAAGTGCCTTCTTTTTCTTAACATGTATTCAGAAGGGTCCTGTGTACTTGTTATGCACAATGCAATGAACTCAGAATTATAAAAACAAGTCTTCAGCAGTCTAAATCAGAAACATTATGGCATTATGCTACCAAAACACCGTACTGATATTCTTAATTATGACTATAAAGCCAACAGTGAATTTAAAAATTATTCATGCAGAGGAAGTCTTGTAAAATGAGAATTAAGTTTTTCTTAGATTACCCAAAGGAACTAAATAAACCTGCCTACTAAGAGCAAGTTTCTCTAAGGGATATACAGAAATATACCCCTTAAAATATCAACATAGCAATAAATAAATATGGTATATGTACTCATGGAATATATACTACATTGCATAAAATTAAAATGGAACTAATTCAACTTTTAAATAACTGAATTTCTTAATATATATTGTTGAGCAAAACATGCCAAAATTAACTAGTAATAAAAAAATGCAAATTCAACACATAGAAATTGGTTGGTATTAGTAACAGAAATAAAATGTTGCATAGCATTAGTCAAAGTCCTAACTGTAATTATGTTAAAAAAAGAGGACAACTTATGAGTCAAAAGCATCATGTTCAAACAAAAATCTTTTATGATAAAAAGAACGGCCATTATCTGCCAATATTAATTAGTTACTTATTATTAGAAAATGAAAAGTTTGGTGAATCTATTTGTATTTGAATAGTTGATCATTGTTTTCCATTTTATGAATTACTCTAATAAACAATTTCTTTATTTCAAATTCAAGAAATGAACATAGTGAGACAGTTTATTTTGTTAGCATTTTATAATTTCACTGTTAGGTAGTTCATTTCTTCTCTAAAAGTATATATAAGTAGTTAACTTTCCACTGCTCAAGATAACTTTCCCTTTTCCTGTTGATTGGGTTTTCACACCACTCCGCTGGTCAGTTTGAATTTTGACAATGTCATTTCATAATTGGTAGAAGGGAGGGAAACTTATTTTCTGACTGATTCTTATGAGTCACGTTTGGCGCTAGTATTAAGATCAATGCACGAGTTTTACAAATGAGAAAATTGGGGGTTGCAGAAACGAGTTAACCTGCAGCAGATCAGTCGGGAGGTTGGGCGTAGGCTGTCTCACGTCTGTGTGATTCGGAGTTTGAATGCCTTTAACAAGAGCACTGATCTAGCAGACATTCCAGCAACGGTTCTGAGATGACAGAGCTGATGTTAACTGGACTCCAGCCGGGGAAAGAGGACTGACACACGAAGAGCGAGTGCAGACAAGATGTTGTAAAAATGAGGAGCCAGAGCCCAGACCTTGCGCTTCGACTTTGCTTTGGGTCCCAAGTTCCAAAGTGTTTGACTCTTTTCCATTTCTCGTGAAATGCTATTATCAGACGACAAGGTAACCTTTAAGGTTGGGTGGCAATCAGCTTGAAAATCATTATGGGACAGCGACAGGCCACGCAGACCGTCTGGCCAACCAGCTGGACCGCAGAGCAACTGCAGGCAATGCACTGCACTTCGTGCAACGCAGTTCCCGGGGTGCCCGGTTTTACTCCCCAACCCAAGACGTCTAGAAGGTGGGGGCTTGCTACAGAAAGCATGGTGAACACATGTTTCAGCATGCTATGTGGCTGAATATTATACATTTAATTCATACATTCAAATCCCATACTTACTGGGATTTTAAATCTGTTTTGTATTTCTTTTATATTGAATTAATTGGCCTTTCAACCACATTTCCTAGATAGCCTTGTACTGCACATTATTTTCATCAATACTCATGAATTTACAATCAACTCCAACCCCATGAAGCTAACTAATAACTATATTGAGTACAATCATTAGGGTACAGATTCTTAGAACATGGAAATGTTTTAGAGTTAAGCATTCTATTCAATATTTCTTAGTAATACTGCAGGGTACACTGCAAAATGCTAGCACGGTCAACCAGCAGGCATCATGTTCTCGGAAAAAGGACTCTGTAAAAATTCCTGGAACATGATTTAGTGTTTAGTTTTTGTTTTGTCATTTGTGATCAAAGGAACAGAGGACAATAAATCAAAATGTCATATACCACTTTTAGGAAGTACCCAGGAGCTAATAAATTTTACAGCATGCACAGTTACGCCCTCTGAAAAAAATATCAACCCCCACAAAAACATCTAACAGGCAACATCCTGGGAGTAGTTGGATCACAAGATGTAAGTTGTTAGAGAAGCAAAGGAAAATTTTAGTGCAAGGTAATCCAAAGTTAAAATGTAATTCTAGTTTCTGAAAAAATGCTGGTGGTGTATTTTTCACATATATCAAAAACTTAGAAGTTAGGTACTATCATGTAGTTGAAATAACAATGAACTCCGAAGGGCCTGGCAGGTTCTAATTCTAGAATTGACCTGGGTCTTCAATTTGCTCTTGGCTCCGAGGCAGAGGGAGGGCTGGGAGGCCTTGTCTGTGAGAGCTGATACCACACGGGGTAAGAGTGTGGGGCTGTAGGGCCCCAGCCAGCACTGCCTGCTGGGGGTACAGAGAACCCTCCCCCCGCACATGCTGAAACTGGGTCCAGGAATGCAGATGGGAGTTACACACACCCGTGGGGAAAGAGGCTGTTACCCTTCCCCACAGGGAGGCTACAAACAGGGCTCTTCCTCTCTTCCTTCTGCAATCTGGGGTCCCAGTCCTGCCGGAAGGGGAGGCTTGGAGTCAATCCGCCTGCAAATGTCCGTCTGAAATTCCGTTCCTAAGGGAGTGATGCACCGTCAGTAAAAAGGAGCTAAAATGACATATTTGTGTTTGCATAGTTAACTGGGCATCTGCAGGGGTGGTTCAGCCAGCCCCTTAGTGCTTTGCACCAGAACAGTTCCAGAGTTAGGACACGGGCAAGGGACTTGGGCGGGGCTTCGCCACCGCTCTGTGGCCACAGGCACGTTGCAACCGCTCTTTCTGATGCTCCTAGGGTTCATTTTATGGAGCTGTTATTTCCTGTGGCACTGGATCCGAGTCTCTTGTCCCCCCCACTCGCCTTAAATTCACCTCACCTTCTCTTGGATGCCAAAGTCGTGTGAAGTCGTTGAGTCATCATCAAAATAATGAAACTCAAGTCTCTAGAAATGTGCTCAAGTTTTAGAGATGAGCATAGTTGGCATAATGGTGCCTAAAAAGATGTATCAATAAATCCCTTAATACTGGTATGTTCAGAATAAATGATGCCATGAATTTGCAATATATTGCGGCAATATTTCTGTTTTGAGACATTTCACCTGATCAATTTTAAAGGCAGAGACCAGGCAATAGATTTGGGGCTCCTTCAGTTCATCCTGAAATTTGCATCACTTTGGCCCTAAAATACGTTGATCTAAGGACCAGCTGCTAGTAATTGCGAGTCACAGAGGAGTATTATAATTTTAGGAAGCAATAAGTTTGATAATAAGTATTCAGTGACCTATAGTTACATTTGCATAAGGATTTTGAAATGCTTGCATGGTCTAATTCCACAAGAGTATATCAAGCCAACATTTTCTAAATCAATAAACATGGTAGGTAAAGCATTTCTTATTCATGTTATGTTATAAAATGAATATTTTAACAGTGGGAGAACCATAATAACTCATGGACAACATAAAATGGATCATTAATGGCTTCTCTGATAATTAATAGTTCTTTAGAAAGACAGCAACGTGTCCAGTTTGGGCGGAGCTTTTCCAGTCTAGTTGATTAATTTGAGGAAAATAACTGTAATTATTTTGGTGGCATGTGTCCCACTGGTACTGAGTGAGGACCACTTGCAAAAAATAGTTTAACTAAAGAGCTCATAGTATTCCAGTAATGTTTTAAGTCATATTTATGAAATACAACCATAAATATGTTATGGTTAATTTGTACCATAGCACAGAATACATCGCTCAATGAATCATGTGCCATAATGCGCCTGAGTAAAACAAGCAAAAGGAAACAAATTATTTTTGATATAATATTAAAAACTCATCTTGCTTATGTGTTTACTTGTAAATATACTTACGGGTTATCCAGCAGCAGTACTATGGGATTCAGTTCTTTCTTTGGTCTGTAATATGCCCTGAGAGGAACAATAAAATTATACAATCCATTTCCAGCAGTTTCAGCTGCAACTATGATTAGTTTATTTTTGAATCCATAGGCTTTTGCATCTTCATAGTAGTTATGCTGACAACTCTGGAGAAGAAAAATGATACAAAGAAATGCCACTTTTATACCCCACTAAAACTTGGTGAAAAACAAGTACAATATATGGGTATGCAAACTTAATCTAACCTAGTGAATTTTTTATTTTCTAACAAATTGAAGAGTAGTTATATTTTCCTATGTCCAGCTCTCCATTATGTTTTAGAGAATGATGTGCATGGTCAGACAAATAAGTTGCAAGCATGTAGTTTAAGGTGGGGGAAGAAGGAATCAGCAATAGGTGTGTACACATACTGGACTGTGAACTTGTTGCTAGGTGATAGATGTCTATATTTAAAACTGTCACAATGTTTACATATATCAAAACATCACATTATATACTGCAAATACATGCAATTTCATTTGTCAATAATACTTCATTAAAGCTGTGACTTTCATTTCCACAAATAAGGTGATACTCTAATTAAATAACCCTGAACATCCCCAGGGACTATGTGATTGTTGGAAAGGAGAGATCACAGGTTTGAGACTTGGGTACCTCTGCTTCCCCTGGAAAGACACAACTGACCAACGAACTGAGTAGTTTCATAGACAAGGCATTCGGATAATTTTAGTGCAGTTAAGAAAGCAAAATGCACCATTATATGCATCCGTTTACATTTGAAAAAGTATTATGTTTGAACCGATTTTACTCTGTCCAAAATGATTTAATATATAACGTGAGACTGTAAAATTGATTGGAATGTATGCAATTATGAAGTAGCATAATTTAGGTTTTCAGGAAAGGACTAGCAGATGCTCACCTTGTCTAATCTCAAGCAGCAGAATGGCACTTTCTCATGCAGGAGGTGGCAGAAAGTGGGCGAGCTTCCGATGTACGGCGAGTAGGGCGGGTAGCCTTTGGCATACCTGCGAAGCAACGTGACATCCTGAGTCACCCCGAGCAGCACGTGCAAAGGGAGGCAATCGAGTGACAGCTATGATCCTCTGTGTTGTGCTTGCATTTTGCTAAGGAAACAGACTAGGATGGGAGAGGCAGGGGGAGGCTCCGATTCCAAGTCTGGCCCTTCGCCTGGCTTTCTGAATTAAAAGTGGGTTTTCTCTATTTAAATGGTTGGGGAAATCAAAAAAGAATACTATTTCATGTCACATGAAAATTTCATGAAATTCAAGTTTCAGGAGCTACAAGTCTTTTCCAAACAGCCAAGCTCTTCATCTGTTGTGTCGTCTCCGGGTGTACCAGGCTTCTAAATGTGGGTGATTGCAGCAAAGGCCCCATGGGGTGTGAAGTCTGAACTATTTCCTAGCTGGTTCTTGACCAAAAAAAAAAAAAAAAAGGGATTTGCCAATCCTCAGTTTAAAAGATTTAGACAGATTTTAGAATAGTAATGTTAATTTTTACAGAACATACGTAGGGCAAAATGCATTATCATGATTCCCTCCAGCAACATTTACTAGTTATGGATGCATGACTCAAGGGAGTAAATAATAAATTAATTATGGAGTTAAATCCCCACCAAGAAGAGTTTTGGTGGAATCATGCTTAAAATGTTGTCAAGCGCATTCAGCTTGCTGGCTTATCGAAACAGCCACCTGCATGTTTCGGCTGTGCTGACTTTCAAAATCCATGGTGGAAAATACCAGCATGAATGAAAATTGAGAAACAAAGGAAAATTACTGGAAACAATGTTCCTAGATTCAATGTGAACAAGCTCTTCTCTTTTTCTTGACAACAAATTTACCTTCTAAACCGAGAAATTTCAAATGTAGTTGAAACAGTTCTCCAGACATCATTAGCTACTAGGGTACAACAGAGCACATTTGGCAAATTTAGAAGTTGAGAATCCTCTTATTACTTCTTCTTTTTAATGTTATTTTCTAAAAATCAAAAACCCTCTACCTCTTAGTCTTTTGAAGTTTGTGTAAAAAATGAATTTCAATCACACCTCACATCATTTCTAGCAATACCCTGGTGGTTAAACCTCTCATTGTTCCTAGCAAGTATTTCATAAATATATTTGAGTTCTGTGACTACATCAAAGTGCCAGGCAATAAATTCTTTAAGAGTATGAAGAATTAAAAGAAGGAGCTTTCCAAGTCTCAATCATACTTGAGTTAATGCTAGAGAAACCCAACCTTAATTGATTGCCTAGTAGATGAAAAACATTGGGAAAAGTGTTGGGATCGTGTTACCATTGCCTCACCTACAGGTAACTAACGCTCACTGAATGCTTACCCTGCACGGAAAGCATTGTCCCTGCACACTTTCTCTATGGTCTCCATCTTCGCGTGAACATTCATTACGAGGTGACAAGTATGCGCCTACTCAGTTTGCAGGCGCAGACACTGAGGGGCCGGTCAAGTTCACGCGCACAAAGCGCTGTACAATGGGGTGGGGGTGGACAACAGGGGCTGCAGACGCCCAGCCCGCGCTGTTGACCACTGTGCTTTGCTCAGAGACAGACATGTAATGTGAAAATGCAGCACACAGACAAACTCTAATGAAAGCTGTGCATGGTTAACGGCATGCCCACTGCCACCATTTACTATGGGGGCCAAGTAAAGAGAACAGGTACATTTACTCATCTATTCAACATGCAGTTGCTGCATATGACACGCAAAAGATGGTTGTACATGGGATAGGAAGCGGTGTTCTCACGGAGGAAGCCCTGTCTCATGACACCCAACAACCGATTGAACAGCAATGTGGATATGGAAGAAAATAAATTCAAGGGAGAAGGTACAATATAACCCAAACCAACAATTACAAAAATGCAACTTACATCCTAAAAATACTCATTTATGTGCTTTTTTTTAAGGTAAAGGATACGTTAGCGAAAATTGTGCCTGAAAATACACAGGTGGGACAAAAGTAGGTTTGCAGTTGCTTGTATGGAATACAATATAATCATTCATAAATAATAATACAAGAATAAACTGTGTTTCCTGTATTCAAAAAGTGAAAACAGCCCTGGCTGGTGGCTTGGTGGATAGGCGCTGGCCTGCGAACCCCACAATTGAAAGCCTGCTTTTGCACCCCTGTAGTTGAAGTCAGAAACCTGAGGGCTTAGACTGCTTTACAGTTAAGAGAGACACTGCCTGGTGGGAAGGCTGTTTTGGCAGAAATGTAGAGGACCGATTCGAGGCTGACAGCACTTCCCAAGGCAAGCCCAGTCCCAGGAAATCAGAGAATATCCGAACGTACTCTAAGTTTGAGGACATTTTCGTATCTGGTGTAGTTTCATCCTCTGATTGGTCGCTGAGCAGGTCACAGGTTTGAATGGATGATGTATCTGCAACTTCTAGAACAGGGGCAATGCTAGGTCTTCGGATTTCTTTGACTCCTTCTGTGGGAAGAGACAGGGTAGGGCCACTGGCCGACCGGCAGCTGGTGTCTTGCAAGTCAATTGCCACAGTACCTAACACAAGGGGACAGGAAAACCCATCAGAGCGTTTGCCACTGCGATGACAGAGCTACCATTTCATGGTCAAAGTGAAAGGAAAGATCATCAGTAGAATGAGGAAATCTCGTGTAGCCTTTCATCACCAAGGTTATTTACATCGTTTCCATGTGAGCATTTTCACCCACGTGGACGAAGATACTGTGTTTGTGTAAAAGTATATTTACTGAGTCTAGCTCGATAGCATAAAACATCAGATCTGTGAAATGCTGAAATACTTAGGAATTTCAAGTTTAAAAAATTCCTTGTTTCAATATATATTTATATAAAATTAACCAAAAACTTCTTGGTGATTTCAGTGTTACGAATGTCTCATTGTATTACCCTCCCCCTATGTGGGTGCTTTATCATTCTCTTACTTCTCTGTAGCCACTTTTGTATGAGAACCATGCACAATTTACAAATATTTGTTGCATACCTGCTACGTAAGTACAAGCACAATTGTAGGCACTAGAGACATGCTGGGGACATGACAGACATGTACGGATTTACCTTTAAAACAACCAAGTAGACAAATAAGAAAGGCATTTTCTGTGATGATAAATATCACGCCGAAAGTACACAGAATGATGTGATGAAGTATAGTGGGGTTGGGGAAGGTAGGAGAAACGAACTTGTCACTGTGGGCACGAGGGCTACTCTGAAGTCACGACAACTGATTTCCGCTAACTTCTCTGTCTCCTTCAACCAGCAGATAGATGTCTTTCACTTTCTTCCCTAAACAAAGTCCCTAGTCATTAGCCTACTCACTCTCTTTCATATGTTCCATGTCCCATGAGGGGACAATAAGATTTCTAGCCAGCCACTGAAGGCAACCCTCCAGAAATTTGCCTACAAGGATGTTAGTCCAGAATGCACACGCGCGAGTGTGTGTGTGTGTAGAAATATGGAGACAGAAAGAGATGGAGGGAGGCAGGGAGGCATTTGCCACTATTTTGGGGGTTGGGGCAGGTGGAAATGAAGTTAGATAATGAGGAGGAATTAAAATAAAGAGTGAAGTTCCATGGGGCAAAGAGAGGCCACAGCATATGTGAGGGTATTAATATGAGTCAAAAGAAAGGACATATTTTTCTTGTGACAAAAATTAAATGTTTGTAGATTTGTAGGTAGTTCGGTGGCAAACTTTTAAGAAAATTATTATCTGTCTGGATTTTCTTAAAAATTAACCCCAGCGCCATTGAAGCCAGGTTGACTGGCGAGAATCCTATGGGAAATGGAAGGGGAGTGTTAAGAAAAACACAGACTATTTGAAATAGCCTCTTGCTACCTGGGTGGAGAACTTACATGTGAAATATAGACCTGCCAGGTGCTTACATCCTAATCAGAAATATAAAACAATTCTTGACAGCTTTGAAGGAGCTTAATTTTTATCAGTGTCACAGTTTAGACCTGTACATGTAGCTTTACCAAGTCTGCAATGCAAACCAGTACGGCTACATGTGCCTCTGAGCTGTTAACACAGTGGAAGGATTTTTCTTACTCCCCGTAACAAGTGGTATTTTCAGGTGTACATGCTCTTACCCATGCTGGCAATTATACTGTGGACGGGGAGCCGGGAGGGTCCCTGGTAGAAGGAGCGGTGGGCGTTGTTTCTCTTCTGCTGGTCTTGGTGCTTAAAGGCTGAATTCTCTTCTTTGGTTATGTTAACGTAAAAACATGTATCTGTGGCGTTCATAATGTATCGAGGACCTGGATTCAGTAAAATGTTTTTATTATCCTCCCTCCTAACACCAATCAAGCAGACACCAAACCTTAATATAAAAAGACAACAGAAGAGGTTAAGAATTGTAACTCAGCATAGGTCTTAGCTTTATTTTCTTAAGTTTGCATGCATAAGAAAGTAAGTCAACTGTTGTAAAGCAGGAAAACGAAAGCACCAAGTATGAGCCTTTTAAAGCTTGAAAATATCCTTAAAGTTGAAAACTCTTATTGTTTTATATTTTTTTACAGGAAAACTGTGTTCTTAGTGTGTTGAGAAATCACTTTAGTTGGTTATTACTTATTTGTATGTATAGACATGAAGAAGAGTAGAATAAAGGAGACTAGAAAACAGTAGCATGAATATCATATAGTGAGAGTAATAATTTTTTCATAAACTTTGCATGTGCATACTGAATCCTACCATAAAATGCATATCTTACTTTGGTCAAAAGGCATAAAACAGTATTTCTTACTTTCGTAAAAAACATTTGAGAGCCATTTGCTAAAAGGAGAGGAAGAAAACTTACCCAGGTCACAAGAGAAAGAATCAGTGTCCTTACATTTATTTTTGTTCTGTTTCTATCATGTTTGGTTTACTCTAAATATTAGAAAAAAAAAAACATTTCAAATAGCCTTGAATAGGTGTGTAACTTCATTGGGAAAAATAACAACCACTAACTATGACAGACATTACTTGAAAATTTCTACTTTTCCAGATTATGCTCCAATGACAAAATGTCCTGAATATTTATATTTCTATATGTCTTAGAATGTTACAAATAAGTCAGGCTTAAAAATATTTTGTAAACATTGAAAGTATATGAACAAATAAAATCATACATACTGAGAGTTAGACTGGAATACATTGAATATTGGATTAGTGAAATATACTAGATATATTAAAAATCCTAAAACTGTTATATGAATATAGTTATGATCCTGATAGGGTTATTTTGATACACATACATTTTTATGTCTAAAGTAAGTACTTTTTAAAAGAAAATAAAATAGTGTTCAGTGTTTGAATTAGGAAGAACTAGCATTTATTTTTAACTTATTTCTCTTGCCCAAGTAAGTTTATAAAAAATGTCTAGTTTTTATAAGCTTTCTAACTTTGTTTAAATTTTTAATCAACAGTTTAAAGTTCAGATCTATAAAAGTGTTCCTTTTTATATATCGTGAATTCTTAATAGGTTAAAATCTTTTAAAGGTCAATTACAAGTTACTGAAGTAAACGTTTCTACTGGATTATATTCTACACTTGGTAGGCTGAATTTGCGGGGACCAACCCCCCAGAAGGCCAGAGCTCACATATCTCAATAATCATGTGGAATCTTGGAGTACTTGCAACTCAGGAGCACCGGCAGGGTCTGCATTTTAGAAGACCATGCTTAAAAGGTTGGGCCCTATTTTACTGCCACTCCGGAAGCAGGAGCGTACTTCTTGTGTGCGTGGAAAGAGGCGTACGTGAAACTCTTCCCTTCGTATTCGGCGAAGAACGTGCTGTCTTCCAGGGTGATGTGGTACACCTCGTTCCCCGAGCACCTGCCGTACATCTTCTGCCACTGCTCCGGAGACTGCTGGCCTTCTCTGCGTCACAGGCACACACACAACACACACGGAGAGGGCCGGTGAGTGCGGCTGAAAGGCTGGGAAGCAACCGCTGTCGTGTGCCCCAGTCCCCCAGCTCCCATTGTCTGTGTGTTGGTCCCCAGGCGGGCATCCCTTCCAAACACAGTTACTACAGATGTGTGGGAAGGAGGGTTTCCTGCAGCCCAGTTAGTGAACAGATTTGTTCTGCCCGGAAGCACTCGACTCTGGTCTCCGTTTGAGTCTGTCCAGTCACACACGGCCAGACACACTCATATGGAACAAGCAACAGGCCCACTTTGTCTCATTTACAGAACCTGCTTGGCACCTGAAACTGGTTTGCTTTGTATTTAAAATGATAACTGGGTACATGTCAACCTAGCCATTTGAATCATAGAAAACACACTCCACAGTTCTGTCTATATCATACCAATGGCTTTCTTCCAACTGCACAGCAGTTAAGAAAAAAGATTTCTTTGTGACACAAGGAAGGGTCTCCAAAGGGATCCCCCAAAGTATTTTGTAGGCCCTGGCTGGTGTGGCTCAGTGGATTGAGCACTGGCCTGCAAACCCAAGTGTCGCTGGTTCAATTCCCTGCTAGGGCACATACCCAGGTTGCAAGCCAGGTCTCCAGCCAGGTCCCCAGCTGGAGGCAGGTGAAAGCCAACCATACGTTGATGTTTCTCTTTCTTTCTTACTACCCCCTTCCCCTCACTCTAAAAAAAATGAATAAAATATTTTAAAGTATTTTGTAAAACAATAAATGTATACAGAAAGTGCAGTTTCTTTTACCCTGGATCTGTCTGCCCAATGGCTTTGAAAATCTATAAAGTATTCAACCTATGAAAAGTTTGTTGTAAATATCCAATAGCTCTTTTTCTGCATTTTGCACAATTTCCATTACTTTTGCTAATAAAGCTTGTGAACTGTGGTGAGCATGAGAAATGCACATCAAGAAGAAAAGTGATAAATATATAAACATCAAAATACCTCCCCATCTCTGTAGATTCTGGGTGGATATAAGCAGGTAATAAGTCATATCAACCAAAAATAGGGTTTCAATAGCCATTTTAAACTCTTAAGTTTTCTCTAAAGGACTACTAGGGAGATAAGATACTTGTCAACATTATCAAAGTGTCCATAAGTTTGTTTGTTTTTTTATCACATATTTTCAAAGTATATTTAATTTCTCTTCAGGATGCTTACTGCAATTTCGTGAGCTATTTAGCCTGGGTTGGATCAAATGAGGTAACGGAAATAAATCCCAGAGCAGATGCTGAATCACTGTGACCGCTCAGTAAATGTTAGCTCCCACGATGCCTTTGCTGTGACATCTTCTCATTGCTGTATTTTACAGCCTCTTGCTGTAAACCTACTGAACAATAACACTGAAAACCTTGACCCTCAATGATGTTACCATATCTTTTTGGAAAACAGAAACATGAAATAAAACATAACTCTTGTGACCCCCGAGGGCATCTGGCTGTGCTCAGTGACCTCCTACTAAGAATGATTTCCAGTGGTGACACCGGTCCCTTTAGCAAACGGAAATAAAATTCTTTGTCATGTACCATGTGGCTACTGGGTGTGATGCTACTTGGCAAAGACAGAACCCATTTGAAGAGCTAGGAACTTAAGAAAAGATGCTCATCATCCATCTGGGTTTGTTTTGAGATCCAAAAAGGTATCCTGGGCTCAAATCCTTGTCACACAAGGTGCCAGAGCCATTCGAGAGAACCGTAAATGTAGCTCCAAGAGCTGAAACGGGAACACAGTGGGGTAACTGGGAAGGGAGCATTGTTGTCATTACAGAGCTTGCGGACCAAGCTAGGCTGGTCTCTCCAATGACACCCGCTCAGTTTCCAGTGGGCTCCAGCCAAGAGCAGCCTTTAATGTCCCTGGTGAGGAACTAGAATGCCAAGGTCTATTCCTAAATAATGCTGCTCCTTCTGTCTCTTACGCCGTGACCCTCAGGTTACTCATGACTTCCTCAGCCCCCAGTATTACAGTCTGCAAACGTGTGTAGTCCCAACTGCATTAATGAACCCTTCCTATGAAATGCACTCCGTGAGGAAAGGAGTCCCATCGTGTTTACTGCCACCTCTGAGATAGGACATTGGTTCTGACACCAGCGAGTGCTTAATAAATGTTTTGTTTAATGAAAGCAGAATAATGGAACCATGTTCTTCATGCCCAGTTACTAAACTAAATGTTCTGCTTTTCTCATTATATAATATCTTTTTCCTTAATTAGAATCATCTTTTAGGTCTGGCCAATTACTTTCATGAGGATGAACTTGCCATTAGAATTATGGGGGGGGGGGGGGGAATCACTGAGTTCCAAGATTGTTAACAAACGTGAAATGAATTTAACCCCCTACTTAATGAAATATTACGGTTTGTTGACACTAATGAAAGGAACATGCAGGGGAAGTAATTGGCTTGCGCTCTTACTTCCTGTCACGTAGCCTGAAACCCGGTGCACCCCTGTGCAGAGGTCTGGCCACCCTGGCTGACGATGGGATGGTACTGAATCATTCCTGGGAAAGCTCATGTCCCCTTCACTTTCAAAATAATCGCCAGCCCCAGCAGATTGCACAGGGGTTGGTAGGAAATGAAAATAAAAACAGGACTATGAAAATAAAATATTCTGTTGAGACATAAATGAGGTATAGAATAACAGCCTATGCTAGATGCTCGAAAAAAATCTCTTCGACACCTTTATTTCCCCTGGACAGAGGGTCGCACTTTCGACTTCTCGGGCCGACCCGACCTGTAGTCGGGAGAGTGGCAGAGACCCTTCGATGGGGACACCTAGGGGGAGAAGCAGCGATGTCCACTGCTCTCCGCATTTGAAACCCGAAACGAATGTCTTAGGGAGGAAATACTGGAAACAAGAGAAAATGTAAGAAGAAGTGAGAGAGAATTGGTGAGGAGAAAGGGAGAAAAATAACCACAAAAGTAAGTAAATTACACACTCCATTCTCGGTTATTTTGAAAGTGAAGGGAGAAAGGGACCTATCCAAGAATGATTCCCGCCCCCTGCCACGTGAGGGGTGGGGCAGGTGCCAAGCTCTGCGCCCATCTTCTCTTTCTGTAGAAGGGTGGGAAGACTAGACAAAAGGAGAAATGACTCTGCTTTCTCCTCAGTTTGGGTTCAAGTCATTCATCCTGGGACAATAGGAAAAGTTCCTCCCCCATCTACTTATGAAGTATTGGTTTACCAAAAAAAAAAAGTATGTTTGTTCTATTGTTTATTATTCTCCAGGTAGGAATATCCTTGTTCCCATCAACTTTTGAATGGTGCATAAATCAATTTTGAAAACAATATCTTCTTTTTCTTTAAAAGACAAGCTGCACATTTCTCATTAACCTATCATTACCCCTTCAAGGCCAGTGGGTATCTATAGCCAGAACTCAAAATTCCTCCTGTACCAGTTCCCTGCACTTCATCATAAGCCAAGTGGAACAGCACCTTTCACTCATAACTATGCACTAGGGTCACTCTTTGCAGAAATATATTTAACGACAGGACTCTGAGTGCAGTAAAAGGATCTTGCACAGTTTTGCTTGTCTCACAGAGGGAGAAAAGAAAAGATTGAACTAAAACTTTCTGTTGCTAATGCAACAAGTTGAAGTCTTATTATATTACATGATCTTTCCCATGTCAGGTATGTGTCCTATGTAGTTCACATTTAAAAAACAGCATAAAACAGTGACATTCTGAGGTGCTGTCCTCAGCACTGTGAAAGCCATGGTTAGTGGGAGTCCACCTCTCTCACAATATTTGTTGATTTAAATGCATTTGCATGTTAATTATTAGACAGTTTTGCTTATCCATGTTCTTGAACAGCATTCAAGAACTCTCGACATAACAAAACACAGGGGATGTCTTCCAACATCAAACTAGAAACCCGAGTCCTGAGTCAGGCATGGAGGATGCAAATCAACTTTCTGCCACGAGATGGAGCCAGAAAGCTGGTTGCCATTCTCAGGAAAAGGGGCGGGGAGAATGCCGTGGAAATGGGCAAAGGTCCTCTGGGTTTGCAGGATTATGAGATGTGACCCCACATAAAAAGCGCACTTTTGAAAGGGATTCCCTTCCAGCTGCCCATTGATTGATTCTCAGGGTCTATCAACTGATGTCACACCATCACTAAAAGATACTTCATTAATGAAATAAATCCAGGATGGAGAATCTGTAATATCTTCTAACTGCATGTATGAGCCATGTTTACGTTGTGTCCCGAGCTGCACTGAGTATTTGTCCTTTGAGATTCTGTGTTCAAGGTGCATTTTCCAAACTCAGCTCAGCACCTTGCCTTGTATGATGGATACCTGAGTTTATTATTTAGGGAATGAATGCAGGAATGAATGAATGGCCACATTTTAAGACTATTTTAATTCCACTATTGCTATTGTTAACCTGTTACTTTCTTCATTGCTTAACTGTTGACAACCCACCCCCATTCTTCCAAATCCTGAGCTTAAGGAGAGCTTTGAGGTATCTCTTAAGAACGTTATTCAGCTTTAACGCTTTATTTATTGTAGGCATTATCTAGTAACCGCCTTCTCTGAGATATGAGTTTCCCGACACAGGCTGTTCACACAATCATATCGCTATCATGAACATTTCTTTGAAATTCCTCCATTGGAGGTTTGGTCCAGTACGTGAACCAGGCCAAATGAGACAAGGGGACCTGTTCAGCCGGCGGGGGACAGGGTGTCGCAAGTCCACCCAAAGGCAAATGCGAAGAAAACAATTCAACAGAAGGAAAAATATTTACTCCAGGCTGGTAGCCAAAGAAAACCGATCTGCTAGCAGCATGTTTGGGTTGCAAATGCATATCTACTGACTGGCTAGTTACTTTTTAACTGCCAATAACACTTAAAATTCCGTTCCGCTCACTACAGACCTAGAAACTTGGTTTTTCCTGTGTAAGATGAGGGATTAGTTCTCCCTCCCACACCTTCCCTCTGACTTTACTCCAAAGTGTTGTTTGCTGTAAGGTTATTTTTACACTGTCGAAACTGTAATTTTTCATTTGCGCACAGGCTATAAGTAAGTCAATGGCTTCAGATTAAAAGTAGACGAGGGGCTTGCACCTGAAACATACATAATATCCCAGTGATGCTGAAAATAGAGTCACATCCCTATGGCTGTTGCAACAGACTTAAGAGTTACGTGGAATAATATAATTACATAATCTTCCTGTAGCTACCGGAGCAATGAAAATTGAAATTCTTTTCTCTTTACCTCCTGACCATCTTAGTTCAGTGTTATGTCCTAGTTTAATTTGCTTTATTATCATTCTTTTATATTTTCTTGGAGTTTATGATTGCCTTTTTCCCCCCAGTCAGAAGAGAAAAAGGTACCTCCTTTGCCTATGCTGCATTTTTTTAAAAGATTTTTTTAATTCATTATTTCCAAAGAGATGGGCAGGGAGAGAGGAAGAAAGGGAGAGAACCATCGATGGATGGTTGCCTTTCACCTGCCTCCACCTGGGGACCTGGCTGGAGACCTGGCTTGCAACCTGGGTATGTGCCCTGGCTGGGAATCGAACCAGCCCATGCTGCTTTTAATGGAGTCCAGTCTCCTGCTGAGACCCGATCACTTTTCATATCGTTACCATAACTTGTGGGAACCTTAGCTTCTGGCTTGGGGCAGAAGTGGGACCAGAGCGCCGTCAAGCACACACAGATGCAGTTAATTTGGGAAATGTGCTCAATGGGAAACAGGCAGGCAATGGACGTTCATTTTTGTGGCATGGGTGGCCGAAGAGACTGTGGCTCGAGGGAGTGTCGGGGTCAAATTCACCGCAGGGTCAGCTGTGCCGCTGGGTGGTAGAAGTTGGCCTGGGAGACGAGCCTGCAAGGAGGAGCCTGCAAGGAGAGTGGAGGAGGCTCTAAAGTGCTTTAGAGTTACATTAGTTAAGTGAATCCTCTTCTCCGAAGTTACGAATACTGAGGTTTTCCTCCCTATCTGCAAGTTTGAAGATTTTCTGCAGTTGGAATTCGAGTTTGGCCCTGGGAGGGGTTGGGTTAGATCCCACCCCGCCTTCTACCGCCCTGCTTGAGGGGTGACGCTACCTGATGTGACCCCCGCCTGTCAGGAGGGCCATCATCACTAAGTCAGCGAGCAGCGCTGGTGAGGACGTGGAGAAGGGGACCCGGTGCACTGCTGGTGGCAGTGCCCAGGGCGCAGCCGCTGTGAGCAGTGTGGACACCCCTCACAGCAACCGTGGGACTGCCCAGTGACCCGGTGATCCCGCTTCTTCTAAACGTGTCCTGGGGCTGGGGTGTCATCAGAAAACACTCCTCGCTCCACTCTCCATCCTCAAATCCCTGTAACCTTCTTCACTGCTGACGGCATGTGATTTTCTGTTTCGTCCGCCCTCGTTTCAGGGGGGTGGGGGGCAAAGGAAGCGGGTGAGCGGAGGCTGTGTTCCACCGCTTCGCACCTCGTCTGTCCTGTACTGAGGTCGTGCTGACTGAGCCCCCAGGCTGTGAAAACCAACCTAGACGGCGGAAGAATGACAGATGGTGACAGATGTATTCTCCACCTTGGATGGAATTACAGCCGACTAGGTTGGAAACAGTAAACACGTAAAAGGACCATGATACAGGCTCTAGCAGGATATAGTAAAGTTCTATGTGAATCCATAAACAGGAAAAAAATCACATTAAACAGGGGAGCCAGCCCTGAGGGGTTACACTGTTTGGTTTAGTAAAATCTTCCCCAGGAGGGGAATTCAAGGCAGAGAGAACAGCACAAGCACATGACGTATGAGGCGGAAACCACACTATATGTTTAAGATCTTGTTATTTGAAGAACACGATATGTGTTGTATATATGCATCATGGGAAATAAGGACATGACAGTAAATTAAGATGAGAGCGGAGAGGCCCTTAAATAAAATAGTCGTGTTTGAGTTTAGTTTGATAAGGAATGATGAGCTATTAGTAGGTCTCCAATTAGCAGAGCACCCCGATTTCTCAAAATAAGTGTGAGGGGCGACTGCTCCAGTTGCCCACCACACAGAGATTCCAGAAGGCGGGCTGTGGTGGGACGAGCGTGGCAGGGCCCTGGAGCAGAAAGGGGAACTTAACGGGAAAGTCCCTAAAATTCTAGGTAAGGCCAATCACCGAATCGGTATTGATTCCTCATTTTGATAACTGCACTATGATGATGTAAAGTGTGAACCCCAGGGCACATTTACATAGGAAGAGCACGTGCAAATGAGCTCCCTGTACTATTTTCCTACCTTCCTCTAAGTGTGAAAATAGTTCCACTAAAAAAATGGAAAAAAAAGTCTTTAAAAATATAATCTTGCTTGAGTATATAATTTTATTTTTCAGAAAATGTTTTACTACCCATCCCAAAGCAGTATGAATTCTGCCTTGAAACACAAATTGGGCAATTGTGTGAAATATCGGAACCGCTATTTATATTCCACACCCACCAATTAATTACACTGCATTTTGGCTTAGTATGTTTCTACCATGGTTGCAGATTTTACAAAACGATTAAGTAATCTCTGGAGAAATTGTCCCTTGAGAAAGCCTAAGTTTCACTAAGTTTAAATGTACACAAGTATCTTGATCATGACAGAAAGTTAGATAAGACCCTCTCTATAACTTTACATACACTTAGCATTTGGTGGCGGGATGAATAAATATTGCAAGCTAAGGCAACACCAAGTTTTTTATACTCTTTCCTGCATTCAGATCTTATCAGTGGCCAAGTTCTATAAATTCTGACTTTGCAATGTTTTTCTCATCAGTTCTGTCTTTCTTTCCCATTGTCACTATGACCAAAAATATGCCCTCTTCAATGGACTCACGTAAAAACTATTCTTATGAAAGTAAATTGAAAGGAAAATAAAAAGGAAACAAATTTTTGATAGTGATGAAATGTCACCAAAATGGATCAGCTCAACGCCTATTCACTGGCCTGACAATTAGGCCTCTCTTTGCCCAAGTTACCATGGCCTATGTTCATCACCCTGCAGCAATTTTTGTCCAAACAGTAAACTTAAGTTCTTCTTTCTAGCAAGCTTGTCCAATAAATTAAAATGCTAGTTTTATTAGCAACAAGAAATACCATAGCTAGGGCACTGAGCACTCGCAGATAATAAAGTAAAAAAAAAAGGGAAAAACTGTAAAGCCCTAAAGTGCAGAATCAGTTCTCAATGAATCAAAGGAGCACAGTTCTTTGAAATCATCTCAAAGTGACCTGATGACGTGCAGACCAAGTAGAAGTAGGATGACTATATTAATGAACGATAGGAGAGGAAATGTAAGACCCTACGAGTACTAACCGGCGTTGGGAGCTGTTATCAGCCAGAGTACTGGGTCTCTTGTAGAGACCCCAAAATGCAAGATACAATTTAAAAAAAAATCCCTCTTCCACAAAAATCCAAAGATAAGCAATTCATCTTTTTTAAGTTTTATTGTTTTTCCATTACAGTGGTCCCATGGTTTCCCCATTGCTCTCCCATGCCTGACCCTCCCACCTGTTCATCATTCATCGGGGTTCCCGCTTCGTCCCCATTTCCACTGGCTAGAAGAAGAAAAGTGACTGAGGGGGTCAGTCTAACTCTAGCTCTGAACTCAGAACCCTGTCATTACTGTGGCCGAAGGCAGGGGGGTCACCAAAAGAGCTAACCTTTGACCTCCTGCTCTTGATGGCCTTGCCTGTCTCATTTGTTCCAGCTGCTTGTTCGTAGCTGCTTGCTACGTCAATAAGTTGAGTTTTCTAACTCCTGCTGGGGTGAAGGGCAGAAATTCAAACATTTTTCTTAGTAAGTGAATCTTGACTCTATCTTCAATTAAAGCATGATGCAGAAGATGGTATAAATTACTCAAGCAATATTCTTCACACATACATTAAACATAGAAAGTGCTCTTCTGCTGGGCTGACTATAGTCAAGCGATGGTACGTATCTGACAAGGTACTTGTACCTAAAATATGTAAAATTTCTGACACTCAATAACCAAAGACAAATAACCAGATTTGAAAGTGGGCCAAGGATCTGAATAGGCTTCTGCACCAAGCACATATACCCACCGCCAAGAAGCCCATGAAAAGATGGTCAAAGCCCTTAGCTCCTAGTGAGATGCAAGCCAAAACCACAAGCAACTCCACTTCTCATCCCCTGGGGTCGTTAGAGTCACAAAGCTGGGTGATAAGTGTTGCCCAGGATGTGAGGAAGCCGAAGCCTTGATGCGTTGCTGGTGGGGACACATGATGTTACCATGTCTTCGGGGAAAATTCTGGAAGTTGCTACACAGACTGAACAGTGTTGCCACATGTCCCATCAATTCCGCTCCTAATAACCCCCCAAAATGACAGCACATGTCCACACGAAAACCCTCACACACATGGCAAACGTGAAGAGCACCCTTATGCACAATGCTGGCAACACCCCAAACATCCACTATCCGATAAACAGAAAAAGAAGATGCCACGTAATCATATAATGAAATATTATGTGGTGGTGAAAAGGGAAAAGGCACTGATGCATATTACAATATGGACCCACCTTGAAAACATTATGCCAAGTGAAAGGAATAGGTCAACCCCCCCCCCCCACCGAGGCCACACACACACACACACACACGTTATATGATTCCATTTATATGTAATATGCAGTGTCCAAAATAGGAAACTCTATAGAGACAGAGGAAATTCACAGTTGCCTAGGGCAAAAAGAGCTGGGGGAACATGTAGAGATTACCAAAAAGTAGAGGGTTTCTTTCCTTTATGGGGTGATGAAAATATTCAGCAGTTGGGCCCTGACTGCTGTGGCTTAGGATTGAGCACTGGCCTCCGAACCCAAGTGTCACTGGTTCAAGTCCCCGCCAGGGGGCACATAACCAGGTTGCAAGCCAGGTCTCCCACCAGATCCCCAGCTAGAGGCAGGTAAAAGGCAACCATACAGGGATATCTCTCTCCCTCTCTGCCTCCCTCCCTCCCTCCCCCTCTTTCTGAAAGTAATGAATAAAATCTTAAAAAAAAAAAAAAAATATTCAGCAGTTGGGGTGATGGCTATACAGGTCTTGGACTACACTGAAAATAAAACATTGAATTTTATACGTCGTATGAGTGAATTACAGCGTGTGTGAATGCTATCTTAATAAAACAGCTCTACAGAAAGTTATTCTAGTGGACAATATTTCAGTGACACTTTGTTGTGAAATAATTTTTCTCGTAAGTCGTATGACTATGACAGATGGACTGAGTTCCATGAAGGTTCAGTTAATTGGTATCAAAAACGCTTTCAGTTTTTTAACTTCTTCACAATTCTGCATACTTTCTTCAATGAAAAACAATTTCATTCATGACCCTATTCCATTTTTTCTAACAACAAATGAGATGAGGAAAGCTTGTAAATGAATAGAATAGAAATATTTCCATTCCAATTTTTAATAAAATTGCTTCTGGGAAACTTTTAGTGTCTCCATAGAGCCAAGACATAATTCAAGGAAAGAGTAAAATTTGCTTTAAAATGCCACAGGGTATTTACTGTTTTTCAAGTATCAATTTATTCCATCTAGTATTAAGTCCCAAGAAAGAATTTTCCTTTTCCTTGATATATTTGACGTGGCACTTCACTTAAATAGCCAGCAATTAATTTAAATAACCGTAACCACAAAACCACAGGGAAATTTACTTAAAAAATCAACTTTTGTCTATAATGCCAATAAAGAATATGAAATGGTAGGAAATGTAGTGTCTCCTTGTAAGAGGGGAGACCATTTACCCTGATCACATTTTCCTTAATCATCCAAGTCAAAAGCAGCCTCTGTATTTTACGAAACTTAATCAAAGTCAATGAAAACATCGTGTTCTGATAACTTTTCCCATCTACCTTAAAATACATAAAACAGCCATTTCTTTGATACTACATTAGCTAATCTTATCTACTATTTTGCCATCATTCTATAATAATTGAATTTTTTAATTGTGAGGTCAATTGTGTATCGATAGCTTTAAGACTTAAAGACTCCAAATTTACCTTTAAGGTCTTGTACTAGTGACTGTCATCATCCCTTTTTTTAATGTTTTATTTGCTAAGTATTCATTTCAAAATTAGAAACAATGCCCTAATCCTAGGCCTAACAAATGATATAGACAAAAGATTTAGGATAAGGCAAACTATCTCAAGGTTAGTTAAAGAGACAGCAAATCACTGTTAATTTTCCATATGTCTTGGACTTCTTTATCATGTCTGTATTTGTCTGTCTATCCATTGGTTTATCTACCGACATTATTCTCTCCATCAGACAAAGATAACACAAAAACACAAGTACAGGTACATATCTAGCTGCATACCTTGGCTTGCTATAATTCTAAATCACATAACTACAGTTGTTTTCTACATATTATTTACAATGCATTATCTTAAAGAAAAAGCATACTTACTGCCCTCTAGAGGTATGAACCAGGAGTGTAATAAGTGTGGATGTAGCTGGGCATATACAGTTTAAAGCTAACATGGCGTATTTAAACTCTTCTTCACAAACAACATGATCTGTTTGAAATAAAATAGGTAAATTAGCATAATTTACCTTGGGATGGTAATATTAAGTCACATAAAAATAACACAATGAGTTAAATTATAAAAGCTTCCACATAAACACACTTATTTTAAAGATTGTGTGTGACAGGTATAATTACATCCTCAGAAAAATGTTTAAGAGAGGGTACTCCAACATAGACCACACACTCAATAACATGCTAGTGACTATGGATGGTGCCCAGTGGGGACTGGAAATATCAGGAAACCACTTCAGAAAATAGTTGAGTGTCTAACCACTCTGTGTATACGCCAAACTAATACAAAAGAAGATTGAATGTAAACTGTAATTTGGAAATGAAGTTTCAAAAAAGAGAGAACTAGACTGTGAGTTAGTAACTGATGTGGAGGGGATGGGAGGACATCTGACTGCAGTTCTGTCTTTAACAAAATTGCCTTTGGCAGAGTTTCACTTTCTTACACCTCCTGGGTGGAGGGGCGGGCTGCAGGCAGGCCTGCGGGTCACTCAGGACAGTAACTCGGATCTAAGAAATCAGTGGACAAAGGGAGACTCAGGGTGGCACAGGAGTAGGTAGGAGCGACCCTAACCTTCCCCCAGGACCAAACTGGAATTACAACAAAATTAAAGAGAACTCATCCTGAATAACCAACATAACACTAAGCTGGAGAGAAGCCTTATAACGAAGAAGCCACTTCACTAGAAACGAGCGTACATGTTTTATGACATGAAATAGAGTATTTTAAAATCCAAACTATCTCAGAAAATTGCAAAGATACGATTCCCAGATACGCAACGCCGTGGGCAAGGATTACCTATCCCTCACCAGAATGCACGGAGTAGGAGGCCATGAGAAAAATGCCCTCATGCGCCAGTTTAAGAGCATCCCGTCTTACTTCCCTCCTGATTAAAAAGTGACCCAAAAGGGTCCGTGTTGAAATTCAACAATAAAAGTTACAATAAGAAATGGCGTCGCCTGAGAGGGTGAGGCCACATTGAAGGGACACCCAGCGCAGTAGGTGCTCCTTTCCCTGCAACTAACGGGTGTAACTGTGGGGCAGGTGGCTAAAGGGGTGTTACATGGTCAATGTGTCAGGAACTACGGTAACCAGAAGGACCCGGAAGACAGGAGAGATCAGTAAATTTAGGTAACCAGTTTTATTTTTACAAATGCTTTTTTCTACAATTAGCAGTGTTGTGGTTATGATTACCCTTTAGCCCATCAAGTGAGGGAGGTACACATTCCTGGAGGAACTTTACACAGAAATGTGACGCATGTTTAGCACTGTTTAGTATGTACTGAATTATCTAAGCACACAATTACTCGTTAGCTGTGAGCATTCACACAACCATGCATTATTAAAACTAGAAATATCTCAATAAGTTCTCTTGAAATAATGCCAAGAACATGTTTTAATATAATGTAAGTAACAAAACAATTTTAACACTCTCCAATGAACCATGATCCCAGTTTTATAGAAATGCTGAATTCTTATGCATGTTCATGGGTGCACATGTATGTGTGCATAAGCACAAATAATCGTAAGAACAGGGCTCATACTATTAATTGTAACTACCTCAAACGAGGGACACAGTTCTTAAGAGATGGGGATGTTGAAATAATAGAATTGTGTGAGATTTTTGCTTTCTTCATGATTGTCATTTTTAGCATTTTTCAGTGGAAAGCCTTGAAGATAAGCCATTATAATTAAGGATAGAAATTCATAGATGAATAGGAATCAAATCTATTTTCTAGTCCCTTTTGCTTTATGCAAAATAAAATTGCTAACTACATTTGAACCAGTCAGACGCTTTTTTAAAAAAAGTCTGCCTCGCAGCGTTTTTCTGAGCGGGGTTTGCCTGAAAGTGCTGGAAGCTTCCACCATGTGGTTGCTAGGTGACAGCTCCTGGGGGAAAGCAATAAACAGTGGAGAGTGCATTGAATCTCCGCAGCCCTCCAGCCCAGAATCAGAAATCCTGTGGAAAGGGGCTTTTAAACAGAAATGCAGACCAGGATAAAATTTTGAAATTGTGTTTGTTTTTATGATCCGGGGGAAGGTTTATGATGGAGACCAGCAGAGCGCATCATGTTAGAAAGACTCACAAGCTGTTTTCTTAATGAGACTGTTTACAAGTACGAATGGGCTGACATCTACGAAAATTGCTTTTTTTTCTTAGAGGAACATGGATCATCTCTAACGATTGAGTTTTATTTTGACCCTGTTGCTGGAATCAATGAAACAACTAATCGTTCAGTGTGTGCATGTGCGTGTGTGTGTGCGTGTGCGTGTACACACCTGCACCTGAGACCTGGACCTGCTCTAGGACGGTGAGCCATTCACCCACTGAGTGAACCTTTGTCCGTCGTCCAGTTTCACAAGTCTAACTATAAGAATGCTTATGAAATGTATAGAATTCAACCCACTTTGAGAGTGGCGCTCCGCTATAATACAGATGTATTTCAATAGTAGAGTATAAAAGGTATTTCTGTTTTTTTCCAATTGCTTGAATTATTGTATTATTTTAAGGGTGTAATGTTTTTAAATGGTTCATACTAATTAAATACCCAAAAAGTGAATTGTTTCCTGAATCCTGAGCAAAGCAATTTTAATTTTATTAACCTCCTTGCCTTTTAAACATGTCAGTAAAACATCAATCTGAATATTTTATGAAAAGTAATTTTCCTCAGAAGTCTATTTTTTTTCAGTTCTAACCAAAACTAGTATTCCCTCACTAGTTCATGTTAGGTATTGATATCATGAGAGTTAATGATATAGTTATCAAATCATCTTAACAATAAAACAGTAATACCAAATAATATTTCACCCTTATTCTAAGTGATGCAGATATATGTATGTGCCTATATAAATATTATTAAATCTCACTAAATATAGATGTATAATGAAACCTCATTGATATATGTTATATGGAACAACTCTTAAATAAGAAATCACATGTTCAGTTCACAAGTATCTTCCCCAAATCCATGATTAATTTAAATTCAAACTGCCTACAAAGAACTCTACAAACGCTGTACAACTCTAAAGCTGAGTAGCCAAGCACATTTACATGCCTGACATATTCTGGTGGTTTTCCCTTCTCTGAAAGTCACTTGAATGGTTACTACATGCTACCAGGCTAGGCTCACTGCTTGAATGGATGACTGAAAATACGTGACCCCCGTGTTCTGCAAACTCTCATCACGTGATAAGGGGGTTGGGAGGAATGTAGACACACTTGACCTTGAAATGCATTTTGTCAATTTTAAATCACATGCCGAAAACCATATAGCTGGACTAAACTGATTTGCGTCGCTGCATCAAAGGGGGTTTGAAAGGCGGTTTATGAGGAGCAAATGCGCGAGATCAGCGTTGTCGCGGCAGGAGGGCGGCACCGGAAATGCCTGTCGGGCGCCCAGCAGCTTGTGGGCGCCAAGCAAAGGGGCCCAGGCAGCGTCACTAAGGGTACGTTAGCTGAAAGGTGAAGGAATCGTGTAAGTAGTTTGGAAAACGTAAAACCAGAAAGGTAGGATGATATTTTAATTTGTACACTGCCTTCCATACCTTCCGTATTGGAAGCTGTGTTAAGGTTCTCAAGAAGGAAGTAACTAATGCTGACTCTTCCGTTCTAGTCCCTACGATTTATTAGACAGAATAATTGGCTGATTGCAATACAAATTTGGCACCAGAGAAGTGTATCATTACATTAAAATGTTAACTGAGAATTGACCATGGGCTGTTAATTGTAACATGCCACTTGCATATATTCATAAACTTATACATATATTACCTTTTACCAGCACAATAATTGTATTTCAGTTACAGAAATACATTATTGTGGTGTAACAAACGTAATCCCTAGACATAATTAAGTGACTAGCATGTTCCCTGCATAGATAGAACCATTCACAAAAATTTTCATGGCGTTATGTCTGATAATTTGGACCTTGTGAGGAAAAATGTAAAAATACATTAAATGTAAACTTAAAAGTACCACATGAACAAAATCATCTTCTAGCTAATATTATGGGGTGGACAAAAGTAGGTTAACACTTGTGAGTATGCAAAACACAGAGTTTATTCTTGTAGTATTATTTATTAATTATTGTACTATTTATTTGTATTACAATTATAAACCTATTTTTGCCCAACTCTCTATATGGTCCTATGAATTACTAAAATACAATTTTATATACATGAATATTATAGATATAATTGGTACTCTAAGAAAGTTCATATCTTATTTAGTTCGTTGTTGCTTTTCCTATTACTATTAATTTCTAACAATGATTTATAGTTAAATAATAAATTCCATATGTATCTACAACATATCTCATGTCTTTAGTCTCATACAGCTAGACATTTTTATTCTTACAATAAATAAAGTTGTAATAGAGGATCTTTTATTTAAACGTTGCATGCAGCTCATAGTATTTCCTCGTGAAATCTTCATGTAATTGTGTAAACAAATGTTGGCTGATACCTGCCTCCTTACTGGGTTTCTGCAAATGAATATTTTTACTACTTTATACAAGAAACACATGCATACATTTTATATGACTTTCTGCTGGAAAGATTGAATCATGCAGAAGAATGGCAAGACCTGGGCTTAGATTTTTGGTACCTATTCCCTTTGTCACCTCTCTTTCTTACTGTGTCATCTGGGGACATTACTTCTGTATTTGAAAGCTGCTCTACACCATTGTGCATAGTTTTACTTTGAAAATATACAGTTTTAATTTTTAAACATTCTTACTGGATCTTTTAGTTTTCTAAATCTGATAATACACTGTATATCACAGTAATAAGATGCTGAATCGAGCACACTGCTGATCACTGGGGGTGTAAAGTGCTTCAGAGAATTATAGTCTAGAGTTAAGTGAACGTGTAAGCAATTAAAAATCAATTAGTTAACTGCTTGAATAGAATTCATATTAAAGGTGAAGATGTAAAAAGAGAGATGAGAGTTGCAAAGATAAAACAAAACCCTTTGTCACCCTTGCTTGGTTCCCATTGTCGGTTGTTACCAAGTCTACAGAATTTCTGAAATGAGTCACGGATCTATTTTCACTCTGCATTTCTTTGCTTCAGTCTCTTAGTACCTGTCACCTGGACAACTTTAATAGCTTCTTCAGTCATTGCCCCATAGCGCCCTTCTGTCCTCTCCACTGCACCCCACGTTTTTCTGAAAGTTGCTTTGTTGTCTAAAGTTAAAATTTTATTCCTTTACCTAAAACTTCCATTAAATTCTCATTACTTCTCAATGCCCCAGTTCTTTAGCAAAGCCTAGTTCACAATCACACACTCATACACACATGTTCCTATGTGTACAATGTTCTTGTGTGAAGTTACTCAGCTCCCACGCAGCATGATTTGGGACAATTTTATATAAGAAAAATCCTATTATAATATTTGCCATTTCAATTACTGGCATTCCCACTGTTAGGAAATCATTCTTTTAGAGCTTAAATTTGTATTTTAAGAGCCTCCTCAATGCAAAAGTAATTACTCCAGGGATGGAGATATTATTATATTAAATTATAAAAGCCCTAACTATATTAAGTCCATCGGATCAACTTAATTCATCAAGCAAAACCTAATGAGACCAGATATAACTGGAATCAGATGTTTTTGTCCCTGCGCAGGGGAGTGGGACCAGGAGGAGGGCCAGGGTCACAACTGCAGCTGCGTGGGTAACGGGCTCAGCCGGAGGGTGGCTTTGATCAGGACACAAAAGCTAACAGGCTCCCTCGAGAAGGGTGGAAAGTAAGGAAAATGAGAAAATCTGCTGTTGGATTGACGGCTAGCCCAGCTCGCTCTTCATTATGCCCTTGTGCCTGGAATCACCAACCACTTCCAGTAGGACTCAGTAAAAATGAGAAAATGAGAGTAAAAGAAGATAAGACTCGATCGTCTGTATCAAACATTGATTTTAAGAAATGACTTCATGGACAAGTCATTCTGTTGCACACCTAAAGCTAATGTAACAGTATTTTAATGAACAATTAAAATTGGAGAATTTTCAAACTTTCAGATACAAAATTTCAAGGCATTATGTTCTTAAGAAGGTTGTAAGATGGTGCTGAAAATGATGTCTCTGTGGGTGTGATACGGGAAGTGAAGAAATGATTCAGGAAAAGCTCACACCTCAACAGTTGGTGAAAGTCAAGCCTTGATCACACATATGTTATGTAGAAACAGCTAAGATCACTTCCAATATTTACATTGCTTGGAAATATTTTTCCACTCTCTTTCTTGGGCAGGAAAAAGTGAAGCATTAGAATGTGTGGTTGCTACATTAAAAAGTAGATGGTGACCTGGCTAGTGGCACAGCGGATAAGACGCCATCCTGGGAACCCAAAGGTCGCTGGTTTGATCCCCAGCCAGGACACATAACCAGGTTGCAAGCCAGGTCCCCAGCCAGGTCCATAGCTGGAGGCAGGTGGTAGGCAACCATACACTGACGTCACTCTCCCTCTTTGTGTCTCTCTCTTACCCCCTCTCTAAAAATAATAAATAAAATCTTTAAAAAAATAGTAGATGGTGCCTAAACCAAGATAAGACCGGCATTTTTCAGTAAATCATTTCTCCAGGGTGTGTGCGTGCACACGTGTGTGGATTTTAAGCAATATGTTTTTTATCATGACAACTATGACTATCCACTATCAGAAAGGTATGTTGATACAATATTGTCAGTGATTCATCTGACAATAAAAAAAAGTTTTACATCTCCCTGCCCTTTTAATTTTAGTGCAACTGATATTTTTTTATTCCCCAAACTAACTCCTACTGTTCTAGAATAGTGATTCATTTTTCCTGGCATATTTTAATTGTGATTTAAGAAGTATTTAACTCAGTCAATGCTTTACTATTTTTCTCTTCATTCATGAACTGAAACTCCAATTCTTTTACTTATGAAATGCCAGAGTTGAAGCATGGAACGTAAAAATCATGGGAAATTCAGATGCATTTGCAAATTGATTTTTACATTCGTTCTTCCTACTTGTGAGTGCAATTTACCAATTTGATTTTGATATCTATTTACATCTGTTAAAATGAAGTGGGAAACTTTCCAAGGACCCAGCAGTAGAAAGAGAATTTGTTGATAAAGCAAAGAGAAGTGAATATTCACAGATGACATAACACTATATTTGGGGGGTGAGAATACTTTTAACCTAAATACAGCATGCTGAGATATAAATATATCACATTGGTTTCGAAGTCTCATACATCACCCTAAGCTGTTTTGATGGCATTTTAATGGCATCAGGGTGCTTTCCTCTTTTTCCAACATAAACAAGAGTACCTCCAAGATGTCACCATCTCAACCACATGCTAACACAGGTGGAAAGACATTTCAGCAGATGCCATCAATGAGAAGTAGGGAGGTAAACTACGGGGATAGAATTTTTAAATATTCCACTCATTTCAATGGACTTATCAACATATTGGCAAAAGAAGAATGTGGAAGAGAATCAATACAAAGAGTCGTCATAATTTTCTATTTGTAGAAGTAAACTATTTCAGTGATTTTGACCTGTTGTGAGCTAAAGAAGGAAGGAAGGAAAAACTGAAGTCTGAGTTTTAGTTATTAACGCATTTAAAATTACACTTATCTCCCCAAACTAGATACTGTTTTAAGATCCACATTCAATATCCGATCATAAACACCTAACATGTTTCAGACTTTATTTACTTAATTCTTACTCCTAATCCCAACCATGGAATAGAGACATCATATTTATTACAGCCATTTAGCAGGAGAGGAAAACGGGCTCAGAATACTAATTTGCAATCTTGATCTTAAGTGGTGGCATTCAGATTTAAATTCATATTTTTAGGACTTAATCTGTACTATGTCATTACTGCCTTCCTAAAAATCTTACCATAGCAAGTCATTATCAGTATGAAGAAAATTTGCAAAAAATATTCCTTTAGCCAAAGAATAGTAAAAGTAAGGCAGCTTAGTTACAATGTTCTTTTACATTAAAAGAAAATGGTATTTCCTGAATACTAATTACACCATCTCCATTGAAAACTCATGTGTGCCTTTTTCTAGAATAATTTTCAAAATGTACCCCCAAATCAATTTTAAGTATACGTGAATGTA
This sequence comes from Noctilio leporinus, assembly GCA_004026585.1. Classification (NCBI taxonomy): domain Eukaryota; kingdom Metazoa; phylum Chordata; class Mammalia; order Chiroptera; family Noctilionidae; genus Noctilio; species Noctilio leporinus. Next base: position 425,883 of record PVIW01000545.1, read on the forward strand.
CTTTTATATATTACTGTATTGTAAATTTATATGTGTATTGAATAATCTATAGCAAGGCCTTAGTGTCTATGTGGAAAAGTAAATATAAATGAATAGCTATAACACAGCCTGTGTCTATATGATGTGCAAGTTAATCTATTCAGGTTTTAATAAGTATCCAGTAACTTTAGTTGCTAAAATCACCAAATTATATAACAAAGTAAGAGTCACCCCCTGCCAAAATTATCTTGTCACATTCTAACATGAATAAATTCTCTTATGATGAACATATGATAAAAAGAAAATCTTCCGTTCAGTAGAAACATGACTATAGCAAACCACCACTAATTTCAGAGACATAATTCTCACAGTCACAACAGGGGTTTGAGAAAATCCAAAGGGTGTTATTTTAGACTAAACTTACCAGCAAATTTGATATGAAATTTATTTTCAGGCTTTAGTATTTGGACATACAAAGGACAATTTGGAGCAAAATCTTTCACAGCCCATGCTCTCAAAATTGTTTGGTGGTCCTGAAACGATAAAATCAAAGTGTCAACGACAAATGTAAGTCTGTCACAGGCTTCACGACTGCACTAGCATGTCTGCCCCGAGCCCTCATCCATGAAATAGTCTCTACAAAAAGATATAAACAAAACAAGATGACCTAGATTTTCTCCTTTTGTTTTTGTTTAAAAAAAAGAAAGAAATGATGTGCTTATTAGCCTTTGGTGAATCAAAGAGCAGAGCCTCATTAACTTAATAAGCATTTGGATGGCATATCGTGATAGAGTCTGGGCCACGCTCAGGGGCAGGAGGGGGACTGGGCTGGGGGCAGCGGCAGCCAGACCGTCCCCGGGACCGACCACCGGGCCCTCAGAGATTCGCTGTCCCACCGTGCGGTGGGCTTCCTGCTAACGCTGGTGGCTTCTGAGCCTCCTGCACATTTCCCTGCATCCTACCCATTGTTTTCTTTTTAAATTATGTGTTATTGATGATGCTGTTACAGTTGTCCCCAGTTTTCCCTCCTCGCCCCCCTCCACCCAGCACCCCCTACTCCTTCAAGCCCCCCCACACATGGTTCATGCCCGTGGGTCATGTGTGCAAGTTCCGATGGGCTCCTTGTGCCTAGAGACGTAAGCACTGTACGTGACAGGGTGAGTGGTAGCCCACTGGTGTGTCCACGTAGGAGAGCACGAGCCAGCATTTTGTCATCAGGTCCCAAAAGGCTCGTGGACACTTCTGAGACCTCCCTCATGGGAATGCAGAGCAGCTGCCTCTGTCCTCACTGAAGGAGCAGGCATTGTCCCCTCGGTGTCGCGGGTCCTGTTGCTTGTCCTTCCTCACCCTCTCTCTGTCCACACCTAAAACATCGTTCAGTTCCCAGGGCCCAGGGCCTTCTCCGACAAGGAGACAGGGACCCACACTCCAGACAGGAGCCGGAATGGCAGGCTTTGTTCACGTTTGTTCTGAGTTCCTCTTGCCATCAGCTTTTGGGTTGTTTCTTCATCCATTATCTTGGTTTTGTATTTGAAACGGGGCATATGCTTCAATGTCTAGTGACCCCTATTGTCTGAGCACAGTGAGGAGGGAAGGGTCACACATCTTGGGGGCCTCGGTGACCGCGGGCACCTGGGCTGGACTTCAGGAACTGCAGACGCTACGTCATTGTTGACCTACCTTTCTGCCAGTCGCGACTGCACCTCGGCTTCCTCTCCTGTGACGGCCCCTTCACTGGAGGGAACCCTCCCGCTCTGCCCGTGGGTGGGCTCTGGCTGTTGGGGTTCTGGGTCCCGTGGGAGGAAACAGCTCAGGGGGGCAAGTGGCCCTTTAATTCTTGTAGTCCTGAGCGAAGGTTATTCCGGGATTAACTTCTCCCGAGAGCAGACGCCTTCCCCCAGGGTGGGGGCCACGGACTTGCCGGTCCACGCGTCTGCTTGTTTCTCTTACGGGACCCTAACCGCCGGACACCCTCCCCCTGGCGCCTGCTGCCTCTGTTTCCTGAGACTTTTCAGCTTCCATTGTAAAAAGCTGCCTTTTGGACTTTTACTTAAAATCCAGAATTTCCTTTCTGTGAAACCAGTTACCACTCCTGTCTGCTTTTCAGCTTCCAGTCTTACGTTCCCATTTTCTCATCTACCTTCTCCTCCCTTCCTGTCCGACCAGCAGAGTGTCAGGCGGCAGGGGGCACATGGCTCGCCTGGAAGCCCCCAGCTTCCCATTGTCAAGTGTCCTTGACACTCCGCAGGACGATGTGCATGTTTTCCTGGTGCTTCCTCTGAAACTCACGAATGTTAGAGCTACTGGAGGACTGCAAGTATTCTAACACGGAGGAACAGTGTGAGGAACACAAGACTGACAATTCCCTCAGTTCAACAATCAGAGACATGTCATGAGTAAGAAGTTACAGTCCTAAATTAATGTAAAAAAGAAGCCTGTTAGATGTCCTAATGACCCAGGCTTTTGCTGCCCTGTCTCCAAAATTCTCATTGGTCTGTGGACCACACACATGGCTCGAGGTGGATCAGGGACACCTTGTCTCCAAAGTTCAAAGTACTCGTTAACAGTGCCTGTTCAACAGAATAATAAAGCCTTTCCTAAAAATAATAAAATTAAAATGATAAAACTAAAACCAGAAGTTATAATTTGGTAAATTACCCTTTAGTTTCATTATACATTTATAAAAATTTAGGCTTAAAAAATATAAGGATCACGTAAGCCAAAGATTACCAAGTTGAGATGTGGTTCAAAATCACCAGGGGATGTTTTTAAAATACACATATTTCCATCCCCACCCTATCTATTTAGAATAGAAACTTTTCAGCTGATTCTAATGCAAACTGCCCTGGCCAGCTGCCTTGTGAGTAAGTGGAGGAAATTAATCGAGACCATTTTAATAAAATTACGTAGCATAAGGCATATGTAATACAAAAATGGTCTTGCTCATATGCGTATGACTCATTTCAACGTGATCAACAGAAAACCCAAGTATTAATACAAACTACCTCAAAACACCTTTGTTGACATTGTCTATGCATCAACGAAACTTACAATCATGGCAAACATAGTTTCAAGGTATTTGCTTCCTTTTTGGAAAATTTTAATGTCACCCGTATTCAGTGCTAGAAGATTAAAATAATCAAATTTTTAAAAACCTCCCAAGGTGAAAGGAAAAAAATACTAGCAGAGGTTTTAGAAACTTACAGAGGATGTCCTGTCCACCTCACAGCGGCTGCTGAGAATAAAACAGGCCTCAGCATCGTCCATCCTGGATGCGGGCAGGAAAACAAAATAAACACGCACTGAAACCCCGTATGTTGTCTGAAAAACAGCATTTCCTGTTTAGCCCAGTGCACACAAATTAAATGTAAGCTCTGAGGATTCTTAAACTGAAAGTTGGATTTCAAGGTCATGAAATTTTATTTGTGAATAAAATAATGGTTGAACTAGCTCTTCAACTCAGTATTTTAAAATGACGGAAGTAAAAAAAGTCATGTAGTGATTACATATTATTTTTTTCAGATACTGCAGGACCTTGAATGATACTGTTTTGTTCCATGTCCTTTTGTTGTAACTTTGATAAGATATCATAAGAACTAACTCTTGTTCTTATCAGCTCGCTTATGGTAAAAACGGGTTTTGTTGTACGGCCCCACTTTAAGGATAAACATGAAGATTTATTTAAAACTTTAAAAGCGACAGAAGACATCCACAAAGCTACCTCTGCTAAGAATGTCCTCTGGCCTCTGAAACTGGATGATTTTCTGCAGACACCGACTCCCTGGTGCCTCCGGCCAACCACACCCTTACTTGGCTGTGGGGGGATGTGACCCCATGACACTGGCACCTGACCACCAGCAGGTCACCTTTACCTGGGTGGGCTGGCTCGTGCACAACAGGAGAGTCACTGAGAAAGACCTGTCACCCTTCTTGTCCTTCCAGCCCCCCAGGGTACTCTTGTCTTTCTCTCTGACACCAGACAGCACAAGTCGTATCTGCTGTGTGTGTGTGTGTGTGTGTGTGTGTGTGTGTTAGAAATAGAGATACACAGGGAGGGAGGGAGAAAGAGCAAGAGCCGTGCCCGGAGTCAGCTCCGACTCCAGGACCCTGTGAATGGGGGACCCCACCGTGTCCTGTTGTCACAGCCCTGTTCCACCCAGCTTGTCACGGAGCCTGTCCATCTCCTGGTTGCTCCTCCTCTCCTGCTGCCTCTGTGTCCAGCATTATTGTCGTTTCCCAGCACGTGCCCGATGTGGGGTAGCCCGTGTCGCCCTTCTGCCCCCAGCGGCGTTTCAGCTCCGTTCGCTCTGCGACCCACTTGCCCAGCTTGCGGTGACCCCGGGGCTGCGTGCAACTCCCCCTCAGCTCCGCAGTCACTGAGTCAATGTTTCTCCCCGTTAGCCTTCGCTGCCCGGCTCTGCCCAGCACCTAATGCAAACTGTTCAAAATGTAAACCCTGATGCAGCCTGGCCCTGGCTCTGCATTTAATATTCAGCCCAGATTTACCTGAACCCAGGGGCCTGGACACCATCGAAGGGTGAGGCCGGAAAACCCATCACCTCTGACGGCCAGAGCAAACCATGCCACACCGCAGTCATCTTGCGGTGCAGGTTCTGTCTCCCACCACCTGTGTACCAAGCATGCGGACACACCGACCTCCTGTTTCACCCTGTCTGTGGGACCAGCCCCGGGACTGAGGAGCAGCTATTCAGAGGCGCTCCAGCTCGCCTTGCGGAGCTGGAATTTGCAGGGGACAGGGGATGTTGAGCACCGTCAGGTGCAACGTGATTGGGGCCGGCACCTACTTGGCTCTCAGCAGATCCTGGTCTTTGAGGGCCGAGCCTTGAAGGTAGATGACTCGTTGCGACCACATCGGGATCTGCAGCACCCTCCGGACCTGCACATCCATTTCGGTGGGACACAGAATCACCACGTAATAGTCCTGTGCAGAACAAGGGGACAGTGGCGGAGAAACAGTGCTGCTCTGTCTTATGCTACTTAGGCCCACAGGATGGCCAACAGCATTCTGAAAGGCGACAAACCAGAGGTGATGTCTGCTAATAAATAAGAGTTCACACTTAAAGCCTGAGCCTACATAACAAAAAACAAGACTCTAATAAACATAACTAAGATGTGTAAATCTCATAAACCAATACCTCTGTCCTGGCCTTTCTCAGTCTTATTACTGCTGTGAAGAGGAGGCGATCCACGCTTGCAGCCAGCACAAATTCCAGTCTCTGAATTTTTCACCTTGAAGCCGGTTCTAAATTATACATTACATGCCAGGCAAAGCAGCTCAAGTATAAATCAATACTTCAAGCATTTACTATTAGAATAAAAGCTGGGATGGTGATTTATAGCATTTGCTAAGGTGATGAACAGATAATATTGAAAATTGTCTGATATCTCAATGAATAAGGACTTATATAAATATTGCTAATGCTGACAAAGTAAAGATTTTGAGATCAAATATTTCAAAATAATGGTCTCTTGGAGAAAATGTAATGGTGCTATTCATGAGGAAATGGTTTAAAACAACTTATCTATAAGGATCACCATTCTCTGATAAACAGGCACCAGTTTATCATGCTAAAGTGTACCTAGTAAATTTTTTTTAGTTTTAAGAATTCACCATATTGATTTTATAATAATATCAATAAATTACCAGGGATCAGAATTCTCCAAACAGATTTTTTTTAGAGGTTATAATGAACAAATCTAAAGTTATTGAGTATGAAAATAAAAAAACCAACAGATAAGTATGGAGCTTCTCCAAAAGTCCAAATTAATTTATATGAAAATAAAAGAATGTATTATATAATGCAGGCATCACTTATAAATAAGATTTATATATATAAAATTGTATTTAAAAGTTCTTCAAAGTATTCAAGAAAAAATCTTTATTTCAAGAAGAGATAATTGGATATACCAGAACTGTTTCAATCTCAGATTTGTGCAACTTTGGGACACTATTGAAGAAAAACAAGAGGAGTATTTCTCTGGTGTTTGGACTGCAATTGGTGCTTTAAGCAGCAAAGATTACCTGCTTTATACTGGTCCAGGACTGTGGCAAGAATAAGAAATATCTGAGCATTTTATCTGCTTCGGCAAATGAAGAGATTTTTCTGAGTTCATGTTTTTAATTCAACTAGTAATATTGTTCAGTTTTTGGTCATTTATTGCCACTATAAATATGAGCTAGACTTCCATGTTTGCGTCAATAACACTTGATTAATCTGACAGGGTCAAGTGAGCAGAGGATATTGAAATGATGTAATTCATTGTTTTATTATATTTTATGTTTGATTTCACTGTTTCATAAGAAGATCACTTATGGATTATCCTGGGGGAGAAAAATGTGAATGGTTTTAATTCACAGAAACCTTTCTTTGTCATATCAACCTAATTCCACCTGTCTTTTAGTGTGGATCCCGAAGGAGACTAAAATACTGTGTTATTCTTCAGCATTCTCTCCATGTTCCTGGTTGCAACTGTAGTTCTTCACTTACACTTTCTAAAATTGACACGGATGATGTGTTGGTGTGTCGGACCCAGCATCATGCACCATGGAACTGAACCCCTACCTGCAGTCGTGGATGGGCGTAGAATTCGTTTAAAAAGTCCATGAGCAAGTCGATCTTCAGCGAGCTGACGCATAGAACAACGTGCTTCTCCGTTTGGGCTCTGTGTCGGCTGTAGTTGCCACCTGATTTCTGCCTCTCCATCCACAAGTAGGCCAGCTGCTCAAACTGGGACGTGATTTTCACATGCAAAGGGAAGACAGGGACATGAAAGTCAAGGTCAGCGCCATCCATCCGTTGTTTCTGAGGCGGGTGCACTCAGTTCCTCAGCTGGAGCTCGTCAAGACCCAAACTGCCAGGATAGCCCCTTCCAGCGAGGCCACCGAGGCCTCCCCGAGGGCCCGGGTCTCTGAGGAAGCCTGTGGATATGATGTTCCTACTATATCACGTCAGGGCATGAAGAGGTTCATGCCTGTGCCTCACAACCGGTGGAGTACGCAGCCACATGTCACGCACTGAGTCAAAGAGAGTCTCGCTGGCATTTCTTCCACCTCGGCTGTTGCGTTCCTCCCCCGTCATGCGTTTGGATAATCTTAGGTCAACACGAAGGCCACATTCTAGCTGTGCAGTATCTGGTGCACAAGGGAAGTGGGGGCACTGGGGAGGCATGTGGGGAGTGGGGCATGGTGATTTCATACCCACCTAAAGCATGTTTAGACACCCAGTGGCCGAGGTTTGCAGCAGGACATACAAGTTTGACTTGTATTTGTCGTGTCCTGTTTCTGACCCACCCCTTCAGGGACACCCAAAGCTCATGGTGGGAATGATGAACTGATTGTATCGATGTATCATATGCCTCATTTTATGCCTCTGTCCCTTTGTAAGTACCTCATCTACTCCCCAAAATGCTACGTAATAGTTAAACATCATCTTCAGGCTTTAATTTGTTACCTAGTGTATGTAATCAGTATTTATTCATTACAATGTTTGGCTTTGAGATGATTTAAAAAGTCAAGAAAAATCAACTGTTGACAGGTTTGCTTCCTTGATCTATCCTTCCATGATTAAAAACTGCATCATCTCCTGGCCCTGTCATAGACAAATGTCCTATATGGGAAAGGAACACCTTGAAAAGTTGAAATGAGATGTGAACTATGACTTGAGGGCAGATTCCTAATTTAGGGCAAAAAAGCATTTCTGAGACAATCTTAATAAACTGAGTACATACATATAATAATAGCGCGTGTTATGACCTCCAGATAATATACCACCCCTACATTCTTCATTAAACATGGGAGACGTGGATTTGTGCAACTCCCCGTCTCTGCGAAGCCCGTCTTGGGGACTTTACCTGGATGGGCAGGACCACGAGGGCGACACAGATCATGGCGACGACAAAGAGCTTGGAGGACCATGTTTCAGGCGTGACGTCCCCAAAGCCCACCGTGGAGAAGGTCACAATGCAGAAGTAAAGGGAGTCAAAGAAATTCAACTTCTTGCCTATTCGTTCCAGATGCTGGATCCCGCAAATGCTGCAGACACAAACACGTGTCACAACGAAAACTTGCATTTGGCACCTTACTTCCTACCCTTAGGCATTTGAAAGTTGAAGTACGTTTCATAAAAGCCATTTAGGAGTGGAATCTTACCTGGTACATTCCTGCCTCTCTGGAAAATATAATTACTATTTTTTTCTACATTAACTAGATATAGTTTCATTTTGAAGTAAAAAACGTGTGTATCTTCAGGATAGGTACATAGTTTATTGCTACTTGAGTATATAATTCTTGAGGCTAAGATGGTTTTAGCACTGAAATTCCTTTGATTTGCATCATGCATAAATATTATTTCTCTTATTATTAGCTGTTTTTCCTAAAATTGCGAATGCTGCAGCATCCCATGTAAGGATCTGAAGCTATTTCATGATTATAATCCATTTTAATATAGATTGCTATCTTAGTTCATCCACAGATGTCCTTGGAGTCATTATTAAATGAAAACCGCCTCTTCTCCCTGATCATAATTGATGAATTCCAGTTCAGTTTTATTTTGTGCCTGTACCCAGAAGTGATTTTAATGATGGGCACAGATTTTCTGATAAACTAAATCCAAGAATGTGCTCAAATAGAGCACATTCATAATTACCATATCCTATTGTGCCTTATTTTAAGAGATATGTCTTTTCAGTCCAACACCAAGTTAAACTATTTAAATTATATCCTGAATTGAAAGTAGAAAAATTGAATAACGTAGAATTTAAAATCAATAACTATAGCTGGTGGATATTACTAAATGTTCTATTATCTTTAAATTTTAGACTAATTAACGTTGCCATTATTTTGTGACTGAGCAGTAATATTTTCTAAAAGCTGACTTATATGCCTGATTTTAGTGGACAGCTAATTGTAATAATATTTTTGGTGATTATCCTGTATATCCTGCCTAAACATTATAAATAATTTACTGCCATTTAAGACAGAAGGAGTTCATTAATATCACACCATGCTCTCTATTTAATTTTTTGTTTAGTTAACAGGTATAAAAGTTGCTCAGATTCATTCATAGTGATTGATTTTGAAATGAAAAGTAGCAAGAAAATATAATTTTCTTAAAATTCCTTTATGTAAAAATATCTGTAAATTTCAAATAAGAAAAAATGCTTGCTATAAAATCAATAGGTGCTAAAAATTTTGACTTAAATATTTCACAAAGAAAAATGGGTAACAATATCATACAATAAGTCATATTCATATCGATCCATTTCCTAACAGCTTATTCGTTCACATGCTGCTCTGTGTTGGATGTACGTGCCATACTTGGCTACACCTAAAGTGAATGATTTCGACCTGACCTGTATAATACTGCTGCTAATAATATCACAAGTCAGGCATTTAACCTGCAACTTGAGCAATGCTAACTTAGATAATCACGTAAGCTTTTTAAACTATCTGCTCCTGAGTGGAAAATTAAATGCACTTTTAACTTCATTTGATTATTATGCTAATGCTCAGCCAAATGCGACACAAAATAAGACTCAATGAATCCAGGAGCAATTTTGTTATTTATATCCCAGCCCTGCATACAAAAAGAGAAGGGGGGAAAATTAGTCAAATGGAAGGGCCACAGGTCTGCACCAAAAGATCACAAAGCCTTTGTGTGGAGCTTGAGGAAGGAGCTGGGCTGCTGAGGAGCCGTGTGCCAGGTCTCCTTTCCTGAGGATTTACTAGCAGTCACCAGCAGTGAGGAAAGACTCGTTGACGAGTGGCTGCCATCTTGTCCCCTCTTGGGTCAGGCCTGCAGCTCTCAGCCGTTACCGAAATATAGACCAGCCTGGAGGAGTGTGCAAAGCGTTGGGCAATTTGCAATGCAAGCCCATGATCTTTAACTTTTTACAAAAGCCAGCTGTCCTGTCATGGGCCGGCCTTTGGCAAGGCCACTGCCGTCACTTACGGAAAGGAGCAACCCACTCTTGATAAGGAAGCTGGGGAATGTCAATAGCAGGTGGTGACTCTTTATAGAAAGAGCTACTTATCACTGAGATTGCTTCAGTGCAAGAATTCCCACTGTAGTTAAATGACAAACAGCATCAATGTACCTAACGGATACATATATTCATAATTATGTAATTCACTGACCTAGGTAGCTACTATGTATAACATTATATGGTATTTCTTTTTAGATTTAAATGTTAAGATAGTAATATTTGGGGGGGGAAATTGAATTTATCTTTTTATATTATTTTGCACATACACTTAATACATCACTTTATCATTTAAACAGGTATTTAATTTCATGTAACTTACGGATTTTTCATGTTATGACAATTACAACCAAATCTACTTTTTAGACATTTTGTACACTTTTGGGATGCTAACAATTCCTGCCATGCACATACTTGTTTTCTGCATAATCGTGGCTGATATTCACGATACTGAGCTTGAAGTAGACTTTCAAAACTATTTCACATAGCCATTTCTGCCTTCACCTAATTTACTAGTATCTGAACACCCATTGTGACGATGTTTATTTTACAGATTACTGTCACAGAATACAGATCCCTTAGGAATTTTATAGCCTGGTACTTTGGCAAGTCTTCCTATGTCAATGTGGACATGCATTTAAACTGTGTAGACCAGAAGATATATGCTGAGTAGTCAAACATGTTTTTAAATGCCTACTCAGAACTTGTTTGTCACCAATGTACATTAGAAACATAGAGAAATGTCCTTGGGAATTTCAAATCGTCGCATATAATCATTAAGGATAAGAGATTGACTGTAACTAGAACCATTTGAAAAAAGTTCAGCTCATGAGAGTTACACAACATTTTAGTTTTCAGTCAACACTTGTTGATCTTCCCATATGATCGATAGATATCAGGGGATAAAGCTGATAAATAATAATGACATAGGTCAGGAATATTGGGAAAATTTTAATGGTAGGGAGCAGTCAGAATTATTTCATTTTTGGATATGCTGACTCTTATCATTCCTTTGAGTAATATACATCCAACCCAATGTGATAATGTATTTTATTAATATACATATACCTATAGTGAGGAATTCTTACTCTGTTGGAGTAAACCCTACTTGGTGGTAATTCTGTTACGGTTCTGATTTTCTCAATTCCAAAAGTAGTAATATGAACTTATTATAAGACAAATAATGTGTAAATGAGAAAATACTATCAACACATTCCTATCTGCCTCTGAGGTCATTACTATTTCGTTAAGTATTCTTCTGTTTATTAGGGTTTTTTTTTTTTTTTTTTTGTACTTTTAATGAAAATACACCTGATTTTTATTGGCAATTTATTGCTATAGGATTTTTATATCCACCCTTTAAAAATTTTTTTTATTGATATGTGGTTGCCTCTTGAGCACCCCCCAACCCAGGACCTGGCCTGCAACCCAGGGATGTGCCCTGACTGGGAATTGAACCAGTGACCCCCTGGTTCACAGACCAGTGCTCAAACCACCGAACCTTACCAGCCAGGTCTATGTCCATCCTTTTAAAGTGATCTTGATCTATAGTTCTAATCTCAATATGCATTCTTGAAAAGCCAATTTGGCAGAAGATGATAACCAGACAGAAGTTCTGTAGTCAAATGCATTTTGCAACTCTGAGTTAAGCATATTTTATTTAGCAAAGGCCTTTCAGATATTTTTAATGAGTTTATGTGTATTACAACTCTGAGAGTGGAATTTTTATGAGATTAACCAACTATAGCCACCAAAGTTCTTAGTTTGGATAGAGTATCTCAGAGGATTAGGGTTTTATGAACTAAATGATGGGAACATGAGCTTCTAAGTTGTGCTTTGTCTGAGTATGTTAGAATCACAGTTTAGCTTAATCATTAAATGATGTGGATAACATTTTACCTTTGTCCATGCCCTAGATTACACTGCCCCAGATTAACTGTTCCCTGAAGAAACTTAATAGTGGAACTGTCAAGCCCTGAAGTTTCATTTATTTTTTTAATGAAAATGAATAAATATCATTTTAAAATGCCACCTCTACTCTTGATCTCAATTTATTGCTGCTTAAAACCCACAGATACGCATTTGACATGACCTACTCTTGCCCCCGTAGAGTTCCAAGAATCATTACGCCCCGCTCATTCTTTCGTGTTTACTGACTTGCCGCAAATCTGAACTTCAAGCACATTTCACAAAGTACAGTTGATAAACAGCCCCACAGCAGCCCTGCTGGACTCACAAAGCTACAAGAAGAGAACAACAACCTTCATACACACCGCAACTATTTCAAACGTGAACCACCAAGCTGAGCGTGCCATATGGAATGGAAGACTCCAAATGATATCTCATTTAAAAACTTTAATTCTACTTTTTTCGTTAACTGGAGTACTGTTAAATGTCACAAATGATAATTTTAGTTAAAGACACTATGCCAACACATGCGGAAATCACGACATTAATTTTAGAAGAATTATGACGCCATTCACACTGAATACATAGAACCATGATATACATCATGCTGTGCATTTAATTTCGAATTATCCTTAGAAATGAAAGGACTAATATAAAGTGACATTTATTCCTTCAGCCTCATTTTAACAAAATAGCCCTTCATTTAGAAGAGCTAACATCTTAACTTGAAGATTTTAAAATCCACTTTTTTATTCTTTCACCTTGTGAAAAAAAGATCACAGGGTATGTGAGAGAAATGATCTAATACTACACCATTGTTAACAGAGTGGTAAGCATCCTTTCTCATATCAAATACTCCAGTTAGAGCGACTCCACATTGTCCCTTGCACGTCCCGTAGAATATATTTCTTCTATCAAAATTATGTTAAATTGGTATATTACGTTTCATCCCCCTTCCACCATCAATTGATTAAAACAAAATGAAAACATCTGCTGAACAATCCTGGAAAATTTCTCATGGACTCGTCAGCCTATGGACATTGCTATTACAATGGATACAGTTGGAAGCAGATTTTTTGTTGGTTCACGGTGGGAAATGAAACTTACACTCATGCCATGTTTTGTGCTGTTCACCTCCCTCTGGACATGTGAATACACAGATTGTGCATTCATACACCATTGACTAAGAAATGAGTAGTACATCGTAATGCAAAATGTATTTGCACTGTGAATTGGGGGAAAAGTAGACAAATTAAAACACAATGCAGTAAGATAAAAGAAATGATAATAATAGATGAAACCAGGTAAAAATAAGGAGACAAAATCATTACCCTCAAAAGTAATAAATAACATGGTAAATCAAGAATCAAGTACAATCCCAACCGTGTTCTTTTCTTTAACCTCTCACTAGAGAAAAATGCCAATATCAGGAAATTAAACCACTACTGAGAAAAATGGGGATCCATCTCACCAGTGGAAAGTATAATCGTTAGTTTCATAATTCTAAAACAAAGCAACACGAATAAGTTAATAAAGAAAACATGTAATTTAATCACTTTATATTCCTATTTTTAAAAAATTTACTACCTTTTGCTTCTTAGAAACCAGGGATTTTCTCTCCTGTAGCCTCAATAGAGTACTTGTAACTTTATGTTTGCCCTGCTGTAGATCATTGCCACTTGAAAAAGTTTTGAATTTATTTGGTCACCTCTGTCAGGCACAGTTCTAGGTACTGGGGATCAGTGGTTTAAAAATACTGTCAGGACTGCTTCCTTGATGGGGCTCAGAATGTGGAGGAAGAGATAGAAAATAATGACTAAAGTCAATATATATATATATATATATATATATATATATATATATATATATATAAGGAGAGCCCCCTAGTGCTTTAATTTCCTACAATAATGGATTCTGGTGGGTCAGACTTCCATGAAAAAGTGAGGTTCGTGTTAATATAAAAAGGGTAAGTCAGACTTGACTCTGCAGAAGGAGACTCCTGACCAGGCAGGAAGCTTGGAGTGTATTCAAAGGTTTGGTAGGCATCCCAAGACATATGGGAAATCTTGAACCTCAAGCAAGTGGTAACACATGGTGTTTATCCTTCTCAAATGTCACTTGGGTTGCCATGGCATAAACGGCTTGGAGCGGAGCCAGGGTGCATACAGCGAACCAGTTGTACGGCCGTTGCCCTAAGGATGTTTAGGACCAGCTAAGGAGGGATTGGGGAGCAGGTTTGCAAGTTATTTATGGGGTGAAATCCGTGGGATGTGTTGACTGTACATTGGCCAACAGGACAGGTATTAGGAATGATTTCATTAATTTGGGGATTGCCCAAAAGAAAGGACAGTGGTTGCCATTTCCCAGACATGGACAATTTAAAGAAGAAATAGGATGAATTTGCTTTTATACATATTTAGAGGACTTCAATAGGAAACATCCCAGAAACCATTAAAGGGTCTGAAGGATGCCATTAATGCCGTAGACACTGGCTGAAGACAAGTTGTGTGGTCACAGTGCCAGGTTCTTTTTGGTGTCATCTGTCACAGCCTCCAGTGAGATTAACTCTTAGACCAAATTCCTCCACATAAAACGCTTATGAATCCCTGTTTTGTAAGATCAAAAAGTGCCTGTTCTGTGTATTTCTGTATCTTAACCACAAACACATTGAATAAAAGGTTCATTTTTACAAGAAGAACGTCCTAAAGGCAAGTTGGGTTCAAGGTCTTGTGGAATCAAAGACAGGGTCCTCGATCTGTAGACCTGAGTCCCGCAGCTCTAGTGGGTTAGGCTGCTGTGCCCACCATGTTCTCACCACCTAATTATGCAAGAGCAGAAATAACTCTACAACACTTTCCTGCCAACCACATGCCGTGGAAATATTTCTAATTCCCCTTATGTTAACTTGCAAGAATTGTGACACAGACACTGATGGTTGGCACCAGGGACAACCTGGTACCAGGCCCTTGAGCGTCCTGCAAGGCTTGTCAGCCATCCCTAGGTTTTAACGCATACAGGCACACCACCCTGAAATATGTATGGGATCACACACATGTAGCTGAGATATAAGCCGTACTCCTGGGAGGAAAATATAAAATGAATTGGAAGGGCTAAGGACTGATCCCTGGAAAAGTGATGTCATTTAATGACATGTTGCAGAAGAAGACAAGCATAAAATGAGTGTGTATATGCATATGTGTACATGCACTGATAAAGCATGTGTGCACATGTGGGTCTATAGGCGTCCCCATGTGCACATGCTCATAACCTTCATGTACCTGTGAATGATTCTTCATGTGAAGTTTTCAGACTTGAATACTCGGAGTAGCTTGCACACTGAGTCTTCCTATGATATCTGACATCCCTACTAAATATAGCCTCGCTTTATCCCCAGTAACAGAATAGCAGGACAAGGTCATAGGTCTCAGCACTCTGTTCCCCTCTGTTCCCTCCTGTTCCCTCCTGCTTCTTTTTTAAAGGTTTAACTTTCCAATACATACCAACCAACAAATAAAGCACAATACCTATTCTGCTTTCCTTTTTAGTTAAGCTTTCTCACCCTAACCCTTAGACTCCTTTAAAAAGGAAAAAGCAAGGTACGCTATAGGAAAAGCTTCAAATTCAAGTCATAGACAGTCAAAGGAACTTTGCTGGTACAAAGTACCTAGGGTAGAATTTTCCAGAAAAAGCTCAGCTGTAAAAAAACACGACTGCAGTTCAGCATGGCTATAGTTGAGCCTTTTAAAGTAAGACTAAGAAGGGCGATGAGACAAGAGAACTAACAGGGACGAATCACAGATTATTTTATAGGCAACGTCAAGGAATTTATATCATCCTGAGGACTGTAGGCACAAATGACAAATGTCAAGCCAGAGAGTGGCTGATGCAGTCCAGCTGGTAGTGATGAGCTCGTCAGCGTATGTCTGCAGGTGCCCTGAGCAGGGCGTCAGCCCCATGTTCCCGCTGTGTTTACACCAAGTCTCTGGGCTGCAAAATCACCTGCAAGGCCCTGCCCGTGACCGTGTCCCAGGGAAGCTACGACCCCGAAACTACAGAGCCCCTAGTCTCAGGCGTAAACCATCTTCTAAGTTGTGAGGCCTTGCAGCGCTGCAACTGAAATCTTTTGCTTGAATTTGTTTACACGTATCAGATTCAGTTCTTAAAAGTGAAGTACAAAGCCAATAGAACATTAGCTTTACGCACCATTAATTCCCATTGTGTCAAGCTATGTTTTATATTTACAATTGGTAAAAGCAAAATAAAATCTGTGTGCCTACTAATTCTCTTCAGAAAAGGTTTGACTTAGCAATGGATTTTTTTTTTTTATTATCAAGAAATTGATAAGTGAATGTTTGCACAGGTAAAATGTGATACCAAATAAATATTTGCTGATTTAAGCTGATTTATACTCATTTAACATGGTCCTACAGGAATATTTTTGCTTCTCTCATTTTTTAAAAGATTTTATTTATTATTTTTAGAGAGGTGGGTAGGGAGAGAGGGAGAGAGAGACACCAATGTATGGTTGCCTTTCACCTGCCTCTAGCTACGGACCTGGCTGGAGACCTGGCTTGCAACCTGGTTCTGTGCCCTGGCTAGGGATCGAACCAGCGACCTTTGGGTTCATAGGCCAGTGCCTCATCCACTGTACCACCAGCCAGGGCTAATATTTTGCTTCTTAATGCCACACACCAAAACTAATCCCCAATATTCAGTCTCTTGTGAGCAGTTTCTGGAAATCAAGTAAAGCATAAAATGAACCTTTACTTTTTCTGAAATTGTCCAAATTTAATGAGCCATTCAAAACAAAAGAGAACATTGCACTTAACATGTTACTTCTCATTGTAAACCATAAAATTCCTTTCTTAGTTTTACATAATCATTACTTGAATCCAATTACATTTTTAAAAAGTACTGATTTCGAGGTGGAGTATGGGGGGATAAATGTTAATGGAAAAAACACAATAAAATAAAAATTAAAACTAAAAAATATGTATTAAAATGTCATGTTTATCAACAGGAAATACTTTGTTAGAATAGTAGCATTTTTACTTGATCTCTACTTAAAATCAATTGAAAATATTTTGCTTTCTAAGGAATGCCTAAATGAACTCATATTTATTTTACCGAGTAGAATATGTACATGTGAGTCTCTAATATACAAATATAATTATGTGTGAGTAAGAACACTCCTCAGAAGCATCTGATTGGTTCATCAGCGCATTCAACTAACCTCCCTATTGGTAGTGGATGTAACTGCTTGTAAATGAACGTTAAAGAGATCGATATGTAGGTAGAATGGTCTCCTGGCTAAATAATCCTTCTTCTTTTCTACTGGAAATTACAGCTGCTTTCCTGATCAATGGTATTTGTTTGAAGAGCAGCTTCAGGAGGGTCAATGCCACATTCTCAGCTAAAGGTCTTAGCTGGAAAACATAATTTGTGTTGACATTGATACAATGCACGCTTTACTTCTATGGCTTCAATTTTTTTAACCTTTGTAAGAGCTTTACCATATCAGGTTATTTATACTCAAAGTCGTTAGAGTAAGAATATTGCAATTAAGGTACTACCATTCAAGAAGTTTTAAATTCTCAATTGTTTCGCAAAAGAAAAAATTAAGTCAAGAGAACATTTTTAGAATCCAACATACACAATAAATGTGCTGTTTCCTTTATGTTTTGCTTATCAGGAGATCCATTCAGCTCAAATTTTCCACTGAGCAGACACGATCCTAACAGCACATATCTTTGGTGTCCCCAAATGATACCATTTTGTGGGTGCTGCTGGGGGTTCCAGAGCACACAGATAAGAACTGATCTATCCAACTCCTCCCCCTCCAGAGGCGGAAGCTTAGCAAAGAAAGAGTCAAAAAAACTTGACCAAGAGTCCTTCTCCTCCTAAGTGAAGAACCCAGCACAAACCAAAGATTTGCTTCCCTTCTCCCCTATTTGTAGAAATCGAGTAAGGTCAGCCTTCGCTGAGGACATGCTTGCCTTTAAGGCAGGCGGCAGGAAGAGGGCCGGTCCCCTGAAAGCACTCCGTTTATTTGGGCGCCGCATTCTAAATCTTTCTCTGTGCAAAGCAGCCCTGGTCCCGTAGCCCGGTCAGATGGAGCCAACAGCCCAAGCTGCACTCTTTTCGAAGTGACAGATTTGTCTGAGTGTCTTGCACTCAAGCTGGAAAGAGGAAAAGGCTCACAAGTCATCAGTCCTCGACCACCACCTGTCTTGAGCTCTCTGAAATGTAACCCTCCAACGGCTTTTGATACGTGTCTGAAATCCCGTGGCAAAGCAGAAAACATAGTGGAAAATGTCACGGGCACAGGAGTCCTCTAAGGATCCTTCAGACTCCACGCATTTCTGTTTTTCCAAATCACTTTTCGAGTGGACATGGGGTCTGTCCCAAAGGTGGCCGCTGCATAAACTGTTCTAATTATATTGACATTATATCGATACTTTTGGGACAGACCTGGTGTATACACATGTTTCTATAAGACATAGCATTTCTAAAAAGAACATTTTTTTTTGCTTAAGAAAAAACCCGCCCCCTAAATGGTGGTAATAAAAATATGACTTTATATCTGAATAGCACTTTATAATTTACCAGATGCTTTTGTGTAAATTGCCTTAAACTTTGTGATTTGTCAGCGCTGGGTTCCGTTTGAATTGACAATTATAAATAAAATAGGAAAGATTTGGAGGAAGGCCAGCACACAGAGCCCAAAGTCCCGGGGAAAAGCGTTAAAGTACTCAGGAAATAGTTGGCTTAATTTAAAAGAGAACTTGGGGCTTCCAGTGCACATACGAGGTCATTTTAAAGCAGGGCCTGAACCTGGCCTTCACCCCTCACAGTAGGCACGCCCGGGGGACAGGTACAGTCAGATTTCAAGAGAGATACTCAGAGCGCTCTGAAATCAATGTGATAACAAAGGGGAGCCTGTAAGGTTAGTATGTTCCACTTATACCTAAGAGTACGATGAAGGTCCATAATAAATGTCATGCAGTGGATGAACAGAAACTAGAAAGGGAGAACTAAGTGGTCAAAGGAACGTGGATCTTGAGGGAGAATCAAGAAAGATTCTGTGTCACATTTCCATAGCAAAATGTTGGCAAAGGTTAATGTAGCCCTGGGCCTAGGGCCTAAGCAGTGGATGGAGAGAAAGTGGACGATGTTAAAATGAGTCTGTCAACACTCTCAATTAAAATACTTGAAAACTCTTTAGCACAAATTATGGACAAGAAAGAGGGTGAGTCATAATGCAATGAAATAATTTTAAAGATTTTACTAAGAGGAAACTAGGAGAACAACAATGATACCTAGTCTTGGATAGACCCCAGGTGACACGCAAAAGGGTCTGTGTAACTTCGGGACTTACGTGACAAGATAACGGGAAGGAAAAGACAGGAGGAAAACAGGAGGAATTTTTAAGGACAAGAAATAGAGTTTGCGGAACTTTTAAAAGATGTATGCATTCTACCCAGATTTGGTTGCTCGCTGGTAAGAAAATGCTTTTATTATAATTAAAATGTGCTATAAAAGGCCTGACGTTGGCTCTGCTTTAAAATAGACAACCATCTGGATCGGGTAGCATGGTTGGGGCTATGTTAGGAGACATGGAAAATAACATTTAGGCTGCAGTTCATTTTAGTGGCGCGATTCTTTGTTGGAGTCTTCTGCTGCTGTTACATTTTTATCAGGCTCCCCTTGCAGGGCCCCTAGTTTTCGATTTAGATACTTCACTGCTGCCATTTGGGGGCAGAGAAGTGAGTGGAGTTCTTGTCTCTATGGACGTCATGCTATTTATCGTATACTTCGTACTCATCTGTAGGGCCTTTGCCTCTGCTCAGCGTTTAATCCCAAATTCCACTCTGTTCTCGGAGTGGCTCTCTTCTCGGAGGGGTCTCTTCTGACCCCTGCCTCAGCGAGCAGCCATGCGCGGGTGTCACCTAGTTCACCGCCGGGTGCCAGCCCCGCTGCGAACTCCGGGTTCCCCTACAGTGGCCACTCGGCAGCCCGCCTTAGTGTCTAAGTGGCATCTCAGCTGCTGTGGGTTCCCTCCCTCCTCCATTTTATGTCCCTTCCCAGCTCCCCTCTCCCTCCAGCATGGCTCCCTCACTTGCTCCAAGTGTAAGTTTCAAAAACTTGCTTCCATTTTCCCGTGTCACACACATTGTGTCCAATGTATCGGCGAGAGTACATCGTTTCTCTTTTTAAAACATTTCACTGCAGTAAGAACACAGCATGGCCCCTGGCTGGCGGCTCAGTGGATAAGGCACCAGCCCGAGAACCTGAAGATCGCTGGTTCAATTCCCAGCTGGGACACCTGACCAGGCTGCAAGCCAGGTCTCCAGCCAGGTCTCCAGCCAGGTCCCCAGCTGGGGGCAGGTGAAAGGCAGCCATACATGGATGTCTCTCTGCCTCTCTGCCTCTCTCCTCTCCCCTCTCTCTGGAAGTAATTAAAATCTTTTAAAAAAACATCAGGAACACAACATCGATCTGCCCCTTTAACAAATGCCTTGTGTATGGTAGGTGATATGAAGGGACAGTCGGGGACTTCATTAATGGAGAAGGTCACCACGAACCCAGGATTGCATTCGGATTTGTGATTTGTGCCCTTGTTCTGAAGAGCAGGCACAACTTATCATTTCCTGAAGGAAGCCATTCTGTGGTCACTCCTGGGTGGCTACGTCCATCAGTAAGATGGAAACTCAAGTTCGTGGTAAGTGACGGAAGGTAAAAACACCTGAGCGGAGATCGCCCGGGGTGAAATGCATGCGCTAAAGGAAAGGCCGAGCCAAAATGGAGAATCGTTTGCCTTGATCGGAAAGTTCTCTATTTTTAGTAAAGATCTCCCATGCATCTCTATCACAAGGAGGCAGCAGGTCATGCAACTCCGTGTACAGCCTGCCCTGACCTAGAGGAGCTGGGGAACAGGTGCGAGAGCACCCCACTGAGCCCTGGCTGCTCAGGGCCCCGGTCCCAGCCAGGCTCAGTGAGAGCCAGGGTTGGGAGAAGGGCCCGGGTACCCGGGAGGCAGGCGCCCCAGTCCATCCCAGCCGGCCCAGCCGTGGGGATGCCGTACCTACTCCGTGCCAACTACAGCTGCATCCTAAAAGCGCCATAGTAACGTACGCACTGACCGCTATACTAGATAAGCACGCATTTCACATAGATGATTTGTACGTTGCACTTTTAAAGCTTTGATGTTAGCTTAACATTTTTTTTGAGAGAAATAGTTTATTTTTGAAAGGTTTCATGAAGAATGTTGGCTTTAGGAGTCTGCTGTGAAGTTTGCTTCGTTACAAAACATTCTTAAATGTTATCTTTGACACAAACCCATGCGAAATAATTTCCGTATTACGTAATTCTAAAACAAAATCTGATCAACTGTAATTAGGATTTAAAATACAGACTCTTGTGCCCCCTTTAAAATGACTGAAAAGTCTTAACTGAGTTGCTTACTTAAGTAGATCCCATATACACACTAATAAAAGGCACCTTAGTGACTAATCACTTAGACTCTGTGCTTTTTAAAACATTTGCCTCTTTTCAAAATATATTTAATTATACAAGCTTTCAAGCTTTGGCAAGGTTTCTGAGGAAAACATTAATTTGAATGAAAGGAAATATTGAGACTATAAACTTTTTTACCACCTGGTAAATGTCAATTTGTACAACAAAATGTTTTCAGAGAAAAAGTCATGTGGCAGATATAAATAACCTTAAATAGCCACACACTCCCAATGAATCCGCTGCTGTGCACGGTTACTGGAAAATCTAATTAGCGTTGGCATTCGGTGTTGAAAGTAGCCAACACTTTGATTTCTTGCGTGTAGCGTGGACCTCAGCGTTCCAACCAGCCCACGCCTTGCACTTTGGTACTTACTGAATGAATACCAATTAAATTGTTCCAAATAATCATCTTCATTTAAGTAAAGCATCTGCCTAAAGCCTAATATTCCCATGGAACTTAAGATAACTGGAGGTGTTGGGATTTCACATTTTCTAGGGATAAAATGTGTTTTTGAAGTCATGATAAATCTTGGGTTTCTATTGCTGTAAATAAGTTCTCACTCCCCTGGGCAGAGTCCTTACGTGTATGCAAAACATAAAAATAAAAAGGGTTAGTGAGCCCCATCCTGCACTATTCATCTGAAGTCAACTTACACTGCAATGTAGTAATTCATGAAAAGTGGCCACACCTTCTCCTGCGTCATGACATAAACACATACTTTCTTTATTCCAAAATAATGGGTGATGAACAGACTTTTCTGTAGAGAATCAGGATTTAGATCAGATGGCCAAAGCAAAGTGACAGTTTAGGGATGAAAAGTTTCCATAGAAAGAAATAGAAGAAAAAACAAAAATTCTTTTAAAATGCCATCTTAATATCTTTTGCAAAAATGCAATTCTGCTTGAAGCAGTCATTTAAAAATGGACTGTAATAGCAATGAGAAAATTACAATTCTATTTTATTTTTTGCTTGATTATTAATTTCATATACCCAGGTTCGTGAGTTCCAGAACCTAATGTAAATAACATCACGATGGTCAAACATGTGGACTATTGAACCAACATAACTGGTTCCAGATCTGAGCTTTGCTTTCCACCCGTTGTGAACCTCACATAAAATAAACTAAGGCTGATCTTTTGTTTAGCCTTTCTGTGCCTCAGTTTCTTGCCTGTAAAATTAAGATAATAATACCTATCATAGAACGTCGTGTGAAATGAAACAATACAGAAAAAAATAACAATAGAAAATTGTCTGGCAAAGAAGGCGAACTTTTAGGAAGTATTAGCTGTCATCTTTACCATTAGAACATGTTTGGGTCTCTGGGAACTGAGTATTCATGTCAGATGCTACAATAAACCTGATTCACCTCTTCCCTCAACTCTTTTACCAAGACTTCTTTTTGTTCCCCCTTCAATTCTATTTCTAATTTTTTGAATGAGATCCCACGTGTGTCATACTCTAAGCAGAGACTTTTGAGATCAGCTGTTGATGGCTTCTGCCCGCACATGGCCAACCTGACTGGTATAAAACTAATGTAATGGAGCTTTCCCACAGAACTCTCCTTATCGGGGCAAAAGCTGGCAGATTTCGTTGGCTAGGGGGTCTGCCCATCAAATGTAACACTGTCGTCCTGCCCCTGCCTGGCCAGCCTTCAGCTGGACATCTGATAAGACGCAGTGAGAAAATGGCTTCCCAGGGTCAGTGCCAGTCTGTTCTAGAGTAGAAACCACTGCATAGAACCTGCATTTCCCCCTTTTCTTACTTCTGGAATAGCCCTAGAATATGTAGGTAGCGTACTTTCTAAGTTCTTGTATTCCTGAAAAGAGGCCTCCTAAATCACTGATGCTGGGAATTTTATCAAATGTTAGGCCCTAAATCAATTTTCCTTGGGAATTGGTGAACAGTGTTTTAGCCCTGGTGAGACTACAGATATTAGAGTGATTCTCATTCTGCTTTATTTCTTTCTGAAGTTTTACCATGAGTAGATAGACGACCATTTAAGACAGAGGCACTTAACTGTTCCTTTTTGTAAATTCCTTTACTGTTTTGAGCCCAATTTCTTCATCTATAAAATGAGGATAGTAACAGAATTCAGTTTCTGGACTGTTGAAAATTAAATTAGTTAATACATGTTACGTGCTCCGAAACGTGCCTGACTGTAGTAACCACTTGAAATGTTAGTCATTATTCTCAGTATTTGCATCTTTGCAAATAACACTACAATTAATGTCCTATTTCAAAAGTAGCTTGCGGCAAACAAAATGTTAACCCCAAACCAAGTTACCTAGATTTTTATGTTAATAAGAGTGATGTCTTTATTATTTATTTAGGTCCAATGACCATGTTCTCTTTTCTCCTGAAGTCAACTTGCCTGACATGGCTAATTCGCTTCCTAAAACCCTGCTGCTCCCTTACTTAAGACTGAGTTGGGACACACAGGCTTCCCTTTGGGCCCGTGTAGCCTGTTGGTCAGCGGGCAGCTCTTTGGACACAAGCCCTGCCTGTCGTTCATTCACACTAGGAGCTGAACAAACATGACCCTTCGGAACTAGGAATCAAACAGGACGGTGTTAACAGCGTCAGGCTCTGTTCTCGTTCCTGCTCCAAACTACACGACCCACCTCCGCTGAGTCTGTGACTAGGAGAACCTAAACATCCAGCAGTCAAGTAAGGGTTCGTCAGAGCCGCGTGAAGGATCCCGCACACTTCTGAACACGGCATGTTAATGGTTAACTAAGTCACACTTTCAAAAAGCACAGATGAAGAGAGAGATTTTCTCCTGAAATGAGGCTGGGGAAGTAAATGAAATGTTCCACATCCGACTAAAGCCTGAGCGATCCATTTCCCTAATAGATTTTTTACGTGATAATTATGGAAATACATAAAAATAGGTAAACATATAGACTCAAATCAAAAACTAAAGTTTGAAGCCAGGTAGTTCCCAACTATGCCTACAAATGCCTGCGGACCCCAAACGCATGATAAATGAGAGTGCTTATAATTTATTGGTCGGGCTGCATTAATCATTAAGCAGTCTGTGTACTTGTTGGTCAGAGACGCAAGCAGAATCCCAAGTCGCAGCTGCCTGGGAAGTGGGTGTCGTTGACCGAGAGGGTGCACAGCACCCGGCGGACGCCGTTCCAACGGCAGGAAAAGCGATTCCGAGCACATTCCCTGCGGAGAGCGGAGGGGAAGGCGGCTGGTTGGTGCTGCAGCCTGGCCCCCAGCCCGCTGCCAGCAGACAGATGCTTAATGACGGTTCTTTGTAACGTTGACAAGGACGTGAGGAGATGCATTGCAAACCGGCGCCCCGCGTTCCAAAGCAGGCGATCTTCAGATTGCGAGATTTGTGCATAGCTCCTGACTCCTTGGGGGGCTTCGATAATGATGCACATATTTAATTTATTTATTTATTATACATTTTAAATGTTTTATTTATTATTTTTAGGGAGGGAGATAGGGAGAGAGGCAGAGAGAGAAACATCCGTGGATGGTTGCCTTTCACCTGCCTCCAGCTGGGGACCTGGCTGGAGACCTGGCTTGCAACCTGGTCATGTGCCCTGGCTGGGAATCGAACCAGCGACCCTTGGGTTCGAAGGCTGATGCCTGTCCGCTGAGCCACCAGCCAGGGCTGATGCACATATATTTTAAAGTTCTGATTCTGAAAAGCACTGATGGTCTTGCTTTATGATATAACAGCAATTAATTATGGCTATAATCACCACAATGTAAAAATAGCTGTGTATATACAGATATGTTTGGTATATATATATATATATATATATATATATATATATATATATTTACATACATGCATGTATATATTTTACATTGTATGAGATATAAACATATAAATATATACAAAATATACCCACTTATATCTGAGATATCCTTTATAGATCAGGTAGAAAAAAATAATAGTAATTTCTACTTTAACAGACATTCCACAATATTTAGAAAGAATTTGTTTTACTTTTTGTAATCTTCCAGCAATGACAATACTGGCCTATGCACATGTATATACAATTTTAGTCCTGGTTGGTGGCACAGTGGATAAGATGCCGGCCTACAAACCCAAAGGTCGTTGGTTCGATTCCCAGCCAGGGCACATAACCTGATTGCAAGCCAGGTCTCCAGCCAGGTCCCCAGCTGGAGGCAGGTGAAAGGCAACTACACATGGATGTTTCTCTCCCTCTCTGCCTCCCTCCCTTCCCCTCTCTCTAAAAATAATAAAATCTTTAAAAAATATATTTTTAACTTTAAGTACTTTTCCTTAAATAAAATGGAAAAATCTCCTAAATTATTCAAATAATCTCTTTACCTTAAAATTCAGAATTTTTGGTGACATTAAAGTCATTACTGTATTTCCAAGTTCATGAAGTTACATATTTACTAGGTGAGCAATAAAAAACAATTTGTGAACAGTGAAAAATTTTTAATAAGATGGCATTATGACGATTTGAGAGGGATACTTTATATTTAAAGACATTAACTGTCCTAAAATGTTTATTGTCTAAAGTCAAATGTATGCCATAAAATATATGTGAAGCCCATTTAATAGATATATTAACTGGATACTGATGCCAACTGGCTGTCATACCTGTATATCTAAATCTACCCAGTCACCTGCCACATAAAGACATCTTGGTCAACTATCAACCAAATATATTTGGTGGTCCTAGAAGATTATAATGAAGCTGAAAAAGTCCTGTTTCCTCATGATGTGGCAGCAAGTCACCATCATAGCATACCTCTTTATTACTTCGGTACCCACAATGATGAACTCCACCAGCCGCCTGGCCTGGGTGGAAATGCGTGTCTCCGTAGCTCTGTTCATGTCTCGTTCCACCCACTATAACAGCATCTGAGTCCACTTACTTTAGTAGCTTTTTATCTTTCCTCAGTAGGGCAAATCCAGGTCAGAGCACAATTACACATAATGCATAGGACTCCTACCAAACAGAACATTATCCCACCGCCTTTTCTGATAGTCACGTGATTTTTTTCTGGGCAGGACCTGCAGGAGTCCACACAGGCAGGGCCCGTTTCACACTGGTGTACATGTTCATCGCCAAAGTGGGGCCTTCCAGAAGCAGAAACACCTGTTCCCTGCAGCTCAGCACCTTGCGCCCTGCCCTTGCTTTCTGCCTGGCTACGCACGAGCCAACGCACCGCCGCCCAGGGAAGGCGCGGGCCGCATCGTGTTGGGCAGGGACAGCCTTCTGCTGGCGTTTCTGCTTCGAGGCTAGAAAGCTGACGGCACCGCCGTGTCAGCGGTTTGAAGGGAAAATTCTTGTTTGACGCCTATGGCATGCTGGTCAAATGCTGGGGCTGGTTGTTTACAGCAGTTGGGAAAATGCCAGCGGTGCAGTAAATATTGATACCGCAAGATACCCACGCTTCTTCTGTAAGACGGAAGGATTTCACTTCTATCCCTGTAGGTGATTCATTCCATTTGATAGTGACTATTGATTGAATGACTGATTGATTTTTATTTGATTATTAATTAAAATGGCTTATAATAGGCTTTTAAACTCTAGTTAAATAAAACATAGTAAACATGCTGATAGGTGCAGGCTTACCAGGTGAAGATAAGGCATAGTAACGTGGATATTAAAATCAAAACTTGGTTAAACATGGCGGACTGTGTACGCTGAATGGCTCTATGTAGGTCATTCTAAAAGAAGACAGGAAAGCATTTTAAATGTTGATATATATTCAATATTCATGAGTTTCATTGCATTCATTACTATGTATTATACTTCAACTGTCTTGTGCATACTCAGTACTCATACTTTATATGTACATGGTCGCATATTTTCATTTTTGCCTAGGTCAAAATATATCTTACCAAAACATTCATGGGCCAAAGACAGTACAACAGGAGGTTCACAAATGTACAAAATTTCAGTTCCTTGGCTTACAAACAGCTGCAGAAACTGCTCTCCAAAGGCCCTCTAGGAGAAGCATGATCTCTCACAGTCAATTCCAATTTTAAAAGATCAGAAAATAATATAGTCCATTAGAGGGAAAATAAAACTCAGTCTAACTACTATCAGATTCTCTGATTCAGGAAAAGTAATATACATTCCTCCAGACAATTTATCAGTAAAAATATTCAGTAGCCATTGAGCAAATATTCGTTTAATTTCCTTACTATTAAAAGAAATGTGGATTTAAGATATTTTTTTATGTTTACAACTGAAAAACATAAAAAAAAAATAACACCCAGTGTTGTTGAAGATGCAAAAATAACGAGCACTCGCTTTTATTACTGCTCATGTAATTTATTATAAATTTGGGAGTACAGGTCACAACTCATAGGTATGTCCTTTATAGCTCATTCATTCATTTATTAGCTTTCTAATCAATAACATTTTAAAAAATTACATGAAAATAATCAGGGATGGTAATCAATAATGATTTTTAATCCTTATTGCAAAATTACATTATTAAATGAAATAATAAATGTTCATTACTATAAAAAATATGCAATGCAAAATATAGTTAACTAAGTTGATCAAACCTATATAATTTAGATGCACCCATTAAAATTGATTTAAAGAGGAATATTTAATGACATAGGTACCTGTACACTACATACTAGTATATGATAAAAATTCATATGATAAAATTGAACATACAATGTAATTTAATGTATATTTGTGCATTATATAGAAAATATTAGGATATAAATTATTACTAGTATTCTGAGTACTAGATTTGCAGATTTTCATAATTTTCTTTCTAGTTTTCAGTTCATCTCAAACTTTTAAATACTAAACTGTTAAAAGTCTTAAAGTCAGCATAACAGGAGATAACTTCACCAATATAAAATCCCAAAGAACCATCATTTTATCTTCCCCCACCACACATTTCACTGGAACTGTTTCATTCACAAAAAAGTTAAGTTGGATAGAATTTCACCTCTCAGCCCTTACTTTCTTCTAACAGAGGTGTTAATGAGCAAAAAAGCAAATGAAATTTAGCATCCAGTGAGAGGACAAGAAGCAAAATATGGAAATATTACAATTGAAAATGGATCCTAGATTAATACTTAAAAGCCCTTCTTTGATTCTCAGGGACTGACAAACTATTTCTTTCTTGCCTAAGTTATTTTTTCCAACAACTAATAACACAATTTAGCAAAGAGGTTTATTTTTTTTTCTGAAGCATTTCTTTCATCAACAATTTAGGAAATGCCTGTTTAGTGACATGGGTATTTTTTTCTCTTTTTGGATGGTTTCATGGCTCGGGGTTTGTGCACCCCCCCACCCCCAGCATGTCTGCCCCCCACTCCCAGGAGATTATGGCGGTCGATTAACATAGATGTTTAGAAACATTCGTCCAGCTACAAATTCTCAAATGTTACCCAAATACTGCTTCTGGCCAAAACTTTTGTCATAATTTCCACTAAAAAGCCATTTAAAAGAAAAACAAGTCTGCTCTGGAAAAAAATGTCATTTCATTGTAGTAAAATTAGTAACATTGAGCCCTGGCTATGTTTAAGTTTCTGTGTACACACATACAGATTTATTTATGTCTATAATTTCATTTAAATCTCACAACAAGCCTGGTAAGTAGGTACTTTTATTCTCTTTTAAGGTGAAGAAATGAAACCACTTGGTTACCCTCCCAGAGTGACTACCATACAGTGGACTTATTTGAACATTTGTCGATTGCCGGGGGAGGGGGTTAGAAGGGGACTAAATGGCAATGGGGTAAAAAGCACAATGAAGATTAATTTTGAAAAAGAGAGAAAATATGTATGGAATGACCGAGTGGCAAATGTTTTGCAGCTCGCCGGTAAGTAACTGGGGACCCCACTGCAAACATATTTTGGTCATAGTCAGAAATCAGTCCTTCCAAACAGGGTCAGCTTTGGGTACACTCTGAATTCAACATCTCTGACCCCCTGATTTCCTTTGTCCCTCTGAATGGCCCATTCACAACCCAACCCAACCAAATCTAAAAAGATGGCTTTAAATGAGAGGCTTCCAGCTCCAACATGAGGGCCTCATAAAACCCCACCAATTGTTGCAAAAATTAGGAAGAACCAGGGACAGTTAACGGTTTGATGCCATGTCTTCGTGACCCCTGACCCCAGGGGTCCCATTACACATGAACAGGTTACTTGAAAGGCCCTTCGTCTTCAAAAGATGACTCACCCCTGGGGACCAGTTCAAACTGCAGTTAAGTGTGGTTTGGTGATATTTAGAACAGTGGAACCATTTTGCTTTGCCAGTACAAAGGGCCTGAAAAGGCAGTAACCTGACCATCTTGCAAGTTTTCCTTCTGGTTGGGACACAAGCAGACTGGCCACTTGAGTTATTAGCTGAGACATCCCTGCAACATGTTGCTTTAATGACTTGACAGCATTTCACCAAAACCCTTCCATCTTTACAAACATTTCAGTAAGTAAAGGCTATTTACTAAGGTACTAAATTCATTTAAAGTAAGTTTAAAAATAAAACATTTAGATATTTAATTATATGCAATAAATTCCAGGAGTATGAGTTTATATTTTATGGGGAAAAACAGAATGAAAAAGGAATGAAGCAAAGACATCATTTTCTCTCTTTGAAAGTAAGAAACAATGAAACCTTGAAAGGTATTTTGTTTCTATTTTCAGATCACTTTTATACTTACAATCATATTTTCCAAGGCGTGTTTGGCCAGCCAGCAGTTTAGAAAAACCGGAACAAACAGATTCCTTAAGGAAGGCCAAAATATCTGAAAAGTGAATCAAAACTAAATTTGTATCTCAGAGCAAGGAATAACATCCATCAGATTTTTAAAATACATAAAACAGAAAAGGAGGTTATTAAAAACACTGTAACAATTTAAAATATGTGATAAATACATGAAAGTCATTATTAATAAAATGCAAGGAGTGATAGGATCGTGTTATTCATTGTTTAATTCTTAGGGAAAAATTCTTTAGACAGTTATTGCAGAAGCAGAAGGAAAATAATAAGCTCTCACTGGATGTCAGCTATAACTATGCTAATTATATCATTAAATCTTTTACTGTAACAGTTTATTAGACATGGCCTCTTTCTTCTTTACAATTTGAGGGGAGAAGTAGGAAAAAGAAAAGAAGGCTTCATCTTTCACAACTTACCACTCATTCTTGGGATTCAGATTTTAAATGCCATCGGGGAACCATGTTTAATTGGAATTATATTTACTAGGTCATGTAGTCTATTTCCAGTTGCTCCTCTAGATAACATACTCAGATTAAAATAATAGTCAGAAGGGAGCAACAACTCTATATACCTACTTATTTTCATAGTTTTCCAAATAAAACTCAAAGTGTTGGAAAGCTTAATCTCTACAGACATTATTACAACTCTATCAAACAGAAATTAAAGCCGAATTTTGCAGTGGAAACATGAAATTGAATTGAAAATCCTCATAGAATTGGTACGTCGTTGATGAAGAGGCTGGTCTCTGGCTACTGGCAACTTTCTTTTTTTATTTTTTAAAAATTGTGTTATTTTTAGGGAGAGGGGACGGAAGAGGCAGAGGGAGAAGATCAATGTATGGTTGCCTTTCACCTGCCTCTAGCCACAGACCTGGCTTGCAACCTGGTTCTGTGCCCTGGCTGGGAATCAAACCAGCGACTTTTGGGTTCACAGGCTGGCGCCTTATCCACTGTGCCGCCAGCCAGGGCTTGGCAACTTTCTTATTGAGGAGAGAATTGAACTTAGTAAGACCTGTGGTTAAACTAGAGATAAACATATTCTCGGTGTGAGAAATGTTTGAGCATGTGAGTCTTCATGGTTTCTGTATTTGTTTTAATTCCATAATATACACAAGAAATGGAGTCATTTCTAGTCTGTTTAGACAGTATTGTCACCTGTTTAAGTGGTAACTCGAGACCATACAGTTCTAAGATACAGTTCATTTTACCATTGTAAGTGAATTGAATCTTTTTAGTTTTCATTTAATTTCACAATCCAGTTACCTGATGGATTTTACTATGTATTTTTAATACATAGTAACATGATTCTAACCAAAACCTAAATGTGTTTATTTGAGCCTATTATTATTTATTAGCATTTAGATTTAAAGACTTGACTAAAATCTAATAATGCAATTATTTATTTAAAAGATTATTTTAGGACTTACTGAGATAACAAAGGGAACCGCATTAATTATTTCCAGGATGAAAGGTATTCGTAAAATCTGTTCCCAGATGTTTCCCTTTCAAGAAAGAATGAATAAAAATAAAAGTCAGTTGCACCAAGTCCCATTAAAGAGAATAAAAGACAGCACTCAGAATTTCCTTGAGTTATCATATAAAGGTGTAGCAATGACTTTTAGAGATTATTTTTCTAAACATAATTATGCCCTCATCTTTGTAGTAAGTTTAAGAAACAAACAAAAAAAAATGTTACAGTAATCCTTGAATATTGCACATAACACATTTTGATCATATAATATTTGATCAAAGAAAATTTACCAGTAAAAATAAAAGACTAACAAAACCTGTAGAATCAATAAAAAGTGACACTTATAATGTTTAGTATAATAAACATATTCATATTGAGAAAGAAAAACAAAGTTGGATGTATCGTACTACCTGGTATCAAACTATACTACAAGGCCATAGTGATCAAAACAGCATGATACTGACAGAAGAACAGGTGCATTGATCAGTGGAACAGAACAGAGAGCCCAGAAGTAAATTCATGCCTTTATTGTCAATTAATATTTGACAAGGTAGGCAAGAACATACAATGGCATTGGGAAAATTGGACAAATATATGCAAAAAAAATGAAACTAGATCACTGATTTTCACCACACACAAGAATAAATTCAAAACGGATTAAAAACTTAAATGTAAGTCATGACACCATAAAAATCCTAGAAAAAAACATAGGCAGTAAAATTTCAGCCATTTCTTGAAGTGTATTAAATAGCTCCTAAACACATTACGTGTTAACAATATTCATTGGTATTAATATTGTTTTGACATGAAGAAAATACAGTGTTTCCTACCTGGCCCCACTTTCAGATGATAAACTCACAGGAAAAAAAATAAACACAATGCACAGTTTGGAGTTCTTCATCTAACAGGGGTTCTGTAAATACTGCTGAAGTTGGGTTAGCCAAGCAAAGCTTTACCAAAAATTCAGGGAATGCATTAAAATGATTCCTAGCAGACATGTGTTCGTTCCCTCGATGTTTTTGCTGCAGATCAGGAGAAGGTTGAGGGCAATAAAAAGCCAGACCATTGCATTTGCTTGACTCAGACAAGCATGCTCATAATGGATAAATTACCCATAGGGATCAATGAAGGAAAACATTACTATATGACTGCAATGTTTTTGTAAATCACATACTGGAGAGGCTCAGCATAATTAAGGGGGTTTACAAAGAGCTTGCTCTATCCCCAGAGTATAAATTATAAAGAGAGGAAAGCTAGGTAAATGCTCTTAATGTGTTCTTTGGGCAGAAAATGTCTAATGAAAATAGCTTACCTTGTAACTGAGATAGCCAAGTAGGATTGTTTCAAACAGACTTATCAAGGCCACTAAAACCTAAAATATAAATTGTGACCGAATGAGTAAATGTCATAAAAATCATACATATCCATGACTATAATACCATCTACAATATACATTATATTCATGATTATAATACTTTATAAAGTTAATAAATGTATAAAGGTACGTGTGTACATACGTAGACATATTTACAGATATGATAGAGGACTCATTTACAAGGCACATTAACTCATGTATAGGTAGCAGATTGTAGGTTGCCCTGGCACCATGGCTGGGCCTTGGGCAGTTCTAATGATCCTTAATAAACCTTTTCTGATTTATTATTGCAAATGCAAATGTGGGATTAGAATAGTCAAACTGGCTGGAGTTTGCATGATATGGAAGAACAGGCTTTGAGCCTTGTATGTTCCTAACGATCTGTCGCACCCCTGCCCCCTGCCGCTGACCCCAGAAGTGCGCCCAGGCTTCGGGTTGGATGTGGTCCCCTCTGCCCCCCGCCTCGGGCGGAACGGAACAGCATCGTCCACGTCAGCACCTCCCGCGAGTGCGGAATTTATTTCACACCTGCCCCCTGAGCACCCTCCGCCCTCTTCGGTGTCGCCTACCATGCCTGCACTCCGGCTGCTGATCGGGGGTGCTTTTGTTTGGCTGACAAATCGCCTGCCTAGGGACCAAGCTCTTGCTATTGGGGACACGAGTCGTTCATTTGATTACTTACTAAGATGCTCTCTGGTTCCGGGGCCGAGGGCCCAGGTAGAAAAGGTAACATGGATACGGGCTTTTGGTTAATTTTCCAAGGGCCTTATAACAGGAATTGGACAGTTGGTCAGGGCAGTTGGTGGCCCTGGGTTGACTGGGATTTCCTGTGCGCCTGGGCAGTGTCCTGTGTCCAGTCCTGGCCCGACAAGGCTCGAACGGAAAGCAGGGCTCAAGCAAATATGAGGAGAGGAATTAAGCTGTTTGTCTAAGATGTGCCTTGTGATTAATTAATTAAACAAACTGTTTAATATCAAGAGTCTCTCTCCAAGGGTATTCTCTGGGACATAGGAATAACTCCAGAAATATAGGGATAAAACAAAATTGTACATAACCTGTAGTCCCCATAAAGGCAGACTTCGGTTCACCCAAAAGATGTGAGACCTGTGGAAAGAATAATAAGGTGTTACTTGTTTTAAAATGCAGGAAATGCATTCATTTTCAAATTTTGATTGAAGTTGGAAATATTTAAATAATGCTGCATAAAAAGACAATAGAATAGCAAAACTAAAATTATAAAAACTTTATATTCTTTCAGTTTTCTTTTTAATAATAGTTCCATTGCATGCATCACTCCTTTAACTTCATTTTCAGCCTTATGCTAATACCAAAAGAAAAGAACACAGGGTTTTATTTAAAGAGTGATTATGGCGGTGTCCAAAGTCCTCAGACACTTTCCTAGACAAATTCTCCATTGAAAAGTCACTTAAGGCTCTTCCATAAACTCTTAAGATTTTATGAATTTTAAAGCTATTAATGTTTTGGTAATACAAATTCAACAGTATTAATAACCCAAATAAAGTCAGTAACTCAGATTGTAAAGCACATAAATAGTTCATATTTGGATTTATAAAAATATTTAACATATCACCAAAAACCCGTGACTGAGGATAGCATGGACAAGGAGTGACATTTTTTTTTTTTTAATTTTATTGTTGTTGTATTACATCCATCCCCTTTTTGCTCCCATCTGTCCCCCTCCCCACCCACCCATTCACCCCAAAGTCAATCCCACCTGTTGTCCATGTCCATGGTTCCCTTATAGTAGGTTCTTGTCTAAGCTGCTCCCCTTCTTTGCCTCTGCCTCTCCCCTCCCCCCAACCCCGTTCCCCCTGACCACTGAAGGCCTATTCCTTGTATTCATATACTTGGTTCTGTTTTGCTTGTTGTTAGTTTTGCTCATTATTGCCCCGTAATGGGTGAGATCATATGATATTTGTCCTTCACTGACTGGCTTATTTCAGTAAGCATAATACTCTCCAGTTCCATCCATGTTGTTGCAAAGGGTACAAGTTCCTTCTTTCTTTCTGCTATATAGAATTCCATTGTGTAAATGTACCCAAGTTTTTTGATCCAATCATCCACTGATGGGCACTTAGGCTGTTTCCAGCACTTGGTTATTGTAAATAGTCCCGCTATGAACATAGGTGTGCATAGGTTCTTCTGAATTGGTGTTTCAGGATTCTTTGGGTATAGTCCAAGTAGTGGAATTACTGGATCAAAAGGCAGGTCCATTTTTAGTTTTTTAAGGAAACCCCATACTGTTTTCCACAGTGGCTGCACCAGCCTACATTCCCACCAACAGTGTATGAGGGTTCCCTTTGCCCCGCATCCTCGCCAACACTTGTTGTTTGTTGATTTGCTGATGATTGCCATTTTGACAGGTGTGAGGTGGTATCTTAATGCAGTTTTAATTTGCAGCTCTCTGATGACTAGCGATGTTGAGCATTCTTTCATATGCCTCTGGGCTCTTTGTATATCTTCCTCAGTGAGTTGTCTGTTCAGATCCTTTGCCCATTTTTTAATTGGGCTGTCTGTCTCCCTGGTGTTGAGTCGCATTAGTTCTTTATATATTTTGGAGATCAGACCCTTGTCTGAGGTATCATTGGCAATCATGTTTTCCCATACAGTTGGTTCCCTTTGAATTTTGCTGATATTTTCTTGAGCTGAACAGAAACTTTTCAATTTGATATAGTCCCATTTGTTGATTCGTTCT